>CAUYUJ010016571.1:126647-139147 GCA_963575745.1 Prorocentrum cordatum | reverse complement strand
TCCTCGCCGAAGGAAAAATGCACACGTCCGAACGATGCCAAGGTACGGGCAGGAGCTCGGTGGAAAGTGCGCCCTCCTGGGGTGGCCGCATGGGGCGGCGGTCTGCCGAGCGCTCCAGCGCGTCCGCTGGGCCAGCCCCCGGAGCACGGCGCCGTGCACGCGCAGAGCTGGAGGAAGAGGTCACGGAGATGGAGGAGAAGGAGGAGGAGGAGGAGGAGGAGATGGAGGAGGAGGAGGAGGAGGAGGAGGAGGAGGAGATGGAGGAGCAGGAGGAGGAGGAGGAGGAGGAGATGGAGGAGGAGGAAGAGGTGACCACAGGAGCATAAACTCTCGGAGGTCCGCGCGGACTCGTGGAGCTGCGCTGGACCCGCCTCCCTGTCGCGCGGAGCGCACCAAGGGCGGCGCCAGGGGCGCCGCCGCAGGGGCACGGCGCCGATCGGAGAATTCCGCGCGGCAGTCCGGAAGGGACATGCTTCTATGCCTTCTTGCCTTTGCCGAGCTCAGCTGCCCCAATACGCCAATACGCAGCACGTATGACGTAGCGCGATAATACGGAGCTCAGCACGAAAAACTGAAGACGTAGGTCTGGCGCGATACATTTCGCCAACGCGTGGGCCAAGACGCCGAGCCAGCACGCCACGAGTTGGCACGGACGTTTTTGAGCAAGGTACGTGTTGCGTATCAGAACGGGCGCATCGAGGCAGCTGAGTCTTCGAGCGTGGCAGCCCCCTGCAGGACGAGCAACGGTAGGCAACCGAACGGAGGGAACCCCACCCTCCCCCTCAGAAATCGTAGGGGGTAGGGGTAGGGTTCGCACGTGCCCCCCTAAGGTAACCACAGGAGCATAAACTTTCGGAGGTCCGCGCGGACTCGTGGAGCTGCGCTAGACCCGCCTCCCTGACGCGCGGAGCGCACCAAGGGCGGCGCCGGGGGCGCCGCCGCAGGGGCACGGCGCCGATCGGAGCATTCCGCGCGGCAGTCCGGAAGGACGTGCTTGCATGCCTGCTTGTCTTTGCCGAGCTCAGCTGCCCCGATACGCAGCCCGTATGACGCAGCGCGAAACTGCGGAGCTCCACACGAACACCGAAAACGTAGGTCTGGCGCGATACATTTCGCCAACGCGTGGGCCAATACGCCGAGCCAGCATGCCACGAGTTGGCACGGACGTTTTCGAGCAGAGCACGTGTTGCGTATCAGAACGGGCGTATCGAGGCAGCTAAGTCTTCGAGCGTGGCAGCCCCCTGCAGGACGAGCAACGGCAGGGAACCGAGCTCTCTCTCTCTATATATATATAAGACGCGGTTTCCGGCCCTGGAAGCGGATCCTGATGCACGCGGGACCCTGGTGTATACGTGTTTTGCTGTTCCCCGGGAAAGGGGTAAAACAAATATGCACCAGACCATTCCGACGTCGACCCCGACTCTCAAAAAGTCCTGGGATTGAAAGATAGCCCGGTACTGGTAATGTATATGTTCCTGTTTTCGAGCTAAGTCTTCGAGAATCGCAGTAACCTTGCGCCCCCCGCAGGACGAGCAAGGGTTGGAGGCCTGGAATTGAAGACCAACACCAACCCCGCCACCATGGGAAGATGATCATGGCTGTTGGCGCTGGTGGAAATATCTCGGCTGCCTCGGAAGCCCGAATCTTACCACCGTCAGAGATCGGGATCATCTTCCCCCGGTGGAGGCACACCGCCGGAATTGGCGTTGGTGCTAACCTCTAGGCCTCCGGAGAAAAGGATGCTCAGGCAAGGGCGGCGCCCGCGGCGCCTTGTCGTTGTCCATGCCGAGCTCCTTGCGGCGCTGCCTCTCCTTCTCGGCGGCCTGCCGGGCACTGCTGCGGCGGCGGCGACACCGAACTCCGACGACATGATCTTGTTCAATCCAGGCGCTCACCCTTCATGTCACGTGAGCTGGGATCGGCGCGGGAGTCCACCTGGCATATCATAAGTGGGCTGCCGATAGCCAGAGGGGCTTGGCAGATTAGTGATCTGGGTGGGCTAAGTGGGCTCCGCCCACGTAGCGGAGTGACCCTCCCCCTATGCCACTTTGGGCATGTGTAACCCACTTAGAACCCAGGTTGGGCCACACATGACCACTGTGGCATCCGCTCATAGCCTCCCCGTCCCCTGAACACACCGCCGCGCCGATCCCAGAGTGCACGTTCGCTTGCTTTCCTTCCGCCCCGTCTCCTCCCTTTCCCCCCTCCTCCCTCCGCTCCTCCTCCCCCCTCCTCCTTGGTCTGTTTCGTGCGCCCTGTTCTGCTGCGCCGGCCGCAACGTGTTGCTGTGTTTCTCCGCCTGTGCCATATGCGGCCGCCCCTCGCGGGCATACAAGCCTGACTTGACTCGACTTGACCTGGCTCCCCCTTACACGGGACCAGGGACACACCAATCAAATAGACACAACCCCCCGAACCCCAAACATGTTCCATTACTTTCTGGAATTGCGTCTCTCCCTCTGCATGTTGTCCTGGGGATCGACGTTTCATTGTGTCCCTGTGTTCTTTCCCCCTCCTGATTCATGTCGACCCCGGGGGTGAGCAGCTCTGGGCCCAGGGACCATCAAACATGGATTTGGGTTTCAAAAAAGCCACCACCCCCGGGAAAGGGTCGGGAGCCGTGGGGCGGCACCTTCCCAACAACTATCCTGGCGAAGGACCCAACCAGATGCACTTGTGAGTACCGCAATTGTGAATCTCTTCTTCGGTGGAGCTCCCTATGGGGCCACGAAGCGCGTACTGGGAAGGGGGGAGCGCATGCGGGCGGTAGCACTGGGGCCGTCGGTAGAACTCCCTATGGGGCCACAGAGCGCTGAACTGTGTGGGGGGGGGGGGGGGGACGCATGCGGGCGCTGAACTGGGTGGTGGGGGACGCATGCGGGCGGTAGCACGGGGGCCGTCGGTGGAGCTCCCTATGGGGCCATGAAACGCTGTACTGGGTGGGGGGGGCGCATGCGGGCGGTAGCACTGGGACCTTCGGTGGAGCTTCTATGGGGCCACGAGACGCTGCACTTGGTGGGGGAGACGCATGCGGGCGGTAGCACGGGGGCCGTGGGTGGAGCTCCCTATGGGGCCACGGGACGCTGTACTGGGTGGAGGGGACGCATGCGGGCGGTAGCACTGGGACCTGCGGTGGAGCTGCTCCCTATGGGGCCACGAGACGCTGTACTGCGGGCTGTAGCACGGGGGGCCGTCGGTGGAGCTCCCTGTGGGGCCACGAAACCGTGTGCCGGGTGGGGGGGGACGCATGCGGGCGGTAGCACGGGGGCCGTCGGTGGAGCTCCCTATGGGGCCATGAGGCGCTTTACTGGGAGGGGGGGGGGCGCATGCGGGCGGTAGCACTGGGCTCGCGAAAGGGGCCAGACCCGCCAGATGTTTGAGATCGGGGCGGCGCCGCGGGCCGGGTCCATCTGGGGAAGTATCCCTTTCTGACGGTCGCGGGGTACGAAAACTGCCCCCAGAGGCTGAAAAGGGCAACACATTTTCCCCAACCGCAGCTCCCGAGGCTCTCCCCCCCCTGCCTGCTGGCCGGAACCAGCGCTAGACCACCTCACGTTTCCATCCAGCTCCAATCCAGGACGGCCAGGCACCAGGCAAGGAGGTTGCTCTGCCAGCAATGGGGGAGGAGGAGGAGAAGGAGGAGGAGGAGGAGGCAGAGGACGAGGAGGCCCAGTGAAAACGCAAGGGTCATCAACGATGTTGGAATAAACCCTCCCTCCAAGTTCCCCCTTTCATAGGCCCCTACAACGGTACAGTTCCACTGAAGGAACTGCCTCGTTTGAAGGCAACCGTTTGAAGTGAAGCGTGCCAAAACAATGTTTTCGGGATTCCAACGCCACGGATCAACCTGACACTTGCGTCTTGGCGATCTCGAACCGTGCCAGAACAAGATACTTGAGACTTCAACCCAAAGGAAGAACAACCATGTTGGTACGCTGATCATGGGAACCCGTGCAACTCTTGCAATTGTTTAATGCGAATGTGCGCGGCGCTAAAGCGAGAACCACATTTTGAAAACCACCCGTCTTTAATCCGTGAAGCTCTTGCAAATTCTTAAAACGAATGCGCGTGGCGCTAAGGCGAGAACCACATGTTGAAAACCGCTCGCACTCAATCCGTGAAACTATTGCAAATGTTTAAGAAGAGTGCGCGCGGCGCAAACGCGAGAGCCACATTTTGAAAACCATCCGCCCTCAATCCGTGAAGCTCTTGCAAATTCATAAAACGAATGCGCGTGGCGCTAAAGCGAAAAGCGGATTTTGAAAGCCGCCCGCACTCAATCCGTGAAGCTCTTACAATTGTTGGAAACATGTGCGCGGCGCTGAGGCGAGAGCCACATTTTCAAAACCACCCGCCCTCAATCCTTGAAGCTTCTGCAAGTGTTTCAAACGAATGTGCGCGGCGGAAAGGCGAGAGCCACATTTTGAAAACCACCCACCCGCAATCCGTGAAGCTGTTGTCAAATTGAAGAACTCAGCGTCGTAAGTGTTGAGGAGATCTAATGCGAACACCCGGCCCGCCCTAAAAGCTGGCCTCGGGGTGCGACAGGGAGAAGTTAGTTACAAGGAAAAGGAATGGAGGAGGAGGAGGAGGAGAAATTATATTTCTAATTCCATATAAAACGACACTATAAAACGACACCCTCCTCTAGGGAGGTCGCCCAAAAACAATTAGCCTGGCGAAAGACCGAACCATTTACAGTTGTGACTACCGCAATTGTGAATACCTTCTTCGGTGGCGTTCCCTATGGGGCCACGAAACGCTGTACTGGGTGGGTGAAACGCAGGGAGCAAGGGCTGTGCTGGGTGGTGGCGGACGCACGCGGGCGGTGCCAATGGGACTTTCGGTGGAGCTCCCTATGGGGCCACGAAGCGCTGTACTGGGTGGGTGAAACGAATACAGCAATGGCTGTACTGGGTGGTGGCGGACGCATGCGGACGGTGCCACTGGGACCTTCGGTGGAGCACCCTACGGGGCCATGAAACGCTGTACTGGGTGGGCGAAACGCAGGGAGCAAGGGCTGTGCTGGGTGGTGGCGGACGCATGCGGGCGGTGCCACTGGGACCTTCGGTGGAGCCCCATATGGGGCCACGAAGCGCTGTACTGGGTGGGTGAAACGCAGGGAGCAAGGGCTGTGCTGGGTGGTGGCGGACGCATGCGGGCGGTGCCACTGGGACCTTCGGTGGAGCTCCCTATGGGGCCACGAAGCGCTGTACTGGGTGGGTGAAACGCAGGAAGCATGGGCTGTGCTGGGTGGTGGCGGACGCATGCGGGCGGTGCCAATGGGACCTTCCGTGGAGCCCCCTATTGGGCCACGAATTGCTGTACTGGGTGGGTGAAGCGAAGGGAGCAAGGGCCGTGCTGGGTGGTGGCGGACGCATGCGGGCGGTGCCACTGGGACCTTCAGTGGAACCCCATATGGGGCCACGAAACGCTGTACTGGGTGGGTGAAGCGCAGTGAGCAAGGGCTGTGCTGGGTGGTGGCGGACGCATGCGGGCGGTCCCATTGGGAGCTTCGGTGGAGCTCAGTATGTGGCCACGAAACGGCTGTGCTGGGTGGGTGAAGCGCATGGAAGAAGGAGGAAGGAGGGGAGGAGGGGGAGGAGGGGGAGAAGGAGGAGAGGAGGAACGCGGGGACTGTCTCTTCAAAACGATGGCCCAACACCACAGAATGGTTGGGAAAGGACCCAACCATATTCAGTTGTGAGTAGCGCGTTGTGGGTGCCGTTATCGGTGGGACACGACACGCGTGAGGGGCGCGACGTAATGGGTGCGGCGGACGCGTGCGGGCACCCCCACTGGGGCCTTCGGTGGAGCCCCATATGGGGCCACGAAGCGCTGTGCTGGGTGTGGCGGACGCATGCGGACACCCCCACTGGGACCTTCGGTGGAGCTCCCTATGGGGCCACGAAACGCTGTGCTGGGTGTGGCGGACGCATGCGGGCACCCCCACTGGGGCCTTCGGTGGAGCCCCCTATGGGGCCACGAAACGCTACGCTGGGTGTGGCGGACGCATGCGGGCACCCCCACTGGGGCCTTCGGTGGAGTTCCCTATGGGGCCACGAAACGCTGTGCTGGGTGTGGCGGGCGCGTGCGGGCACCCCCACTGGGGCCTTCGGTGGAGCTCCCTATGGGGCCACGAAGCGCTGTGCTGGGTGTGGCGGACGCATGCGGGCACCCCCACGGGGGCCTTCGGTGGAGTTTCCTATGGGGCCACGGAGCGTTGTGCTGGGTGTGGCGGACGCATGCGGGCACCCGCCACTGGGGCCTTCGGTGGAGCTCCCTATGGGGCCACGAAACGCGTGCTGGGTGTGGCGGACGCATGCGGGCATGGGGCCACGAAACGCTGTGCTGGGTGTGGCGGGCGCATGCGGGCACCCCCGCTGGGGCCTCCGGTGGAGCTCCCCATAGGGCCACGAAGCGCTGCGCTGGGTGTGGCGGACGCATGCGGGCACCCCCACTGGGGCCTTCGGTGGAGCTCCCTATGGGGCCACGAAGCGCTGTGCTGGGTGTGGCGGACGCATGCGGGCACCCCCACTGGGGCTTTCGGTGGAACTCCCCATGGGGTCACGAGACGCTGTGCTGGGTGTGGCGGACGCATGCGGGCACCCCCACTGGGGCCTTCGGTGGAGTTCCCCATGGGGCCGCGAAACGCTGTGCTGGGTGTGGCGGACGCATGCGGGCACCCCCACTGGGGCTTTCGGAAGAACTCCCCATGGGGTCACGAGACGCTGTGCTGGGTGTGGCGGACGCATGCGGGCACCCCCACTGGGGCCTTCGGTGGAGTTCCCCATGGGGCCACGAAACGCTGTGCTGGGTGTGGCGGACGCATGCGGGCACCCCCACTGGGGCCTTCAGTGGAGCTCCCTATGGGGCCACGAAGCGCTGTGCTGGGTGTGGTGGACGCATGCGGGCACCCCCACTGGAGCCGTCGGTTGAGCTCCCCATGGGGACACGAAACGTGTGAGGGGTGTACCGAAGGGGGTGATGATGACGATCATGACGGCGATGGCGATGATGATGATGATGATGATGATGATGATGATGATGATGATGATGATGATGATGATGATGATGATGATGGTGATGAGGATGGTGATGATGACGTCGATGGTGATGATGATGACGATGATGATGATGATGATGATGATGATGATGATGATGATGATGATGATGATGATGATGATGATGATGATGATGATGATGATGGGGAAGAGGGGCGAGGAGGAGGAGTGAACGCGGGGCGCTGTCTCTTCAAAACGAGGACCAACACCACAGGATGGATGGGAACAAATCAGGGAGACATGGGCCCGATTTCGGGGGCAGCTTTCTGGAGAGCCGCAACAGCACCTCGCGGCCCGAAGACGCGGGCTTCCCACGGAGCCTGGGGAGGGCCCGAGGGGGATTGACTGTGCAGAATCCGCCGCGCGCCTCACAAAACAAAACTCCTGGCGGCACTGCAAGCTGACCGGACGCATCACAAAATTCGGCCATAGTGTGGTCCAGAGCCGCTCCTCCCACAGGCGCGGCCGCGAGGTCATCAGGAACAAGGTCGTCCACCCATCTTGGGTCGGCAGCAGGCCTCGGGGGCCGGCTCTGGATCTTCCGCTGCGCAGAATAGCGCGGCTTGCATGGGTTTGGCCAACAACCCACCAGCTCCCCTCCCAATCGGAAACCTCTGAAGCACCGTGAACACTTGACACCCGCACTCAGCAACCGGGGCTCATGCCCGCAGTCTCGCAATCTACACAACCGCTCAACAGCGCTAGTTTGTTGGCCGCCACATTTTCTAGAAACGCGCTCAGCCCGCCCCCGCCCCCCCGTGACAAGGGTCTCCCGCTGGACAGCCAACAAATTCGATAGCAAAAAACATCGGGCGCAAGTTTATGAGCCCTGTGGGTCTGATCCACTAAATCCCCGGGAATCTGGGCGCGCATGGCTGCGGCATCCGCAAACAAATCCGCAGCTTTATTCACATGAACTTCCACATCGCTCAGAAACATGTTTTGGCGTTGGGCCTGGGTGGGATGTGACTTAGCCCGAAGCACTTGGATAGTGGATAGACCCCCCCCACGAAGCAACGTGACATCGCGAAACCAATATTGACGAACGAGATTGAGCCTGCAACGGGAGACGCACTCCTTGAACAACTCTCAGGAAATCGCAATGCACTCTGCAATGGCCAGTCGCACAGCTGGCCAACATAATCATGGCGTAAAGTTCTGCCCTCGGGGAGGACTGCTTCTCGGTGGGCGCTGCGCCCGTGATGATGGTTTCGACATGGCCAGCGGGGCCCAAGTGGGCGCGCGCCCAACCGCAGCGGCGGAGCCGCCAGTCCTTAGTCAACTCCCTCCCAGATCCATCTACGCCTCACACGCCTCCATCGATTTTCACTCCACCCACCGATCGGCCCCGCTCCCAGACGCAGCGAACTGGCGGCGGCAGGCGACAGCAAGAATCAGCCATGGGCGGGGGGCCACGAAGCCAAAAGCAAGAGCGCTGGGGTCCGGCACGGACCTGACCAACAAGAGAACGAATGCGACCCATGATCACATCGAGCAGAGATTGGTTGGCGACGCACTCCCAAAAGCGATAGAGCGGGGTCTCAGCTGAGGCGCCGCATCGAGGACATACTCCAGCGGTGCACGAGAGGCACCCCGCATCCTGAAGCCTCGCTCCAGTCCAATAAGCGTCAGTAGCGATGTTACGCACCATACCTGCAGACCCCACCTCCCCCTGCTTCGCCAAGCTCCAAAGAAACCCGTGCACAATGGTAGATCCCCCCCCTTCCGCTCTGATCCCCATATAGTGTCCCGCTGCTGCCTTCCACGACATGGCTCGGCAGGTAAACGCCAGGCAGGGCCAAAGCTGGAAAGGGACGCCCCCGCCCGTCGCGCGGAGCACATCTGTGCCAATGCGCCAGCACCCTGGAAGGACAGGACCCCAATTCAAATCGAGGAGCACCGCAAGCGCGGCCGCGATCGGACCCCACACGACCTGCCATCGGTGCTGCGTGCGCGCAAACTTGTCAGCAACCTTTGTTTGTTCCAATTGTGTGCCAATCGAACTCATTGTTTGCGGGGCAATCGATTCCGAACCGAGGCGAACGAGTTCATCTCCTCATGCCGAAGCCTGAACTGGGGGCCATCCTTAGCAAAACTAGCAAGACTCGGAACAGTGGTCGCGCAGGCCCCAGGGCTCCACCACCACCCCGAACGCGCAGCCGCCTGCGCTCGCATCGGCTGCACCTGAGCAGGGAAGAGCAGCAAAACTTCATGACCCCGCGACCCAAACGCCAACGCAGCGAGTTTGCAAAGCTTGCCCCCCCCCCCCCCCCCGCCCCACCCCACCACCAGGCGAATGAAAAAAAACTGACCCCCAGGGCCTTCCGCTTGGCCCAAGCACACCGCTGGCGCAACTTAGGAACGCAGCGCCTCCTGCCCGCGGTGGCCATGGCCCCCAAGTCTCGTGCTCCATCAGCCACCCTGATAGGTCAGCTAGCAGCGCGGAAGAGGGATGTAAGATGACCTCGCAGACGCCTGTCAGAACATGCAAAGGTGCCCTTACTCGACATGGTAGCGCCTGCCTGCTAAAGCAAGCACCTTAATGGGTCTGGGTGATATCGTCCACATGCGCAAAAGTCGATGCAGGGCGATACTGCGAAATCCATCAAATCATACAGATAAGCCTTGATAGACGGCATGGACTGCACGCATCCACACGTCGGACACGAAGCCGTTGACCGCCAGGACACGCGGCGCCTCATGCATCAGGGACCCCAATTACAAGGGGTGGACGGGACAGGCCATCTTCAAGGCGAACCCAGCGAGGCGAAGAGGATCAACCGCGTCAGAAAACTGCTCAGATCACAATAGAGACCCACAGACAGCTCCCCGAGATAACAAGCCATCGCATGGCCTATCTCCCGGAGGAGAGCCGCCTGCAACGCCGAGGATCCACGAATCGCAGCGCCCCCAATAATTATTGCGATCCCGAGACCTCTCATCAACGTCACGGCCGCGCGCCCGACAAAACGGGCGGCGCAAAGAAGGGCGCTTGCAAATGGGGCGCTCCGCATCCCAGCAGCCCTGGGAAGCAGGGCAATGATGCCCGTCGTGGTCTGGGCGGGCCACGTCATCGAGCGCTCGCGCGGATTGAGGAGATCAGCGTAGACCCCCACGGCAGAACCAGGCACGGACGCCAACAGGCCGAGGGGCCCAACAATCAATGCCCACCGCAGTGTCAACCTTAAACAGCCGCGCAGCTCTACGCACCTCCCCAGGGGTCAAGGGGTCCCAGGGGCTCCGCAGCCGAAAAGGCCATCGGTCTCAAAACATCCAAGACGCCCATCAACGCTCCCCCCTGACCAGGGGGGGGGGGGGGCTTTCCAAAACTTGCCCCAGAAAGCCCGGCGATGCTGCGTCATCTCCTCTGGGCGATGCTTCGCTTCAACGCATGCGACAAAATGCCCAGGATCAGATCCTCGATCGCACTTCAGCCACGAGCGCACCCGCCTAGCGCCTCGAGGCGCAGCTTCGAGAAGCCACTGCTTCATGCTGGCGTCAGAAGCTGAGCGAGCAGCGCGCAGGGCCTGACCGACCCCATGAGCGACCCAGCCGGGCAGATTGTTAAGATCATCAACGGAATCGGGAACAGCCGCTAGCTGAGGTATCCACCATTCAGCAGGCTGACGGAGACAAGGAGGCCAATGGGCATGGACTTGGCCCGATAGACTAGCCAACATTCGACCATGCCAAGACATATTGTTCCCAGGACTTACGAGCCGCGCGCAGCCGATGCCCCCTACGGGGTCTGAGACACGCGAGCCCAAAAGCATAAGGCAGGAAGCTGGAAACTCTGGCCACAAAAACCTCCCCTGCCAATCTCAGAGCGCCGGAAATGTGGAAAACCACCTCGAACACTACACTCTCTGTGCTCTGTCGGCACGGCGCAGGCGCGAGACGGGCATATCATCTCACTGGCTCGGCTCCACAGCACATACTGCCTTGAAACATTACCAGAAAGGTGGTCACGCGCATGGGGTGAGACGCTGCTCTCATAGTACAAAGGGGTTTCCACCGACCCGGGATCTTCCGCGCGAATCAAAATCCCCTCCCAGGGCAGATCAGGGCCAGGGCAACCAGGAGAAGAAATATGTTCCAATCGTCTCCACAACTTCTCCTCTACCGCCTTATGATCAACAGAGACCTGCGAGCAAGCGCGAGTCTTCAACGCCGAGGGCGCGCACTTGGCCACACGCGCATAACTGGCAAGATCTTTGGAGGCCACCAAGTAGTCGATCAACGACGCACGGCCCTGACTTCAAGTAAATTTCACCGAGTGCGGGGCCAAGGCGCGCCCGCGAGCGAGTCGAGGGAAACCAAATATCCAAGCCACTTGCTGGAACACTGAAATCTCCCACAATTAGCCACGGCACAGACTACGTACCCGAGAACTCCGACATTTCTCGCAGCCGTTCGATATTCTCTCCACAGACGCCCAGGGGCGACACCAAATGCACGACTCCTAAAGCCATCGCAGCCTGCTTGGTCTTCGGCTCCAAAAACATCCAGTGGCTACCAGAGCCAAGGTCCGTCACGGACCCACCCGTGGACAGGGCGCGCTGAAAACTTTAACCTCCGGTAACGACAGCACCTGCCCCACCGTGAGTCCCCCCTCCAAGGGAAGGGGTAGCAGGGATGAAGTGGGGTCGCCATTTCAACTGGTGTGCTCTCCTCTTTGCAAGCTTCACCCTCTCGGAGTTACGTTCTGCACATAGGAAGCCGTCGCAACTGGCTGGGTCGGACGCTTGCAGCGAACGCAACTGCAACCTCATCCCACGACGTGGTATTGAAAAACAACAGGTCGATACTGGTGGCTGCGCCGTGGCCACCAGCGCGCCCGTTAAAAAGACTGCGCAGAAGGCAATGCCGCCGCAGCCGCTGGCGCAGCGGCCGCCGAAGGAGAGTCGGCGGCCACGTCCGCGTCAACGGGCACCTCAGCCGCAGTGGCGAGTGCCGAAGCAGCGCCGCCAGGGCATCCGACTCGCGCGACCTCACTTCCACAGGGTAGAACCTGCAGCAGCACTCGACCGAAGCTGGATGCCGTGTTTTTCTCGATTGGTACGTAGTCGCTTCCCAGCCTTGCATTGAGCTTGCTTGACCAACAGCCGCTCCGTCCGCTCATGCTGCGCGGCCTCAAGAGCTCCCCCTTCGGGCGCGCTTCCTGAGGCCTTCATGCTCATCGCGATGATTGTCGCCGTGCTCAGAGGCAGACATCTCCGAGTCTGCGTCGTCGTCCTCGACGTTGATGTACATGCGTCGTAGCACCTGCCAGTGCTCAGACCTCTGGTTTCGTTTGGCACACCAGCGCTCGAGCCCTTCTTCATCCAGCGAAGCCAGGTCAGGAGGGTGAAGAGCACCAGCAGGAGCATCGCCAGCGGCGCGAGAAGGTAGACGGCCATCGCCGTTGCCCTCACCATGGCCGCCGCCGCCTGGGGC
>CAUYUJ010016571.1:111647-121647 GCA_963575745.1 Prorocentrum cordatum | reverse complement strand
CGGAGAAGGGGAGAGGACACTGCGCGTATGGCCGCGAAGCGCTGGCGCGACGTTGAAATTGGGGGTGCAACAATCACTCGCGCAGCGGCCTGGGCCTGGCGCAGAGCGGCGGAAGACAGTGACATGGCGTGCTCGCGCAAAGTGGGACGCACAATGACTTACTAGCACAATGTGTTCTCCTCGGAGGCACGCGTCCGACCTCAACATACAGGACGTAAATAGTATAGTGCAGCGTTTCCCGAGCGGTACGGCCAGCAAGCGCTCGCCACGACACAGGTACTATAAGGTTTCTCGGAGCGCGTGTGGCCCCCGGGGGGGTGACGCACACCTAGTATGAGTATATTGGGTGACGCGCGCAGTGTTCACGGAGCCGGCGGCAGCCCTGGCTGGTAATACATTCAGGCGTTCGTGAATATCGCAGAAGCGCCTCCTGCAGACCTCCCAGGAGAAACGGAAGGGGGCCATCGAACACGCCAGTGTGGTGACTGGCATGCACCTGTGTGCAGTTTTACGTCGGGCGTGTCCCCCTACAGGCGGATTTTGGCGGAAACATGGAACATAGTCCAAAAATGAAAAATGCACCGAAAATGCAGACAAATACGCAAAACACATCGTCCCCAGACTGTGCTTTGATTATTTTCGAAGATCCCCCCTGTAGAGGGACAGGCCCGACTTAAGTGTAGTTGAAGGGGCCCTGGGGCACAGACATGAATGCACACACATGAAAAGATTCCCCTATAACTAATGTCTCACATTTTCGGGGTTTTCGTCTTCCCCCCCCACTTCCCATGGTTTCCTTTCTTTTCCTGGGGATCGACGATTCACTGCATCTGTGTGTCTTCTCCCCTCCTGAGTGCAGCTCGCACCGTGCAAAGCATACGCACGTGATGGGCTCGGCCCGCCGGGCTCCCGCCAGTGCACCGCGCCACGGCCCGCCGAGGAGCGTCGCCGCGGCGGGCGGCGAGCAGAGGAGACTGCCGGACGCTGGCCCTGCTCGTGCCAGGAGCGAGGCGCGCAGGAAGGGGGGGCACGAGGAGGGAAGAGCGGGGGGGGGGGGGAGGGAGGGAGGAGGGCCTCGGGGAGGGAGGGGGGGAGGGGAGGCGAGGGAGGGAGGAGGGAAGAGCGAGGGGAGGGGGGGGGAAAGAGCGAGGGGGGAAGAGCAAGGGGCGGGGAGGAGTGGGCTCGAGAAGGAGGGGCGGCACGAGAGAGAGGGAGGGAAAGGATGGCTGCCTCTCTCAGTCGCTCGGGAGAGTGGCCAAAAGGGCATGCTCCAGCCGAGCGCCGAGTGAGGGGACGCGGAAGCGCTGGAGCGGGGGCTCACAGGTCCACCTGCAGCATGAGGGACGGGGGGTCCTGAGGGAAACTGCCCTGGACTCCGGGGCTCTCAGGGGCTCCAACTTCAGGTCCTGCCTCATTCTTCCACCAGTCCCACAGGTCCCGACAGGGAGGGGCGCCAGGACGCTAAAACTAAAGAAACAAATCGGACCCCCCCCGCTAGTAGGATGGTAACAACTATACACTATACACCGCCGCTGCTTCGGTCTAGGCCATTCCTGGGCCCAAGATCGGCGTTTGCGCTCTCATGGCCTGGCCAAGACGTCACGTTGGGCCTGGCCAGGATCGGTGCCGATGTATAGTTGTCCGCCCTCCGACTCGGGCCCCCTGTTCTCGTCCCCCGAGATCCGAAGCAACGAAAAGATACGACGTCGGAAGACATCACAAACGGAGCCCAGGACCCGATCCTTCGACGGCAGTTCTCGAGCCAGGTCGGCCTGCGGGGGCCCTGGGGCCGGAAGCCAGGTGAGAACGCTGGGTGTGACAACGTTGCAGCGCCAGGATCTCGGTTGACCCCGTCTTCTCATGCTGGCGCCTTCACTACCCAGGAGCGCGGCTCGCGCCGGCGCCTGTAGAGGCAGGAACCAAACATGATAACAAAAAAAACATAAGCGTTCGGAGGTCCGCGCGTGCTTCTATCGGGGATGGACAGACCTCCCTTTAGTGAAACGTGGTTTAGCGAAAACGCCCTCGGGCCCAAACCTGGCGGGCGCAAGCCTGGAAAGTAACGGCCACGGCGCCCTCCCGAGAACCGAAAAAGGACAATTCACTAATCGACGTGTCACTGTTGGGGGTTCTGTCCACCCCCGACTCTTGGGTCGGCGCTGGGCCCCTCCTGCCTGGCGCGCTCCGCGCGCCAGGGGCCGCGCCTGATGCTCCGCCGGGGGGGGGCCCAGCGCCGGTCCAAGAAATCAACGAAGAGCTCCGAACGTCTGTCTGACATGCTCTCCTCGGACTACAGTCGGGGCGTTGACCTAAGGAACCCTAAATAAGGAACGAGGCCCCTATTTTCCATAAGTTGAACTCCGATTTCCGATCGAAAACATCAGGAAAACCTGAGGCAAGCTGTGAAACACAAGGAACGCGGAGCCCCTCCCAAACCAAAAGGGTTCCTTCTTCAGGGCCCCGACTGTACCTCCCAGACCACCCCAGTCCGACCCGAAGCCTCACATTCCCGGGGAAAGGGGGGCCCACGGCTCCCAACGCTGTCTTTTCGCTGCCCGCTGCGCCGGGATGTCCCCCCCCCCTGGGCATGGAGGGCAACTCGGGATGCCTTCGGCCTGGCTGGGGACGGCCTGGCGGGTCGTCCTTGCCTGCTCCTCGAGCCTGCCGGCAGCCACGCTCGCCGGCGGCGAGCGCGGCGACGCGCCGGGCACCCCGAGCAGCTCCAGGATGCCGCCGTGGCCCTGCGCCTCGGCCAAGTCGGCGGGCGTCCTGCCCTCGCCGTCGGCGGCGGCCGCGCCCGCGCCGCGCGCGAGCAGCTCCTCCACCAGCCGCTCGTGGCCCCGCGCTGCCCAGTGCAGCGGCGTCTGCCCAGCAGCGTCACGCGCCTCTACGCGGGCGCCGCGGTCCAGGAGGGCGACGCTCGCCTCACGGCCGAGGGAGCGAGCGACCGCGGCTCAAGACGAGCGTCCAGGCCCGAGCAGCTCGGACGGGGTGGGTGAGGCCGTGGCCTCCGGATTCTGGCGTGCCTGGACCGACGCAGTGCGAGACGGGTAACACACATAGGAGGAGGAGGAGGAGGAGGAGGAGGAGGAGGAGGAGGAGGAGGAGGAGGAGGAGGAGGAGGAAACGGAGGAGGAGGAGGAGGAGGAGGAGGAGGAGGAGGAGGAAGAACGTTTTCGCCCGCGCCCACGGCCCGCGCGCGGCTGTGCACCCGCGGCCGGCCACGCGCGCGGCGCGGAGCCCGCCCCGGAGGCACAGCGTGGCGGCGCGGGCTCGCCGCCGCGGCCGCCTACCGCCCCACTGCTGGCCCTCTTTCGGCCCCTGGCCCTGCGCTCCCAGGCCGCCCGAGGTCGGGGACCCCCCCCGCTTGATGGGCCTGTTTTCCACCACCACCACCATGAGTTGGAGGAGGGAAGGAGGAGGATGAGGAGGAGGAGGAGGAGGAGGAGGAGGAGGAGGAGGGAGGAGGAGGAGGAGGAGGAGGGGGAGGAGGAGGAGGAGGAGGAGGAGGAGGAGGAGGAGGAGGAGGAGGAGGGGAGGGGAGGTGGAGGTGGAGAAGGTGGAGGTAAATGAGGAGGAGGAGGACGAGGAGGAGGAGGAGGAGGAGGAGGAGGAGGAGGAGGAGGAGGAGGAGGAGGAAGACCCCCTCCCCCTCCATCTTATGGTGGTGGTGGTGGTGGAAAACGAGCCCATCACCCCCCGGCCACGCGCCGCCAGCCCTGCGGCAGCCACTCCCACGGGAGCCGCGTGCGCGGGGCTCAGGAGGACGAGGACGAGCTGCTGTCTGACGACGAGTCCGAGTCCGACTCGTCGGTGGACGCGTCCTCCATGGCTCCGGCCTGCATCTTGGCGGGCATCGCGGGGGCCTTCTCGAGGAACTGTCGCAGCTCCTCCGTCAGCACGCCCAGGCCGATGGCCGTGAAATAGTTGATGGCGAACCGGACGTTCTTTGGGTGATCCTTCGGGAATAGCCCAGAGAAGAAGTCCTGCAGCTCCGGCTCCAGCAGCCGCTCCCGCAGCTTCTTGATTCCCCACTGCTCGGAAAGCTCCTGGAATATCACCTTTATGAAAATGCGCGAACTCGAGGTCGTCGTCTCCTCCGTTATGCGCACCTGGCTCAGGATGGACCACGATATGCCGTCCGTGAAGAGCAGGTGCGCGAAGAACTTGCCTATATTTCGCAACTTGTTGGTCTCTAGGCGATGCACAGTGTTGAATTGCACCCCGAAGGACTGCTCGAACTGCTCCTGGTACACGGGGTTCAGCCGGCACAGGCGCTCCGCCTGCAGCACGAAGAACCGGTTGAACATGCGGTCCATCGCGCAGCAGTCGATCAACATGGTGCAGACCTCCTTCTCCTGCCCCTCGGAGATGTTGAGCTTCAGAAGCTTGTGGACGCACTCCTCGAAATGCAAGGACGACTGGATCACCAAGTAGATGGACCGCCGCAGATTCACGAGGTCCTGCTCCGTGCAGTCCGTAATCTTCGTGGCAGCGGCCTGGTCCGCCTGCGCGTCCTCGTCGTCCTCGCTGTCGTCGCTGCTGTCGCTGCCGTCGGCGTCTCCGTCCCCGGTGCCCAGGATCTCGGCGGCGATGCCCTTCCACTTCGCCTCGTCCACGGCGTACTGCTCTGGAGGCTGCGCCTTGAAGATATTCAGCGTCTCCTCGCCCTTAATGGTCTCATCAAGGAGGTCCACCTCGTGCGTGATCTGATCCTCTTCGTCCACCAGGTCGAGCTCCTCGAGCAGCATCGGGAAGTCCGAGAACTGCTTCCGCCGGACCTCGAAGAGACCCTCGATGACGTACTGCACCCGCCTGTCTATCTCGCCTTCGTGCAAGATCGTCCGGAAGCGCTCGAAGATGGCCATGCTCCCCGCCGGCGACAACTCCTTCAGAGCCTGCCCGCACTCTTGCATAAAACTCACGCACACCTCGATGGAGTCGTCCGTGACGCGCTCCAGCAGGAGGGTGGCAACGTGCAAGGCCAGCAGCTCGCTGACCACCTTCTGGTTGACTAGATGAGCCATGAATTTAATTACTGCAGTAGTCACGATCTTGTCGTTGCGCTTGTAGGCCCGGCGAAACTGCAAAATCACGCGCCGGATCAGCAAGTCGCCGATCTCTGGCAACTTCGAGTTGATGACCGCTATGAGGGCCGCGAAGACGTGCGTGAACCCAGGAGACGCCATCTGCGCGCGGATCATCGACCGTACAAGCACGCCGCGCCCGCGAATGAGGTTCTCCTGAAACAGCTCCTCCACCAAATTCTTGATGTTGGACACGTTCACCTTGTTCACCAGGCCGTTGATGCTCTTCCTCAGCGCCTCCCAGGCCTGCCGCTGGAACTCGGGGCTGGTCTTGTCCTCTATGTCCTCCTGCAGGCGCGCCATCTTGAACGGCGGAATGTACACGCCGCCGCTGCGCCCGAGGGACTCGATCTGCGCGATCTTGCGCTTCTTGTACGCCTCGAGGTCCTCGTCCTCGCCCTTGACCTCCTGCTTCGCCTCGCCGCGCCCTCGAGCCCGGGGCTCCTCCTTGGCCGCGCCCGCGGGCTCCTCCTTCTTGGCGCCCTCGCCCTTGGCGGCTCCCCCGCTGCCGCCCCCCCCTGCCTCGGCCTTCTGCTCCTCGCTGCTGCTGCTGCTCGAGGAGCTCGAGGACGAGGAGGAGCCCTTCTTCTTTTTCTTCTTCTTCTTCTCCGCCCCCATCCCTGCGAAGGGGGGCGGCAGGGCGCCCCCAGGAGGCCGCGGCGCCGCCGGGCCCCGAGAAGGGAAGGGCTTGAGACGAAACGTTTACGGAAAAGAAAGAGGAAGTGAAGGTGAAGTCCTCGCCGAAGGCCCGCGTGGCGTGGGGCAGGACAGGGGAGCAGGAGGAGGAGGAGGAGGAGGAGGAGGAGGAGGAGGAGGAGGACGCTCGCCTCGTGGTGCCCGCCGAAGGCGGCCCAGAGGAGCGGTGTGCACTCCTCTAGAAGAACGAAAGCAGCATGCATATCATTTCTTGGGGTTCTGCTCGGTCTTCTAGGACTGGTGCTGGCGGAGCGCGCCAGGGGGTGGCGCCGTAAGCGCCGCCAGGGGTTCCAGCGCCGACCCGAGAAGTCCGCGCGGAGGCTCGATACTTTGCGAAGGTACCGAGCCCTGCGCCACTGAACACCAAGATTGAAAACATCACTCCGCTCGAAGTCTTTTTTTATTTGTTGGGGATTTTTTATTTTTCGCCGTAGGCGGTGCGGGACGCCCCACCCGAACCCGGGCCAGGCCGGGGCGTTCGCGGAAGGGTTCCCGGGTCACAGGGGTAGGAAAAGCAAGAGATGCATAAACTTGAGTCGGGCCTGTCCCCCTAAAGGAGGATTTTCGACGAAAAACATAAGAAATACAACACAAATGGTCAAATATGTTTCAAGCGGCGTGAGTGATCGGCTCAACGCTGCTTATCCTCGGCATCGGCGTCGTCCACGGGCGCCCCGTGCTCCAGCAGCAGCGCAACCACCGCGCCAGCGCCGCTGCGCGCGGCGAGGCTCGGGGAAGTGCAGGACTCGGGCTCGGAGGACCAGGAGGAGGAGGAGTAGGAGGAGGAGGAGCCTCCAGAAGCCTCCTCCTCCTCCTCCTCCCCCTCCTCCTCCTCCTCCTCCTCCTCCTCCTCCTCCTCTCCTCCTCCCTCCTCCTCCTCCTCCTCTCCTCCTCCTCCTCCTCCTCCCTCCTCCTCCTCCTCCCTCCTCCTCCTCCTCCTCCTCCTCCTCCTCCTCCTCCTCCTCCTCCTCCTCCCCCTCCTCCAGAATCACTTCCCCGACCGGGCCCGCAGGAGAATCACGAGACCCACATTCTGAAACTTGGCGCAAGTGACCGCTGCAAGCGCCCCATGAGAACGGGGGCCGTCAAAATTGGGGACGGGCCCATCAAACTCGTCACGGCTATGCTTGGAGGTGGCGAGGGGGCCTGAGCAGGCTGGTTCCTGGACGCCCCCTGGGGTCCATCTGGTGCAGTTTTTCACACCGGGTATGTTTTATTACCGTCTCTAGGCCCGAAAACGCCCCCCAGAGTCCGAAAATGAAAAAAACCTTCTCGAACCTAGCGCCTCGAACCTGCCCCTCTCCCTTCTCGCCAAACCTGCGCCCATCGCTCGGGAGGCAGTTTTTGTTTGCAAGGGTCTGGAAAGTTTACTTGCATGGATGGGGACGGGGGGGGGGGCCTGGCGAGGCCCTGAAGGCACTCTGGACTTCATGCAAATCGAAACCCAAGCATTGTTCCATAGGGCGTCGAAGAGAAGGGGGAAGGGAAATCCAACATGTGCTTATAGTTAACGGTGTGGTCGTATGGTGGTGTTTGATATAGGATTGCGTCACGCTCGTTTGGTGTATTGGGTATGTATGGCTTGGCTTTTCACAAGTTCGTTGTATGCCTCTCTCTCTCGCTCTCTCTCTCTCTCTCTGTCTCTCTCTCTCTCTCTCTATGTGCAAGTCATAATCAGAATCCCCCTCTGTCTCTGTCTGTGTCTCTCTCTCTCTCTCTCTCCCTCTCGCGCTGTGTATGTATATATATATATGTGTCGTTCCTTCTCTGCCGCGTTCCTGTGCAAAGTCGGTCCTAGGATCCGGGCCCGACCACAAATATCACACACAAGAGAAACAACACACATAACAGCAATAAAAACATGCGAACCAGTCGTAGCACTGCAGGAGGGAAAGCATTGTTTTCACATGTTGGTGAACAAGCATAAGATGGCTTTTTTTGAGATTGTTTATGTTCAACAAAAGCTGTCTTAAACCTCAGCAGTCCCTGTGCAGTCACAGAGACCACCTGGTTCCACGGTTGCTTCTCAGTTTAACAACACATGCAACCATCAAAATCCGAAGGCAATAGCAACAAGACCTTTGGTTGTTCATGCCAGAAACACGCGACACCAATGAAAGCAATGTTTCCACAATTGTATGACGGCAGTGTATGCTTTATCTTGTGTTGTTGTTGTTGTTGTTGTTGTTGTTTATGTTATTGCATGGTGTCTGTGAAACCTGGAAAACCTGAATCCCCGGCTCTGGACCCCAGGAAAAAAACTACATAACATAGACCCATCTGAATCACAAAACAACAATCACAAAACTGCGGGAACCCTGTGTATTGAGCGGATTCACCCGCATCCGATACGAAAAGAACAAATGGTTTGCCTCTAAAACCACACGGTTGTTTTTGAGTTGGATTGTGCCTTCAACCCCAGAAGCAAGCGCAAACTCAAGTAATCCCTGTGCAGGCACAGGGGTAACCTGGCCCCACGGCAGCTGTTGCGCAAAACAATGACAGCGGTGGAAAAGACAATTGCTGCCGCAATCAAAATTTTAACTTCTACGCCGGAGACGCCAAACCTATGTCAACACAATGGTTCCGCGATGTGTTTAACGGCTCCCGATGCTTTGTGTGATTCTTCTGACTTTCGCAAGGTATTCCCATGGCTGGGGAATTTGCATACTTGACCCATCAGAAAAAGTCCTTAAGCACATGTCAATAAGAACGGAGCAGCTCCCTGCACCAGAAGACCCCAATTTGAATTCACTGGGGACCCAATCGGAATTCAATATGGATGATGCAGGAAAAAACCAATTCCGCTGAATTCAATTGGAATTGAATTTCAAACATATGAAGGGGCCCCCATTGAAATGGAACAGGAACCGATAAGAAGACAGTATACATTAAACGCGGCCCTAAGTGATATATATATATATATATACACGTTCCCTTTCCTCCTTCTCCAAACACAATACCTCCTCCTCCTCTTCGCATATCATCCATCTCCTCCTTCTGCTTTCCGTTTCCTCCTCTCTGTAGCAACGCAAAACAAATAATACACAGTGTTTGGCGCCTTCGGAGCAAGGAAACGCTGTGAATGTCTGGTTTTTCTTGTTTCTTTTTCTTGGGGCCTCGGATGCAAGGAAACACTGTGTGTTTGGATAGTTTTTGTTTGTTTTGGAAGCTCAAGTGCTCCCCGCGGCCTCCCCCCCAGCACCTCCTCCTTCTCCCCCTTCCTCTTTCCCCTCCTTCGCTTCCTTTCCTTTCCTCCTCCTTGCTGCACAGCAAGAAAACCACGAATGTACAGCGTGTGGCTGCCTCGGAGCAAGGAAACGCAGTTTTGTCTGGTGTGTTTGGGGCTCGGTTGCAAGCACACATTTTTTTGTGTTGGAGCTCTGGAAGAGAAGGGGGAGGACGAGGAGGAGGAGGTGCGGGGGTGGAAGCCGCGAAGAGCATTTGAGCTTCCCAAACAAAAAACAAATATCCAAACACACACACACACTTGTTCCTTGCACCCTACACAAAAAAACAAACCAAGCACATCAAATATACACAACGCTTCCTTGTTCCGAAGGTGCCGAACATTGTGTATGCTTGGTTTGGCGTTGCTACAGGGAGGAGGAAACGGAAAGGAGACGGAGGAGAAAGATGACTGGCGAGGAGGAGGAATTGTGTTTGGAGAAGGAGGAAAGAGAAACGAGAATGAGAAGGAACGGAAAAGGAGGAAGAGAAGGTACGGAGAAGCAGAGAAAGACATGATCTTGGAGAGGAGCGACCATACATACATACATGCCTACAGACATACATACATATGTATATACACACATACACATATTTATTTACATTTATACTCGGACAAAAAGTTCAGGCATCACCACCACCACGACCACTGCCACGGTCACCCGCCACCATTTTAACCCCGTCTGGGTCAGAAGCGGTGGTGGAAATCGTAGCAGCGGTGGAACTTGGATTCAACAGGAGCCGCAAACATGGTAGAAGCAATGGAAGATGTGCTAGAAGACGTACGTGTTCGTAGGAGTAGCTGTATTATAATAGTGTTCGTGTTGGGGTATGCGTACTCAGCGTAATACCAGCTATACTCGTGACCGTGATCGGATAATGCGAATCAGGAGGGCTCGGTGGAGAATGAGAACCCGCAACAGAAACCATACCACCAACCAAGCACGCCTACTATCCGCACTCTGGCTGTCACGAATGAGAAACACCGC
>CAUYUJ010016571.1:99147-106647 GCA_963575745.1 Prorocentrum cordatum | reverse complement strand
CGCGAGCGGCGGGAGCGGCAACCGAAGCCGCCGAGGCGGCGTCGGGCTGCGGGTAGGGGATCGACAGCATAATTGTTCTGCTCAAAAAATGACTTCCTCGCCGCATCTGTGCAAACAAAAACATACCGTTTTTCACGGATTCAACTATAAACTGTTGTGGATACCGCGTTCTGGGTCCATCGTTCGATGGGCCTCCCTATGGGGCCACGAACCGTGTGAGGGGTGTGCCGAAATGGGCTGGGAACCGCATGCGAACCCTGTCACCGGGGCGTTCGGTGGAGCTCCCTAAGGGGCCACAAAACGTGTGAGGGATGTGCCGAAATGGGCGGGGAACCGCATGCGGACCCTGCCACTGGGGCTTTCGGTGGAGCTCCCCCTGGGGCCACGAACCGTGTGAGCGGTGTGCCGGAATGGGCGTGAAACCGCATGCGGACACTGCCTCTGGGGCCTTGGGTGGAGCTCTCTATGGGGCCACGAAACGTGTGAGGGGTGTGCCAACATGGGCGGGGAACCGCATGCGGACCCTGCCACTGGGGCCTTCGGTGGAGCTGCCTCTGGGGCCACGAAACGTGTAAGGGGTGTACCGATATTGGTATGCGGTGGGCGGGGTGGACGCATGCGAACCCTGCCACTGGGGCCTTGGGCGGCATGCTCCCCATGGGGCCACGAACCGTGTGAGGGGTGTACCGAAATGGGCATGCCGTGGGCGGGGTGGACGCATGCGAACCCTGCAACTGGGGCCTTGGGCGCCATGCTCTCCTTATGGGGCCACGAACCGTGTGAGCGGTGTACCGAAATGGGCATGCCGTGGGCGGGGTGGACGCAGGTGAACGCGGCCACTGGGGCCTTCTGTGGAGCTATCAATGGGGCCACGAACCGTGTGAGCGGTGTGCCGAAATTGGCATGCGGTGGGCAGGGTGGACGCATGCGAACGCGGCCACTGGGGCCTTGGGTGGAGTTCCCCATGGGGCCACGAACCGTGTGAGCGGTGTACCGAAATGGGCAAGCGATGGGTGGGCAATGTGGACGCATGTGAACGCGGCCACTGGGGCCTTGGGTGGAGCTCCCTATGGGGCCACAAACCGTGTGAGCGGTGTGCCGAAATGGGCATGCGGGGCGGGATGGGCGCATGCGAACCCTGCAACTGGGGCCTTGGGTGGAGCTCCCCACGGGGCCACGAACCGTGCGAGCGGTGTACCGAAATGGATATGCGGTGGGCGGGGTGGACGCATGTGAACGCGGCCACTGGGGCCTTGGGTGGAGCTCCCTATGGGGCCACAGACCGTGTGAGGGGTGTGCCGAAATGGGCATGCGGTGGGCGGGGTGGATGCATGTGAACGCGGCCACTGGGGCCTTGGTTCGAGTTCCCCATGGGGCCACGAACCGTGTGAAGGGTGTACCGAAATGGGCATGCGGTGGGCGGGGTGGACGCATGTGAACGTGGCCACCGGGGCCTTGGGTGGAGCTCCCTATGGGGCCAAGGACAGTGTGAGGGGTGTGCAGGCATGGGCATGCGTTGGGCGGGATGGGCGCATGTGAACGCAACCACTGGGGCCTTGGGTGGAGCTCCATATGGGGCCACGAACCGTGTGAGCGGTGTGCCGAAATGGGCATGCGGTGGGCGGGGTGAACGCATGTGAACGCGGCCACCGGGGCCTTGGGTGGAGCTCCCTTTGGGGCCACGAGACGTGTGAGGGGTGTGCCGAAATGAGCATGCGGTGGGCGGGATAGGCGCATGTAAACGCTGCCACTGGGGCCTTGGGCGGAGCTCCCCATGGGGCCACGAACCGTGTGAGCGGTGTGCCGAAATGGGCATGCCGTGGGCGGGGTGGACGCATGTGAACGCGGCTACAGGGGCCTTGGGCGGAGCTCCTAGTGGGGCCACGAATCGTGTGAGCGGTGTGCCGAAATGGGCATGCGGTGGGCGGGATGGGCGCATGTGAACGCGGCCACTGGGGCCTTGGGTGGAGCTCCCTATGGGGCCACGAACCGTGTGAGCGGTGTGCCGAAATGGGCATGCGGTGGGCAGAGTGCCAAAATGGGCATGCGGTGGGCAGAGGCACGCATGGGAGGAGGGATGAGGGGGAGGAGTAGAGGAGGAGAACGCGTGGCGCTGTCTTGTCAAAAAGAGGACCCAACACAGGATGGTTTGGAACTTCCTGGGGGTCAAGTCAATTGCGTAGTCGATCCCCTGCTCGAGGTTTGCGGCGCGCACAAGGGAGTAGGGAGAGGGGGGAAGGCTTCCTAGAAGCACCCCTGCTTCTAAGAAGCCTCCCCTCCTCCCCCGTACAGTGGAGGGCAGTCCACAGAAAACCTTCCACAAGGAACCCAACCCTGAGACACCAGGACGTCCATCGAGTCTGGGCGTGGGAACGTCGCGCTCTCCGCGGCAAAGCCATCGAGACCCAGGAAACCCAGGGCACCCTGGACGCGAGCAGGGTGCTTCTTAGCATGGGCCTTGGGCCGTTTTTTCACCGTTTCCCCCAAAAATGTCCCTTGAAAATGGAAACGGCAAAAAAACGGCGACCGGAAACGGCAAAAAAACTGCTCCAGGATTGGAACCGGAGCCGGAACCGGTAAAAAAACGGCGGCGGAACCCGTAAAAAACCGGCAAAACGGAGCCGGCGACAAAAACGGCACAACGGGAACCGGTAACAAAAACGGCCCTGTCGTTCCCAGGGCCCACTAAGGCATGGGCCCCCCCTGTCCCCCCCCCCCCCCCCTTCGTGCTCGCCGCCGACGAGGGCCAACCGCCCCATACAGTGGAGGGCAGTCCACAAGAAACCTTCCACAAGGAACCCAACCCTGAGACCCCAGGACGTCCACCGCGTCCCAGGAAACCCAGGACACCCTGGGCGCAAGCAGGGTGCTTCTTGGCATGGGCCCCCCCTGTCCCCCCCCCTCGTGCCCGCCGCCGACGAGGGCCCACCGCCCGCCGCGAACGCGCCCCCCCCCCCCTTCAGCCTCCTCGGCGGCCGGCCGCCGGGGCCCACGCTTTGCGGCCCGCCCGCGCCGGCCCGGAGGTTTTCTTGTTTGCGCTTGGGGGGGAATTCTCCTCCTCCTCCTCCTCCTCTCTCCTCCCCTCCTCCTCCTCCTACTCGTCCTCCTCCCTCGTCTCCTCCTCCTCCTCCTCTCCTCCTCCTCCTCCTCCTCCTTCCTCCTCCTCCTCCTCCTCGTCCTCCTCTCCTCGTCCTCGTCCTCGTCCTCGTCCTCCTCCTCCTCCTCCTCCTCCTCCTCCTCTCCTCCTCCTCCCTAATCCCCCTCCCCTTCCTGTCCCCACCCCCTCCCCGGGTGCCACGTCGCCCCGCCTCGTCGCCTCGGGCAAGAACAGTTCTACGCGTGTCTCGCCAGAGTCTCTGCCTCCTATTCTGCGGCCCCTTCTGGGCCCCGCCCTGGACGGCAGCGGTGCTGCACGGCACCGAGCGTTTGGGAGAAGTGCTATTCAAAGGGGGTCCAGAGATCCGAGGCTCCGACAAGCTTTGGAGCGGCCAATTTGCAGAACATTCTGCCTCTGGTGGCCATGACCGGGCCCCGGGAGCGTCCAAAAATGACTCAGGATGACAAGGGAAGTTGTCCAGACCTCGAGAGGTGAGGAGGCAGCTCTTAGGAGGTCTCTGTGAGAAGGATGAACTGCTACTTTTGAGCCGGATTAAAAGGGCCGCTCGGCCCAGGATTCAGACAGTTGACTAAGCAGACAAATAAACAATATAAGGCACAACTTGGTTAGTTTTTCCTGCATAGTGTGGTCCCCCTCCTCGTGGCAATCCAGTGCCAACGTTGTTGGAGGGCTCGCCTCGGAGCCAGCGGCCCCGCTTGCCTGTCAGCGCCGTCGAAAGCCCCCTCGGGGAAGTGTTCTGCGAGTCCGTAGGCGGAGTCGAAGTTTCTTTCGTAAACTCCCCAAGAATGGGCCCCGAGCGTTCGCGACGGCCGCCAAGGGCGCGGGCGCCTGATCGACGACCACGAAAGGCCCCCCCCAAAGACTATACCCTTCAAGCGCGGCAGGGGTCGAAGAAACACCCCGGGCCCGGTGAGGGCAAGACAATTTTACACCCTGAGAAATCGGACCAGTCACGCAAAACCTTCGTATAAGAATTTCAGCGCGTCGGTCGGCCTGGGGCCCAGAGTGCCCTGCCCGATCGGCCCCCCAGGGGTCGCTGGCAAGGCTGGGCGGGCGCTCGCGCGACTGCCCGTTCCCGCGATCTGCCTGGCCCTGCTGGCTCAAGGCCAGTCCCGCTTGGCGCCTCTCGGGTTCCACGCAGGTCGGGGGCGAATTGGGCAGACGCTGAAATGGCCGACGTGCGACGCAAAACCCAGTCGCCCAAAGCAGCCAATACTCCAGGGGGGGAGGGGGGGGCGAGAGCCCACGCCGATCGGCAAAAAAAGGAGTAAGAAAACGATCGCCTGGAGCAGGAGGAGGAGGAGGAGGAGGGAGGGAGGGAGGAAGGGAGGGACGGAAGGAGGGAGGGAGGGAGGTGTTTCAAATGTTTTGCGTCGGGTGTCAGTCGTCCGGCTTCGGCAGATGCGCCAATAGCCGGAGGCGCTCCCAAACATGCTGGCGTCGTAGGGGGATCACGAACCCTCCTCCTCCTCCTCCTCCTCCTCCTCCTCCTACTCCTCCTCCTCCCCCTTCTCCTCCTCCGCCTCCTTCTCCTCCCCCTCCTCCTCCTTCTCCTCCTCCTCCTCCTCCTTCTCCCCCTCCTTCTCCAAATGGGTTTGGCCCTTTTCGGCATCCGGTGGCCCTCGCCGGACCCGAAAAACGTCGCGTCTGCTCGGGGCCGCGGATTTTCAAACTCGAGATATCGCATGTCTGGGGTGATGCCACGGGCGTTCCCGAACGGTTTCGGGCAATATGGCCCTTGCGGATCGATTTAGCTCGACCAATGGCGCAGAAAGACCGGGGTCCAGGGTTTCAGTCGTGATTTCTGACGATGCTGCACTTGTGTGCCGTCGTCGAGTCTGCGGGGGGACACAGAGACACCGATATCGCTACTTTTGACATTGCGAGGACATAGATCGTGTGATCGTTGCGTCGTGTGGTCAGGATAAAGCGGCGAGGCCGACTTAGGCCAGAGACTAACAAATCACGCCTGGCTGGCGCAGCGAAGTACAGGAAGGCGCAAAGGGCAAAGACAAGGACAGCGAGCCTGCAAGGAGGGCAGAGAGTATACGCCAACCACGCGTTGAAGAAGAGGGAGAGGACCGAAGCAAAAATACATACATACATACATACATACATACATACATACATACATACATACATACATACATACATACATACATACATACATACATACACACAAATACATACATACATACATACATACATACATACATACATACATACATACATACATACATACATACATACATACATACATACAGGCATACATACACATACATACATACATACATACACATACATACATACATACATACATACATACATACATACATACATACATACATACATACATACATACATACATACATACATACATACATACATACATACATACATACATACATACATACATACATACATACATACATACATACATACATACATACATACATACATACATGTATTATGTGATGGCGCGACCGCTACCCCACGGACCAAAATAACGATAAGATCACGGTACGCTACCCCGCGGCCGCTACCTCACGACCGCTGCCCCACCCCCACTGATCACGATACCGCTACCCCGCGATAGTGATGACGATACAGCTCTCCTTGGGCGCCTCCCGACCAGGACGTCGAGGCGGCCCCAGCCGTGGCGACGAGGGTTCTCCCAGACGAGCGGCGGTATATCGGAAGGCACGGCAGCGTGGCTCCCAATCGGCGCCTGCCCTGCGCACCGCCCTGCCGACGCGTCGGCACCGCCAGTGCGGTGCGCAGGGCATCGCCATGGCGCTGCCTAGGCATCGGATGCGCCCAGCTACGCCCAGCTGCGTCTGTGGATGCACTCCTCGATGCGTGCGCAGTCATGCACATGCGAATGCCGAGTCATCAGCGGCGACATGCCCAGGCATCCACGTGGCCGTGCCTCGGGATGCTGCGGTGTACGTTGTCATCCAGGCGGGGCGGTGAAGATGATGGCTGGAAGCAGAGCGAGCAGGCCGACCCAAGTTATCGGTACTTGTTTCTCCTGATGTCAAGGTATCAACATCGCGGAAAAAAAACAGCAGCCGAGCCCTGGATCCCAACTTTCTGCACCATCCTCCGAAGCGGATCGATCTGTGAGGGTCCCGGGTCCCAGAACATGGCAATCTGGCCCGTTGTTGAAAAATGCGACGCCGAGATCTCAGGGCACATTTAGTCACATTTTCGTTCGGCTCGGCCTCATGAGGCCCTGAAGAAACTCTGAACCTGATGCAAGCCGGAACTCACTTGCAAGCCCCTTCGGCCCTGCATTGCTTGCCAGGGAACAAGAGAACTGACCAGGAGGGGGGAGGGAATCCCAAGCAAGTTAACCGCCATAGACCTTCAGAAACGGCCACAATAGTTGGAAGAGGAGGAGGAAGAGGACAAGGGATGAGGAGGAGGAGGAGGAAGAGACGGAGAAGAGGAGGAATAGGAGATAGAGCAGGAGGAAAGAAAAGGAGGAGGACGAAGAGGAGGAGGAGGAGGAAGAGGAGGAATGGGCGATGATGATGATGATGATGAGGAGGAGGAGGAGGAGGAGGAGGAATGTGGGGAGGAGGAGGAGGAGGAGGAGGAGGAGGAGGAGGAGGAGGAGGAGGAGGAGGAGGAGAAGACGAGAGGAGTAGGAGGAGGTTCAGGTGGAGGGGGGAGCCTGCTCCCAACCAGGAGAAACGGGGGCTGGGAGCGGGGGTGCAAGACCAAAGGCGTCCTGAGGCTAACTTGCTCGAATACACCCCACTGTCCGCGAGGCCAGCCTCGTGCCACGAACGTTCGCGCCAATGTGTACTTTCGAAACCTACGTGGATTCATGTACGTGCACGTCCTTCCTTCGCTCCTGACGGAAATGCGATCCTTCTCCCCCCTCGGGGTCCTCGTGGTCCACGGCAGTCCCCGCCCGCAGAAAGCGCGCCAGGGGGGGGGCCCCCCGCGCAAGTTGACCTGCTTGAGCTCAACACAGAAAAACGCGGTCCTTCTCCCCCCCTCGGGGTCCTCGTGGTCCACGGCCGCCCCCCGCCCGCAGGAAGTGCACCTGGTGGGGGAGGGAACCCCAGTGCAAGTTCACAAATCTGCTTGAGCCTTCTATTTGTTCACATAAAAGAACAAGAAAGCCGACTCTACTCCCCCCTCGGGGTCCTCGTGGTCCACGGCCGCCCCCGCCCGCAACAGGCGCGCCAACACCTCGGCGTGGCCTCCCCGCGCCGCGCCGTGCAGCGCCGTGCCCCCGCCGGCGTCCTCGCGGCCCACGTCCGCACCCAGGGCCAGCAGCTGCTCCACCTCTCGTAGGACGAGGCCGGGACTCCTCCTCCTCCTCCTCCTCCTCCTCCTCCTCCTCCTCCTCCTTCTACTGCTCCTCC
>CAUYUJ010016571.1:76935-99047 GCA_963575745.1 Prorocentrum cordatum | reverse complement strand
ACGTTGTGGAAGGATTTCGTCTTGCGCGCGCGAATGTCCACTTTACCTTATTGTTTGCAAGGGATTCTTGAAGTTTGGTTATGTTAGAACAAGAAATGTCCACTTTGCCTTATTTTTTGCAAGGGAAAACCGCCCGTAACAAAACAACCGGATCCGGACCAACCCGTTTTGCCGGAGACTTCCTCACGAAAGTGATGAAAACATGGCTGCGGCCTAGGCGCGGCGAGGGGGCCGTGCACCAGGGGTCCCAACAATAATTATTCTTTAGAAGTAATAATGTTCAACAACAACAACAACAGCAGCATCATCAACAACAACAACAACAGCAACAACAACAAAACAACAACAACAATAACAACAACAACAACAACAACAACAACAACAACAACAACAACAACAACAACTGCAACACCAACAACACCAACAGCACCATCAACAGCAGCAACAACAACCACAACAACAGCAACAACAACAGCAACGAACAGAATCATTTTAAAGATGTTCGCTCTTATCTGCTTGCGTGTCACTACATATGCATATCCCACACCCTGGATACCCGCCCTCTTCGTATTCGATCGTGCCCCCTTTCGGGGGGGTATACTCAGTCCCTGCCACGCGTGGTCGGCGAAGCCCTTGAAAACGAAGGGCAACAGATAACGGGGGAGAGCGAGGACGAACATATCGGGGGGAGGGGACGGGCAAGAAGGAGGGAGGACGATGATTTCCGCTGTCAGTGGCGATTCAGCTTGCGCCATGGCTTGCGCCAGCCACTCCAACACAGGTAAACACTATTGTTTGCCATGGGTCGCGCCATGAACAGCGCCACGCACCATCCCTTTTTTAACCACGCACACACACACACACGCACGCACGCACGCACACACACACACACACACACACACGCACACACACGCGCACACACACGCACACCGTGGATACCCCCACGGGGGGGCGCGCGGCCGCGAACTGGCGTCAGAAACAAGTGTCGTGGAACAGGGAAACGGGATGTTGGGAGAGCGGGGCGGAAAGATAGTGAGAACTGCAACCGCGTCGAGAGGGGCGCGGGGACGCGGAGTGGATTGGGATGGAGTGGACAAGAGCAGGGTCTCAGGAGGGGGAGCGGCAAGGAGTGGAGTGGCCTGGGGCGGAGTGGCTGGAACGCGAAGAACTGTGGAATGGCACAATGGAGTACGAACGAAACGAACATGAAGATAAAAGGAAAGAGTAGAGAAGACTGAAAAAAGAACGTTGAACCGTGGGGGCAGGTGGGTACGAGCGGAGACTGGTGCGGAAACAAAGCGCGGAGGGATTGGAAGGCGCCCGAAAGCCTCCCATGACCTCTGGAGGGGCCTCGGAATGGCCCCGATGACCGCCGAGCAGTTCCAGAGGCCCCAAAAACCTGCGGGAACGCCCCGGGGGCCTCGTCGAGGGAGGCCTTCATTAGAAGCCTGCAGAAGAACCTGGGCCAGTGGAGCACGCGCGTCTCAAAGGCGGGCAAAACGGGCCCTGGCAAGCGGCGGGCCGTCGGCCTGGCCAATGGCAACGCTTGCGATGCACGCACCGACCCGCGGCAACCCGACCCTAAGATGGACAGACAGCGGGCTCACCACGACGACAACGACCACGACGAGAGGAGGGAGGAGGAGGAAGAGGAGGAGGGAGGAGGAGGAGGAGGAGGGAGGAGGAGGAGGAGGAGGAGGAGGAAGGGAGGAAGGGAGGGAAGGAGGGAGGAAGGGAAGGAGGAGAGGGAGGAGGGTGGGGGCTGAAGGGCCGACAGACTGGCCCTCGGCAGGCGGCGAGGCAGTCGCACGGATTATCGGCCTGGCTGGCTGAAGGGTCGGAGTGCTGGGCTCCAGGCGGCAGGCTGGTGCGAGAGCGCGATTCTTCAATCAATTGTGAAGAAGTATCAAGCGGGAGACGCGGTCCGGTAATAAATTGCAAGGGAGTCACAAGCGAAAACGCGATTCTTGAATAAATTGTGAGGAAGTATCAGGCGGGAACCGTTGTTGTTGCAAACCGGGGGCCACAACGCAGTTTGACCCTCAAGACTTTCCTTGATAAAAAGTAAGGGTGCGAGCCCCGGGAAGGGCACTTCAATGGAAAACCAATGTGCACCGGACGGGGGGGATCAACAGTAATTAACCATCAGGAATGAAAGTTCAAGAACAACAACAACAACAACAACAACAACAACAACAACAACCACAACAGCAGCAACAACAACAACAACAATAACAACAACAACAACAACAACAACAACAACACCAACACCAACACCAACACCTACACCAACACCAACATCAACACCAACACCAACACCAACACCAGCACCACCAACAACAACAACGCAACAGACAGAACCCTCACCACGGATTCTCACTTCAGCCACGCATCCAGGGACAATGAATGACCCTTCGGCCCCCTCCAGCCCGCCGCAAGCGCCGATTTTTCGTCAAACCAATGTGGGTCGGTCGTGGGTGGTTCGCGGGTGGGTTGCATATGGGTCGCTGTTGGGTGGGTCGCGGGTGGGTCGCGGGTGGGTCGCTGTTGGGTCGCGGGTGGGTCGCGGGTGTAGAGGGCAGAAAATCCACCCCATACTAATCACCCCGACAAGCGAGGCCGTTTAGTAAACGCACACAAGGACTGAATCGAACAGGGCTGGGCTGGTAAACAAACGCCCAGGGCCGTTTAGTAAACGTCAGTTGTCGGGTCCGGGTGGTTTCTCCTCCTTTGAGGGTGGGTCGCGGGATGGGTCGCGGGTGGGTCGCGGGCTGGGTCGCGGGTGGGTCGCGGATGGGTCGCGGATGGGTCACGGGGTGGGTCGCAGGTGGGTCGCGGGGTGGGTCGCGTGTGGGTAGCGGGTGGGTCGCGCGGTGGGTCGCAGGTGGGTCGCGGGGTGGGTCGCTGGTGGGTCGCGGGGTGGGTCGCGAGGTGGGTCGCGGGGTGGGTCGCGGGGTGGGTGGCGGGTGGGTCGCGGGTGGGGCGACGACAACAAGCAACAACAACAACAACAACAACAACAACAACAACAACAACAATTACTAGCACGTGGGGACACTCCGTTCTCACCAGTGCCAGGGTTTTCATAGAAAAGGTAGGAAAAAAAAAAAAACAATAACAAACAGACATAGAATAAAGAAAAAACAAAAGAAATCAACAGAAATAAAAAAAAATCGAGAGGACGGGGTCAGGAAGGGGGGGCGCGGGCAATACCCCCCACTTTGTGGGGGGGCCGGTTCAAGCTCTACCAAATTTCCAAACGACTCTTCGCCACCACCCACACCCAGCTTCCCGCCCTATGACGTTCGGACACTTCACTTCGTGGCCTGCGGACGACCTTGGCTACTACACTGGCGCATGGGTACAGTGACTTGTTGTGGTAACATTTTCTGTAAGCTAGCTTACTATACGACTTTTCCCCCTGTTCCAACACTGGACACCTGTACTGGTTTTTCGTGGTAGCATGTTCCTGACGCTAGAATAGGAAACCACGGTAAACCAGCACGACGCCGGTACTGTCTGTAGGTCCTACAATGATATGGACTGCTTTGGCTGGTGAGGCGCTAGCGTCTGATACGACGTTTTTCCGTTTCTGTACCACACAAGCGAAGACACTTATTTTGAGTGGTACCACGTGGGTGGCGCCAGCATACCACAGGACTTGTTTCCGTTGTTGTGAGACGATACATGCTCAGTCTTGTTCTGTGGTTGTCGTTCCGGCCTCAATGTGCAATACTGGCTCATTCGTCTACGAAATACACGTGAGTAGCTCTCTCTGGTTGGAGGTCCTGCTGGTTGTGGTTGTCCCGATGGTTGTCGCGATGATTGTCCCGATGGTTGTCCCGATTGTTGTTCCGATGGTTGTCCCGATGGTTGTCCCGATGGTTGTCCCGATCGTTGTCCCGATGGTTGTCCCGATGGTTGTCCCGATGGTTGTCCTGATGGTTGTGGTTGTCCCGATCGTTGTCCCGATGATTGTCCCGATGGTTGTCCCGATGGTTGTTCCGATGGTGGTCCCGATGGTTGCCCCGACGGTTGTCAGCGATGCCGGATCCTCACGCCCCCCGCCGGAGGAGGAGGAGGAGGAGGAGGAGCAGGACAAGGAGGAAAGGAGAGAAGGGAGAAAGGAAGGAGGGGCGGGAACGGCGCTTGCACGCCCACCCACCGTCTTTTCCCCGCCGCGGCTCTGGACACATACGTGCTCTGGAGACATACTAAAGAGACGAGTCCCTGTGCTCATCATCTTCTGGCATACGCCTGTCTCTGATGGCACGGATCGGGCGCAATGCTGCCAGCTGGGCTCCTGGCAGCAATACATCAGGGGCCAAGTGTCCAAGCATGGTGCCGATGCGCCTCCTCGCGGATACATCGCCCGTGCGTGCGTGGGGCGCCAATACCGCCAGGACGCCCTGGACATGCGCCGGCATACCCAGATCCACCTGGTAATCCATGACATTCCCATACTCGGACTGCCCGAAAGAACGCCATACTGGCATGTGCCACCAATGGTCCTGTTTCGGGAAATAGGTGATACCATCCTTGACGTCGTCGGAGGCATTCCACAGAGCCATAGATGGCGGCTCCATACCCATGGATCCCGTGTGTGTTGCCACAAATACATCCAGGCTCGCCATGCGCCTGTATGACAGACCTGATACCACCTCGGAATGCACGTGAATACGCAGGAGCTGCAACAACCTGCGCAAGCCAGCATACACCCAGCCGCCGTGCCCGACGAAGACGTGCGATCTCCAGTTCGCTATACCGGCTTGGGTGCACAGCCGATGGAATACTTCCGAAAGTGTGCCCAGATACTTCGCGGCTGAATCTGCGAAACCAGAAAAGTTGCCGAAAACCAAGCCAGGGTAGAAGTATACCGCGAACGCCATCCACTCTGGGGTCTGGATGCCTCCCATACGGCGCTGGTTCTCGACCATACCGTTCTCCTTGGACTGGCGCGTACTCTCCGGCGTCGAGAGGCAGAGGCATACACCCGTGAGTCCCTGCCACATACACGGAAAGTACACTGCAGTCGCGAACCACGTGGTCTCGCGCAGCACCTTTCATGAGAGACAAAAGTACCACTACCACCAGCTAGGGGGGTGGCCGCGCCTTCCCCTTGACGCACGGACTTGTTGTGGTAACATGCCGACGACGACGACGACGACGACGACGCGACGACGCGCGCATGTGTCCCGCATGGTATTTTTTGCAAGGGATTGTAGCCCCTGGCAGGCGCGCGGACGCCGTTGAATGCGAAAGTAGCTCGCGCGAGCTCATGTAACACAAATGTTGAAAAACCATTTGTTTTTAAGGATTCGGACAGCGCGCGCGGGTAGAAATTTGGAAAATCCGTGCACGTGTTTTTCGAGGACCTACGGTGCGATACGTGCGATTTTATGATACGCGGTGCTGAAATTCTTAAGAAACCCAATGGTGTTTGAAGATTTCGGCGTGCGCGCGCGAAGAAAAAACGAATGTGTCCCATCTGGTATTATTTGACAGGGATGATGGCCCTGGCATGCGCGCAACCGTTGTTGCAGAAGTTCGAAGCACGTGAAAAAGTTGCTCGCAAGAGCCCGTTTGACAGACATGTTGAAAAAGTATTGGGTTTCCTAAGAAATCCGCAAGAGCGCGCGGGATGAATGATTGAAGCTTTTTTTTGGAAAACCATTGGGTTTTCATGTTTTTATGCTAAAATCGCTACGAAAACTAAGGTTTTGGAAGGATTTCATCTTGCGCGCGCGAGTGTGCACTTCGTGTAATTTTTTTGCAAAGGATTCTTGAAGTTTGGTTATGTTAGAACAAGACATGTCATTTTATATTGTTTTTTGACAGGGAAAGCGGGCGTCAACAAAACAGCCGGATCCGGACTCCCCCGTTTTGCTTGAGACTTCCTCACGAAAATGATGAAAATGTGGCTGCGACCTAGGCGCGGCGAGGGGGGCGTGCACCAGGGGGCCCAACAATAATTATTCTTTAGAAGTAATAATATTCAACAACAACAACAACAACAACAACAACAAGGTACAGGCCGGCATGGTCCCCCCGGGGTCCGGGGCTTCACTTCCCGCGTCCGCCACAGTGGAGGAGGCCGGTCCCGCCCCCCCCGGTGAGTCGGAGGGGGGGGGGGGAACAACACAACACAACACAACGAATTCTGTACGAATTCTGTACGAATTCTGTACGAATTCTGTACGAATTCTGTACGAATTCTGTACGAATTCTGTACGAATTCTGTATGAATTCTGTATGAATTCTGTATGAATCCTACAAGCTCCCTACGGATTCCCATCGGAATCCGTTCGGGACCCTCTAGGAGTCTTTGGATCCCTCCAGGGACTCTATAGAATCCCTGTGGATCCCTCCAGGGACTCTATAGAATCCCTGTGGATCCCTCCAGGGACTCTATAGAATCCCTGTGGATCCCTCCAGCGCGGCTGCGGAGGAGACGGAGGGGGCCCAGGGCGGCGAAGCGAGGTTATCAACGCCCAAGCGCCCCGTGGAAAGGAAACACCAAGCCCGTCCTGCGGGGGAAGAGCGCCAACGGGACGCCCCTTGCGGGGCCGCGAAAGCCTTCGGTTGCGCCCCGTGTGGGGCCACGAACCGTGTGAGGGGTGTGCCGAAATGGGCCCGAAGCCTTCGGTTGCGCCCCCTGGGGGCCCACGAACCGTGTGAGGGGTGCGCCGAAAGGGTCCCGAAGCCTTCGGTTGCGCTTCGTGTGGGGGGCCACGAACCGTGCGAGGGGTGCGCCGAAATGGACCCGATGCCTTCGGTTGCGCCCAGGGGGCCACGAACCGTGCGAGGGGTGTGCCGAAATGGGCCCGAGGCCTTCGGTTGCGCTCCGTGTGGAGCGACGAACCGTGTGAGGGGTGCGCCGACATGGACCCGATGCCTTCGGTTGCGCCCAAAAAGGGGCCACGAACCGTGTGAGGGGTACGCCGAAATGGCCCCGCAGCCTTCGGGTGCGCCCCTATGTGGGGCCGCGAAAGCCTTCGGCTGCGCCCCCTGTGGGGCCACGAACCGTTTGAGGGGCGCGCCGAAATGGACCCGAAACCTGCTGCGCCCCCTGTGGGGCCACGAACCGTGTGAGGGGTGTCCCGAAATTGATCCGAAGTCTTCGGCTGCGCCCCGTGTGTTGCAACGAACCGTGTGAGGGGTGCGCCGAAAATGGCCCCGAAGCCTTCGGCTGCGCCCCCTGTGGGGCCACGGGCCGTGTGAGGGGTGCGCCGACATGGACCCGAAGCCTTCGGGTGCGCCCCATGTGGGGCCGCGAAAGCCTTCGGCTGCGCCCCCTGTAGGGCCACGAACCGTGTGAGTGGTGCGCCGAAATGGACCCGAAGCCTTCGGCTGCGCCCCCTGTGGGGCCACGAACCGTGTGACAAAAAAAAAAAAAAGAAGAACAAAGAAAAAAAAAATACTAAAAAAAAAGAAAAAAAACAACAAAAACAAACGCAATACAAAAAAAAAAAAAGGGGAGCGCCGAAATGGCCCCGACAAACCCAACCCTAAAAATGCCTTCGGGTGCACCCCATGTGTGGCCACGAACCGTGTGAGGGGTGCGCCGAAATGGACCCGAAACCTTCGGCTGCGCCCCGTGTGGGGCCACGAACCGTATGAGGGGTGCGCCAAAATGGGCCCGAAGCCTTCGGGTGCGCCCGATGTGGGGCCGCGAAAGCTTTCGGCTGCGCACCTTGTAGGGCCACGAACCGTGTGAGAGGTGCGCCGAAATGGTCCCGAAGCCTTCGGCTGCGCCCCCTGTGGGGCCACGCACCGTGTGAGGGGTGCACCGAAATGGGCCCGAAGCCTTCGGGTGCGCCCCATGTGGGCCCACGAACCGTGTGAGGGGCGCTCCGAAATGGGCCCGAAACCTTCGGCTGCGCCCACATGTGGGGCCACGAACCGTGTGAAGGGTGCGCCGAAATGGACCCGAAGCCTTCGGGTGCGCCCGATGTGGGGCCGCGAAAGCCTTCGGCTGCGCCCCCTGTGGGGCCACGAACCGTGTGAGGGGTGCGCCGAAATGGGCCCGAAGCCTTCGGGTGCGGTCCCTGTGGGGCCACGAACCGTGTGAGGGGTGCGCCGAAAGGGTCCCGAAGCCTTCGGCTGCGCCCCGTGTGGGGCCACGAACCGTATGAGGGGTGCGCCGAAATGGGCCCGAAGCCTTCGGGTGCGCCCCCTGTGGGGCCACGAACCGTGTGAGGGGTGCGCCGAAATGGGCCCGAAGCTTTCGGGTGCGCCACATGTGGGGCTGCGAAAGCCTTCGGCTGCGCACCTTGTAGGGCCACGAACCGTGTGAGGGGTGCGCCGAAATGGGCCCGAAGCCTTCGGCTGCGCCCCCTGTAGGGCCACGGGCCGCGTGAGGGGTGCGCCGAAATAGTCCGATGGAACCCTGTAGGAGTTCTATGGGACTCCGATGGAACCCTGTGGGGGTCGAATGGGAGTCCGATGGAACTCTGTAGGGGTTTTATGGGCGTCCTATGGAACCCTGTAAGGGTCGTGTGGGGATCCTATGGAACCCTGTACGGATCCCACAGGATCCTCCTGTAGGGGTGCGTTGTGTTGTATTGTGTTGTTCCCCCCCCCTCCCCCCCTCCCCCCCGGGGGGGCTTGCCCCGCCTGTATCAACAACAACATCAACAACAACAACAACAACAACAACAATCATTTTACCCGAACGCTCAGTGTTCTCACCAGTGCCAGGGTTTTCATGCGACGCGAGACAATACCCCCACTTCGTGGGGGGGCAGTTCAAGCTCTACCAAATATCCAAACGACTCTTCGCGACCACCCAAACCCAGCTTCCCGCCCTATGACGTTGGGACACTTCACTTCGTGGCGTGCGGACGACCGTGGCTACTACACTGGCGTGGGGTACACACCCACAGAACTTGGTCACTTATTCGGGGCGCGCGTGTGCCCAGCATCCTGCAATTGTGACATACAATACATGACACAGACAGACAATGAGAGAGACAGAGAGCAGACAGAGAGAGAGACAGAGAGAGCGGAGTTGGTCACATTTTTGGGGCAAGTTCCTGAGATCGTCTTGTTTTTTGTTGGTCTTGCGCGCGCGAATGTCCACTTTACTTTTTTTTGCAAGGGAGTATTGACATTTGATTATGTTAGAACAAGAAAAAGTAGCTCGCGCGAGCTCATGTAACATAAATGTTGAAAAACCATTGGTTTTGTGGGAGTCGGACAGCGCGCGCGGGATGAAATTTGGACATTTTTTTTTGAAAAACCATTGGGTTTTTGATGTTTTTATGTTGAAATCGTTACGAAACCTAAGGTTCTGGAAGGATTTCGTCTTGCGCGCGCGAATGTCCACTTTACCTTATTTTTTGTATCAACAACAACATCAACAACAACAACAACAACAACAACAACAACAACAGCAACAACAACAACAACCTCAACAACATCAATGACAACAACACCACCAACAACAATAACATCAACAACAACATTAACACCAGCAACAACTACAACAACGCAACAAGCAGAATTCTCACCACAAACTCCCGATTCGGCCACGCTCCCAGGGACAATGAATGACCGTTCGGCCCACTCATCTCCAGAGCAATTTTTTATTATTTGATTTTTTCTCCTGTAGAGGGACATGCCCGACTTAAGAGTTTTCCACCCGGGCGTCTTTCCATCCATTTCGGCCTCTGGGGCCCGTTGTTAAACCCGGGTGCGTTCTAGCAGGAGATCGGGGGCGAAAAGCCAGCCCCAGGGAAGGGGTCGGGGCCTCACTGGGATGACCGCGGGGGGCGGTACTGTAAGGGGATAGGGGGGGTGACAGGCGGATGCCAAGGTGGTTGTAAATCTGGCCCATCCTGGCTTGTAAGAAGCGTACAGATGCCCCAAGTGGCCCAGGGGGGGTTACGATCAGAGCAAACTGGGCTCCGCCCACTTAGCGGGGCTATCTCACCCCTCACAAAGCCACTGCGGGCATTCGTAAACCACTTATCAGCCAGGTCGGGCCAGATACCACCGTGGCATAGGTATATAACCCACCATTCCCTTAGCACTTCATCCCCGCGGCGATCCTAGGGGAGACATCTCCGACGATTTGTTAGTTTTCAATTTAAGCGCTGTTCCTCGATTCCTGCCTCTGAAGCCCGTTGTTGGGCCATATCGAAATCGAACACAAACCGGTGGGGAGGAAAACTAGGCCCAGGGAAGAGGTCGGGACCTCTGGGGCCGCGGATTGAAATACACACACCGGCGGAGGTACCGACATCGCAACTTCCTGGACCTCTCCCGGGGCGCGCTCTGACCATGATCTCGGAGCGAATCTAGCGGTGGTGACGGGGGCCTCCAGTGATGCCCAAACATGCGAAAACGAGGCAAGGGCCTGCAGCCTTCTCGGTACATCTTTCCTCGTGTGACCCAGACATCCGATGTTGCGACTTCCTTCCAATTCGGGGCCCTTAAGAGGTCCAGGCCCTTGCCCCAGGGCTGGCTGTGCACCCCGAGACCCAGCGAAGGCCCCTGGAGGCCGACGACGGCACGCACTTGTCCGTCGTGTGTGCCTGCGTTGCGACGCGAGCACGTCTGCTGTGATGGCCGCTGGGGATGCTGAAGGGATGCGAAACGGTTACAGCCGGATGCCACGGGGGCGAGGTCTGACCCAACATCGCCTAGAAGTGGGTTGCAGATGCCCCACCTCCTCCTCTTCCTCTTCCTCCGCCTCCTCCTCCTCCTCCTCCTCCTCCTCCTCCTCTTCCTCCTCCTCCTCAGGTGGCGTAAGGGGGGTCAGATGACTCCGCTAAGTGGATAATGCCGCTCAGTTGGCGGAGCCCACGTGGTCCAGATCGCCTACCCCCCATCCCAGGCCAGGCTTGGCCAGGTGCAACCACCTTGGCATCCGCTTGCGGTCGGGAACTCTTGCATCGCGTGTCGCGGCGGCGGCCCCGGCGACACGCTATGCCTTGCGAGGTGATAGCGTGTCGCTCCGCGCCGCAAGGCGAAAGGCTCGGGACTCTGACGCCTGCGGAGTGCGAAGTGGAGACCGTGCCGCGCCGCAGCGTGGCGGGCCAGAACCAGCGGAGCGACACGCGATCCAAAGGTTCCCGACCGTTACACACGCCCCCACACCCACTTCGCAACCCCCGCGGTCGTCCCAACGGGGAGCCTCCGCGTCTACCGGCGGCGGCCACGCCGGTGCAGCGCTGGGCGCCTCCGCCGCGGCGGACACGCCGGGAGCGCAAGCGACCAGGCAGCCGGCGAGGGCCGCGCCCGCAGCCGACGAGGAACCCAGACGGCAGGCGTCTCGATGTTTTCGAGACGCGGGTCCCAGACTTCTCCACCACCCCAGATCATGGCGTCGCATTATTTTTGAAATTTCGCCAAAGTTCGGGCCCCAGAACCTTCACACATCGATCCGGCTAGAAAAGAGGCGCACCAAGCTGGGATCGTTGTGATTCTAAACGACGTTGCAATGTTGTCACGTAGTGGGGTCTCAGGGCGGGCTCCCGACTACTCTCGACCGCCAGGATCTGTTCTTCAACCCGAATCGCATCTTGACGGCCCGGAGGCCCGGCGAGGGCTCCTGGAGGCCGAAAGCGGTCCAGAACCTCTCCGTTGTAAAGCCTCCACGGCGCAGGCATGGCGTGCCCCCTCTCGCTTCTCGGCGCGCCGCAGACTCGGGGCGAAGACCACGCACTTCAGCCCGAGCCGTTCTCTGGCGGCCCCGGGGCCCAGCGAGGGCCGGGCCCCGAGAGGCCCAGACCGATGAGCCCACCGCAAGACAAATATACAATCTCCCTGCGCGGCTCTGCAGCCGGCGCGACCTGCGGGGGTCCTCGGGCCCGACGCTGGGCGAGGTCGCCCGGTGTGCAGAGGTCGTGTGGCGCCTGGGCGTCCTCCTCCTCCTCCTCCTCCTCCTCCTCCCTCCCCCTCCTCCTCCTCCTCCTCCTCCTCCTCCTCCTCCTCCCCCTCCTCCTCCTTCCTCCCTCCTCCTCCTCACTCCTCCTCCTCCTCTCCTCCTCCTCCTCCTCCTCCTCCTCCTCCTCCTCCTCCTCTCCTCCTCCCTCCTCCTCCTCCTCCTCCTTCGGGGATCTCCTGACCCGGGTCAATCCAGACCCGGGTCAGTCAGGCCTTGCAGAATCCTGCAAAATCCGGGAAAATCCTGCACCCAAACCCGGGTCAATGCGAAGGATCCTGCAAGATCCTGCAGGATCCTGCACCCAAACCCGGGTCAATGCGACCCTGGCCCTGCAGGATCCTGCAAGGTCGGGGCGCTCTCGCTGACCCCCGTTTGCATTGACCCCCGTCTCGAGGCTCCCGACTCCTCCTCCGAGAAGCACCTCCGGCACGACGAGCACGGCCGGTTTTGGGGGCCGGAGCCTGGGCCTCCGACGGCCACTCGGGGCGACCCGGGTGCCACAGGAGGCCCTCGGCGGGGCGCAGCGGCTGGCACGCAGCCAGAGGCAGGGAGACGCCTCCTCCTCCTTCGCCCTCCTCCTCCTCCTCCTTCGCCCTCCTCCTCCTCCTACTCTCCTCCCTCCTCCTCCTCCTCCTCCTCCTCCTCCTCCTCCTCCTCCTCCTCCTCCTCCGCCTCCCCGCCTCCTCCGTCTTCCTCCTCCTCCTTCCTCATTTGGGAGCCGACCAACACGTCCGACACGCTCGGGCCTCGAACCGCGATGCGAGGAGCAGGCTCTGTCTCTGGGGCGTTGCGTCACGGGGGGGGGGGCGACGCACAGGGGGGGGGGGAGACAGGTCGCCCGCGGCGGGGCGCAACGGCTGGAACGCAGCCAGAGGCGGGGGAACGAGTTGTGAGCCGACCAGGAGGAGGAGAAGGAGGAGGAGGAGGAGGAGGAAGAGGAGGAGGAGGAGGAGGAGAGACACGTCCGAAACTCTCGGGCCTCGAGCCTCGATGCGGTGAGCAGGCTCTGTCTCTGGGGCGTTGCGTCACGGGGGGGGGCGATGCACAGGGGGGGGGGAGGTGGAGACAGGTGTTCTTTTTGTGCCCCACTGGGCCCTAAAGGGGCCCCCTCTGGGGCCCAACAGGGGCACGGACTGTGCGCGTTGTTCTGCGTCGCCTCCGTGCAGATCGCCCCCCCTACATCCCCAGGACGAACGTGTGCTCCATCCTCTTGGGCCCGGAGCGACGGTTTGAAGGGCTGAGCAGACGCGCAGAACCGCCGCCGGATCCAATGAGGTTCGCGCGGGTCCAATTTTGGCCATGGTTTCTCCTTCGGCGGATCCGATCTCCGTCCGCGCGGACCCGAGTTCGGATTTTTGGATCCGCGTCCCGTCCCGTTTTCAACGGCGGATCCGAACTCTACCCCGTTCAAAACTTTTATGCTTAAATGGAAGCGGGAAGCCGGGAAAATGGGATCCGCGGAGCCCGGGACCTGCCCGTGTTGAGACTCTGCGGGGGAAGGAGGTTCGGTCATCAACTTCCCAGGATGGGTCCTGTGCTGCCTCGCACACCCCCATGGACTTCCCGCGCGCGCGGGCCCCCCCACTCAGCGTGCATACATTCTCTCCCCTCCCGGCTGCGGCACGCAGCGCGTCCAGACGCCGTGCGCTCGGCGGCGCCAATGTTATCTCGCGACCTATCGCGATGATCACCTCAGGAATGATTTCTCGTCCTGCGTGAGTGCGATAGAGGAACACATCGGCATAAACATAAACTTTCGACAGTCCGCGCGGATTCTTGGATCTGCGCTGGACCCCCCCTCCCTGGCGCGCGGAGCGCGCCAGGGGCGGCGCCGGAGGCGCCGCCAGGGGGGGCCAGCGCAGATCCCAAAACTCCGCGCGGAGCTCCGAAAGTTTATGTTCGTGCCGTTTTTGGTTCTCCCCCGGTATGGAGCAACGCCGACACCTCCGTAGTTCGTTGAGCAGGGACCGACCGTCCCGGCATTCCTATAGTCCGACCACGAAATGTTCTTAGAACCCAAAAATGTTCTAAGAACAAAAACGATGTTCTTAGAACATAAACCCGCTGTGATAAAACAAGACAGGCTCCGCCAGAACTGTTCTAAGAACGCTTCGTCGGAACCACAAGAGGTTCCCAGAACACTGTTTGGTAGGATCATAGGCACGCCAAGACGCGTCGCCACTGCTTGATGTTTTGTTCTCCCTCGGTATGGAGCATCGGGAGCGGCCAAGAAGGGGGTGTCCAAGAGGGGGGGGGTACAAATCATGACCAGCGGCACGTGCGCGGTCCAGCGAGGGGGCCAGGGACGTACTGAAATGAGAAGAGGCGCCATGACATCTGGGGAAATAGCATGGCCCCCGCCATGATATCCACCCCCCCCTAGTCATCCCCCCCTCTTTTCCGCCCCCGAGAGCCACGCCGAAGCCTCCGCTGTTCGAGGCGTCGGCCGTCTGGGGAGGGGCGCGGGCGCCGGGGCCGCCGCGCGCAGGCGCGGCTGCCGCCGCCCGGCGCCGCGGCCGCGGCCGCGGCGGACGGGGCCGCGGCGCCGCACCAGCCGCCCATGGCGGCGGCGCCGCGGCGCAGCCGGCCCCCAGAACGGAACGGAACGGAACGGAAGCCGGCTAGTGGCTCCGCGAGGGAGCTGCCGGGGGGGTGGCCTAAGCCCACCCACTTTTTCATGTAAGTACCCCTTGTTGATGTACTCCTCTTAAGGTATCCCACACCGGTGATTTTGCCCCCTGCACCCAACTTCCATGGCCAACTGTCTGCACATGTTGTTTGATATCGTCTGCCCAACGGGTCTTTGGTCGTCCCGGGCGACGGCGGGTTGACGACAGCAGGTCAAGGTGTGGATTCCAATGTATCACCTGTGCCAGCCCCCAGAGCTCCGGCGATGTGACCTTTCCCTGCCAAGACGTGGGGGATTTTTTGCCCTTCCCCTCTTAGAGTATCTCCTGCGGCCGCTTGCGGGCCCCAGGGCAATCCCACACGGATCCGGGGCGAAAAGCTGGCCCTCCCAGGGAGGTCCGACGATCTGATCTATCCCTGCTAAGACTTCGGGTGGGCTCTTGTTGTTTTTAAGATTGCAATTCTGTCTCGATTTCGGCCTTCTGGGGCCGTTTGCGGATCCTAGGACAATCGAATCAAACACGGACCCGGGGCGAAAAACTGGCCCTCCTGGGAAGTCCGACGATCTGAACGTTTGACCTCACCAAATATCTGGACTCTCGACAGAATGGCCGAAGCGAAGATTGTTCTCCGTGTTCGGCCCCTCGGAGCCCTTGCCAGGCCTCGGGACCGTACAAAAACGGCTCGGGATGAAAAGGGTCGGGACCTCTGGGTCCTAATTGCGTCGCGTGTCTAGACGTGTGATTTGCTTCGTTTCTTTGTGCGTCTTTCCTCGATTCGGGCACCCGGGGGCCCATTCTGGAGCCCCGAGCCCATCAAAAACAGATCTGGGGAACAAAAATATCCCCCACTGGGATTACCGCGGGAAGTGCTCGGGGGATTCGGGGGTGCGTAAGCGGATGCCAAGGTGGCTGTATCTGGTCGGGCCCAACGTGGCTTAATCCGTCTGTTTCAAATTCCTAAAGTTGCTTAGGGGGGGGACTCTCCTGGCTGAGTGGGCTCCGCCCTGGCGGAATGATCCAGGGCCCCCTAAGCCGCTTGGGGCAGGAGAAAAACACTTAAAGTCAGGCTGGACCAAGTATAACCAACATGACATCCCGCTTATAACCTCCCTTATCCCCTCATCAACCCCGCGGTCGTCTGGGAGTCTCCGCGTCCACCAGCGGCGGCCACGCCGGCGCCGCGCCAGGCAGCCATCGAGGGCCCCGCCAGCAGCCGACGAGGAACCCAGACGTCAAGCGTCCCGATATTGATCCTGGCGTCGGATTTTTCCGAGCCGGGCGATTTCGCCCAGGTTCGGACCCTTCCACCCTCACAGATCGATTCAGCCTGGAAGGTGGGGTAGAAAAGATAGGATCGTTGCGATGTTCTACGATGTTGCAATTTTGTCACGTCGTCAGGTCGTAAGGCGGGCTTCCGACTTCTCTCGACCGCCAGAACTTGATTTTCACCCCGAGTCGTATTTTGACAGTCCGAAGGCCCGGCGAGGGCTGCTGGAGGCCGAAAGCGGTCAAGAACCTTCCCCTGGCGATTCCGCCCAGGTTCGGAGCCCCAGGACCGTCACAGATCGATTCGGCCTGAACAGCCGTGCAGAAAGTTGAGGCCGTTGTGATCTGGAAGGGGTCGGGATCTCTGGGGCCGCGCATTGAACAAATACGCCGACCCTGTCGGCGTGTGTGAGGGGCTCGTCTCTTCGAGTCGCTGTCTCCGTCAGTCGTCGTCTCCGTCGTCCCCTCTCCCTACGCCCTCCTCCTCAAGCGTGTCGGCGAAAGGAGAATCTAGCAATGCCGCAATCGAGCCGAAGGGAAGCCCCTCCCCCTTGATCCCTCTCCCGTCTGGGGGGGTCTTGTCTGTTCTTGAGAACCAAGAGGCACCGATACCGCTACTACCCGGAACTCTCCCGGGGTGCGCTCTGACCGGAATGTCGACGCGAATGCAACGGTGGCGGCGAGGGGGCCTTCTAGGAGGCCCCCAACAAATATACAAAACGGGCGGCGGAGGGCAGCGGAGTGGGTACGAAAGGTTCGTGTCGTGCCGGCCCTGGCGTTGGTTCCTGACACCGCGGGGATCGTTCAACCTTGAACGATCGAGCGTTTCCGCAACGTCCACATCGTTCCACATCGAACGATTGTGGGTCGCCCGCGGCGTTCAACGTTGAACGCCGCTGGCGGGGTCGCCGCCGGTCGACACGACGCGATCCTATCGTACCTCTTCCTCCTCCTCCTCCCCTGAGGTCCTGTCTGCTGGAGGCGTCCGTTTTTAGGGGCACATGAAAGTGATATAAACATAAAAGCTCGGAGGTCCGCGCGGATTTCTCGGATCGGCGCTGGACCCCCCCCTCCCTGGCGCGCGGAGCGCGCTGGGGGCGGCGCCGGAGGCGCCGCCGGGGGGCCCCAGCGCCGAGGGAAGATCGCGCGGCCGACGAGGTCGACCCCAGGGGCGACCTGCTTCCTGGCCGCACGGGGCGAGCTGGGGCGGTGTTAGGGGCAGGCGCCGTGGCAGTGCGTTTGTGCGTTATGGCGCGCCCCGAGCCGCGCCTCGCCCAGCAGAGGCTGCCGGGCCCCGGCGCGAGACGCTCGCCTGATGGGGCGCCGCCGCCCACAGGAATTTTGAGCAGCAGGAGCGTTTCAAGGGGCCCTGGGACACACAAATAAATACACACAAACAAAAGGATCCCCCATGTTCTCCAATATCTTCTGGGTTTCTGTCTTCCCCCCCACTTCCCATGTGTTCCCAGATTTCCTTGAAAATCGACGATGAATTGCGTCTGCGTGTTTTTTTCCCTCTTGAGCGTTGTGCTCCGCTTTTTTTTCTGGTGCGTCGCAGCCCGGGCGAGGAGATCCGCGCGGGCACCAGTTGGCCACGAGGGGCGAACTGCACGCTGCGCTCCACACGGGCGGGGCAAACACGCACCGTGTCAAGGTCGAAAGGATGCTCCACGACCGCGTCGCGCAACAGAGGAAGCGGCTCGTGAAGAACGGCAAGCCGGTGAAGAAAAACAGTTGCCAGGTGTGGGCGCAACTGACGTGCGTCGGGCAATCTCAAAAGAAAGTTCCTGGCGGACGAATCCTCAAGTGCAAGGGTGGGGCCCAGCACTCGCGCGGCTTCACTTGCGCGGCTTCACCAAAACCAGGAAGAGCTCCGTGGGTCTGGCGCCATTGAGCGCCAGAGTCCGATCGGCTGTGGGTGTACTGGCACGCCGGCAAGGACATGTGGCTGGAAACTGGCAAGATGTTCGGCCGCTTGAAGGGAAACTACATTGCGTAGCGGTGGTCGTTTGCAGACTGCGGGCGTTGGGGCGCGCGGCGGGGCAATCATGGGTAGGCGAGGCCGTGCGCGTAACCAGAAATGAGTTTCGCATCAGAGGAAACCAAGCTCGGAGTCGCGAGTCACCCCGCCGCCTGAGCCGCCCCGTCGTCATATCTGCGTTCATATGCACCGCGGGCCAACTAGATGGAATAGGGCGCGGAAAAAGGTAGACCTTTGGAAGGGGTGCGAGCATATATGTATGCGTGTGTGCTGCTGTCCCTCATGAAATCCCTTTGAATCCGCCACCGTGCCTCTGACACGAAGTTGAGTACCCCAAGGCTCATGCAGCATTAGGAAGTAGAGGCGGTACTGCTGCTGCAACCAAAATTGTAAGTCTTTAAAGGCCCGTCGTTTCCCAGGCCGTCTCGGGTTTTCTGGGGCCGTCTTGGGGTGGCCCCATGGACATTTTATGCCGAAGAGAGCCCCAAGACGGGCCAAGAGGGCCTCAATAAACCCAAAGTCGGTCCAAGAGGGCCCAAGACCGCCCCAAGACGCGGCCCCAGAGGCCCCCAACAGGGCCCCGAAATGGCCCAAGAAGGCCCCAAGACGGCCCAAGAGGGGTCCCAAACAGCCCAAGAAGGCCCAAGACGGCCTTAAAAGGGGCCCAAGAGAGGGAACACGAACCGAAAATGCAAGCATTCCGCCCCAAGAGGCCCCCAGGATAACCTCATAGGCGCACAGGAGGCCTCAAGAGGCCCCCAAAAGGCCCCACGAGGCCCCACAGAGGCCCAAAAGAGGCCCCCCAAGAGGCGTCCAACCTGCCTCCAAGAAGCCCCCGAGAGGCCTCCCACGAGATCCCAGCGAGCATCTAATGGGCTTCATACCCACAGCCCAGGCACGGTGGCGGGATGGACCCGAGGCCTCCTGATACTTCCTACAACTCTGTCCATACGACTGTCCAGGGTTTAGGACGCCATCTATTATTTCATTCCCCAATCAATGCTTGTACTTGGGGGTTTTTACTTGCTTTCAAATCGAACGAACTTGGCTCCACTGCCGGGTGCGCCGCCATGTTGTTACCGTCGACGCCCCGTCGCCGCCTCATCGCCGCCCCGTCGTGTGGGCCGCAGGGCCAGGTCCGCCGCCTTGTTTACACCCCCGAGCTTCATCAGCCCCCCCTGGGACAGTGTAAGTGTCACTTGGTTTAGCCCCATCATTCATTCAAAATCCCACCAGCCCTTTGGGCGTGAGTGGTTTAGAGAGCCCGCTCTGTTCTCAACCCCCTTCTTCCCCTTCGGGGAGGGGTTTACCCCTCCCCCTACCCCCTCCCCCTGGACCTGGAAAGGGAGCCCGGGGTGTCGTCAGGGGGATCTTTTTTGACCCCTGGGAGGGCCAAAAAACGACTACCCTCACGAGGATTCTGGCCCCGACGGGGGGGCCCAGTTTGGCCCCTCTGCTCTTCTTTAAAGCCCAAATCATTTATTTAACTACGGTTTTGGCCCCATTTTGGCGTCCTGAGGGGGCCGCGCTCATCTTCCCTCATAGCAAAATCATTGATTTTACAAAGGTTTTGGGATCATTTTGTCCTTCTCAGGGGGCAGCTCTCATTTGCGCTTCTGAGGAGGTCGCAAGAGGCCCCAAGATGGCCCCAAGAGGCCCCCAGGAGGCTCCCAAGAGGCCCCCCAGAGGCCCCCAAGCGGCCCCAAGAGGCCCCCAAGAGGCCCCCAAGAGGCCACCAAGAGGCCCCACGAGGCCCCAAGAGGCCCCCAAGAGGCCCCCAAGAGGCCCCCAAGAGGCCCCACGAGGCCCCAAGAGGCCCCCAAGAGGCCCCCAAGAGGTCCCCAAGAGGCCCCCAAGAGGCCCCACGAGGCTCCAAGAGGCCCCCAAGAGGCCCAACGAGGAGCCCGAACGACTCACACCAGGACGAGGGGCCCGAACGACTCACACCACGAAGAGCCCGAACGACTCACACCACAAGGAGGGGCCCGAACGACTCACACCAGGACGAGGCGCCCGAACGACTCACACCACGAGGAGCCCGAACGACTCACACCACGACGCGGGCCCCGAACGACTCACACCACGAGGAGCCCGAACGAGTCACACCAGGAGGAGGGGCCCGAACGACTCACACCAGGATGAGGGGCCCGAACAACTCACACCACGAGAAGCCCGAACGACTCACACCAGGACGAAGAGCCCGAACGACTCACACCACGAAGAGCCCGAACGACTCACACCAGGAAGAAGGGCCCGAACGACTCACACCAGGACGAGAACCCCCAAACGACTCAAATCACGAGGAGCGTTTTCTCTCCCTCCTCCTCCGCCTCGTCCTTCTCCCGCTCCGCTCACAAGGAGGATGTACAAGGAGGCGGGAGGAAGGAGGAACAGGGGAGATATGCGGGGCCAAGCGGACACACGCCTGAAAAACACGACTGTCGACATGCTTCGCGAGAGTTGCTGCTGTGAGATGGGCTGGTGGGGATACGCGAAGCGTAAAGAATTTGAAGTCGGACATCCCAAAGGGGGCCGTCATCGCCCTCCCCACCATCACCCCTGTCAAAAAGTACAATTTGCGCGCGCTCCTTTGTCAACAAGCACATATGTCCACTAATCACTGGTTGCATATGAGACAACGTCGCCACGAGTACCTCGTCGCGCGCGCATGTCGGAGCTCACGCAAACCCGCAATATTTCATCATCGAAATTCCCGAACACGAAATAAACACGTGTGCTTTCATCATATCATGTGTCCTCACATCAGTAGGAACACGATTTTGTATTATTCGCGATAACGCGCATTACCGGCGGCGCCCCCCCCCGGTAACATCACGATTCGCGCCGGCGGCGTCTGGGAATGAGGCCGCACGCGCGCCAACTCTTCCGCGAGCGGACCATGGCCCACTCGCGCCTCGGGGAAGCGCCGCCGGGCCGAAGGGGCCCCTACGGCTGACAACCACGCCATTGTGCCCAAATGGCTTTGAATGGGCACTCCTACCTATTCAGGTCCGTCGACGATGTACGACGATGACGACGACGACCACGAGTACGACGACGAGTGCGACAACGAGTACGACCACGAGTACTAGTAGTAGTAGTAGTAGTAGTAGTAGTAGTAGTAGTAGTAGTAGTAGTAGTAGTAATCGTCATCGTCATCGTCATCGTCATAGTCAGTACTAGTAGTAGTAGTAGTAGTAGTAATAGTAGTAGTAGTAGTAGTAGTAGTAGTAGTAGTAGTAGAAGTAGTAGTAGTAGTAGTAGTAGTAGTAATAGTAGTAGTAGTAGTAGTAGCAGTAGTAGTAGTAGTAGTAGTAGTAGTAGTAGTAGTCGTAGTAGTCGTAGTAGTAGTCGTAGTAGTAGTAGTAGTAGTAGTAGCGGTGGTGGTAGTAGTAGTAGTAATAGTAGTAGTAGTGGTAGTGATCGTAGCAGTAGTAGTAGTAACCGTAGTAGTAGTGGTTGTAGTAGTCATACGACTAGCAGTAGTAGTAGTAGTAGTAGTAGTAGTAGTAGTAGTAGTAGTAGTGTAGTAATAGCAGGAGTAGTAGTAGTAGTAGTAGTAGTAGTAATAGTAGTAGTAGTAGTAGTAGTAGTAGTAGTAGTATAATGATAGCAGTAGTAGTAGTAGTGGTAGAGGTACTAGTAGTAGTGGTAGTGGGAGTGGTAGTGGTAGTGGTAGTAGTAGTAGTAGTAGTAGTAGTAGTAGCAGTAGTAGTAGTAGTTGTTGTTGTTACAGTAGTAGTAGTAGTAGTAGTAGTAGTAGTAGTAGTAATTACAGTCGTAGTGGTAGTCGTGGAAGTAATAGTAGTAGTAGTAGTAGTAGTAGTAGCAGTAGTAGTAGTAGTAGTAAAACATTGTTTGTACTAGTAGTGGTAGTGGTAGTAGAGGTAGTAGTAAGTAGTACTATTCGTAGTAATCACAGTCGTGATATTAGTAGTAGTAGTAATAGTAGCAGTAGTAGCAGTAGTAGTAGTAGTAGTAGTAGTAGTAGTAGTAATAGTAGTGGTGGTAGCAGTGGTAGTAGTGGTAGTAGTAGTAGAAGTAGTAGTAGTAGTAGTAGTTAATTAGTCCGTAAATTCCGTCATAGTAGTCTAGTATAGAAGAATAGTAGTCATAGTAAAGTAGAAGTAGAAGTAGAATCTAGGTAGTAGTAGTAGAAGAAGTAGTAATAGTCGTAGTATTAGATAGTAGTAGTAGTAGTAGTAGCAGTAGTAGTAGTAGTAGTAGTAGTAGTAGTAGTAGTAGTAGTAGTAGTAAGTAGTAGTAAGTAGTAGTAAGTAGTAAGTAGTAGTAGTAGTAAGTAGTAGTAAGTAGTAATAGTAGTAGTAGTAGTAGTAGTAGT
>CAUYUJ010016571.1:60385-76835 GCA_963575745.1 Prorocentrum cordatum | reverse complement strand
CCCTGCACTGGGGCCTTCGTGGAGCTCCCTATGGGGCCACGAAAGCGTGTGAGGGGTGTGCCGAAATGGGTGCTGGGGAGGCACGCGGACCCTGCCACTGGGGCCTTCGGTGGAGCTCCCTATGGGGCCACGAAACGTGTGAGGGGTGTGCCGAAATGGGTGGTGGGGAGGCATGCGGACCCTGCGACTGGGGCCTTCGGTGGAGCTCCCTATAGGGCCACGAAGCGTGTGAGGGGTGTGCCGAAATCGGTGGTGATGATGATGATGATGATGATGATGATGATGCCGATGATGGGAGGAGGAGAAGAGGAACGCGGGGCGCCGTCTCTTCAAAACGAGGACCCAACACCACAGGATGGTTGGGAACAAAGGGTCTCGAAACACTGATCTGCTAAAGAAGCTTACGCGCGAGCTCCCGCGAAATCTTAAAGAAACCATAAGTTTTTCAAGATTCTCACAACATGCTACGAAACGGGCTTCGCGCGCGCGTGTCGAAATCTGTCGAACGCCCTTGCGCGTGTACCGTCGCGAGAACCCTCTGAAAGCGGGACAAAGTGCAGACGCGCGCGTCGTCGCGCGCGTATGCCGAAATCCTTCAAAACCCATCGGTTTCGGAAGAATTGCAAAATCGCGTGTCCAAAAAACCTACAAAAACACAAGGTATCGCCACACGGATTTTCAACAAAAGCGTGCGCGCGCGCTCTTGCGTCGTCGTCGTCGCCGTCCTCCCTGCTCCCGCGTCGTCGTCGTCGTCGCCTACGTCGTCCTCTGTCTTTACTCGTGTTCGTCGTCGTTGTCCTCTTTGGCGTCGTGGTCGTTTCCGTCGTCGTTGTCGCCGTGGTCGTCCTTCCTCCTCCTCCCTTGTCGTCGTCGTCGTCCGTCGTCGGCGTCTCGTCGTGGTCCCTCCTATTTCGTCGCCGCCGTCGTCGTCGTCGTCGTTGTCGTCGTTCTCGTCTTCCCTCCTCCCTCGTCGTTGTCGTCGTCGGCGTCGCCGTCCTTCCTCCTTCTTCATCGTTCGCGTCGTCGCCGTCCTCCCTCCTCCATCGTCGTTGTCGTCGTTGTCGTCGTTGTCGCCGTCGTCGTCCTCCCTCCTCCCTCGTCGTCGTCTTCGCTGGCGACGTCGTCGTCGTCTTCATCGTCGTCGTCGGCGTCGGCGTCGTCGTCATCTTCGTCGTCGTCGACGTCGTCGCCGTCGTCGTCGTCGTCGAAGTCGTCGGAGACGTCGTCGGTGTCGTCGTAGTCGTTGTCGTCGGCGTCGTCGCAGTTGGTCTGAAGAGGTTTTGCAAACCAAGTTGTGGGTGCGTGCAAGAGCGTGGTATGTGTCAAATCATGGGTGAAAATCAGTTGCACCACATAGGTTGCATCACGTCGCCACACATGTTGCTGGAAACCACGGTTCCGGGTCCACGCTGGCTGCCAAGGGTGTACTTTACGGGCCCGAGGCCTGCCAATTACCCACGTGGAGGGCCGCGGGTCATTTCCGCGCCGCGGGCCATCTTTTGCAGGCCCCCTCGGCCCGAGAACAGCCCCCAAAATGGAAGGCATGACACAACACCAACCGTTGTGTTATCTCGCTGCGCCTGAAGTTTGGGCATGCTCCCGCAGGATCCCCTCGGCGCCCCACCACCGACCTTGTCCAGAGCGGATCTGGAGAACCCTGGAAGCCCAAGGACAGCCAATGACGTTCAAATGCTTGATGATCATTCCTACTCACAATCTAATCCTGACGCGTGGAATAAGACCAGGCAATGCCCTGGTAATATCAAGGGTAAATCTAATCCTGACGCGTGGAATAAGATAGCCAAGGTCCTCCATCCGAAAGCGAAGGGAGTTACCCCGATATCTGACACGCTGAGCGTGCTATGAGCATGCCGCGGGAGCCTAGGTCCTCCACCTCCTCTTCTCCTCCGCCTCCTCCTCTTCCTCCTTGTCGCCCTCCTCCCTCTCGCCCGCCCGTTCCCCCCTCGGAGCGGCGGAGCCGGCGCAGGAGGCGCGGGGGGGACGGGGCAAGAAAGCAGAGCCTCATCGAGCTCCTTCTCCTTCTGAGCGGCTCTCTCTTCGACCTCGCGGCGGAGGCATGAGGACCAACATAAACCCATGTTGCATCGCCTTCCACGTCCCATGAATTGAAGTGCCTGCAAGAAGTCCCCTTCACTGCGAGAAGCCTCCGCCTCCTTGGAAGATGCAGCTCAAGCGCGAGTCCTGTTCTGAAGCGCAATACCATCAGCCTGTCCAGTTATTAGAAGTGTCTCTGGGCGGGAGCACGGCATGAGGAACTGTGCAGTGAGTCCGTATTGAGCCTGGCCGCCATATATCCTAATAGCTGTTGCAACATGTGCGCGTTCGCCGTCTGCGTTTTTTTTTTCAGAGGGGTGGACACTTTGAAAAAGGAATCGCCCTCTACCAGTGCAACCGTTGCACGCTGTTGAACGTGCTGTCATATACATAATGCGAAGAAGTCCCTTTCAACAACTCCTCTTTTACTCCAGAAGAAGGGGGCCAGGGACACACGCTCACACACACATCAAAACAAACAAATGCACATATCCTAGGATTGTCCACCTGCCTCATCTGTTCTGGACGTTCGTCTTCTCCTCCATTCGGCGGCGAGCGAGGGGGAGGGAAGTGAGAAGGAGTCGGCCTTCTCAGAAGGCGGCGGGACTGCTAAGAAGCCATCGCGCCTTTTGAGAGGTTCCCTGTGTCTTCGGGAAAGGTTCAGAACACTTCTCAAAGTCCAGGGGAGTTCCCAGCTTTCTGAGAAGTCCCGCCCCTTCTCATTTCCTCGCCTCGCTCACCGCCCATCCACTTCCCAGATGCTTACAATGTGCATGAGAATCGACGACTAGTTGTGTCTGTCTGTGTGCTTCTGGCCATCCTGATAGAAGGATGTGCACTGCGAGGCGAATGGGAAGGAGCAGGAGGAGCGGCAGGTATTGGGGGAGCGGCGGGGAGAAGCGGCGGGGACGCTAGACGACGATGACGAAGCGGTGGGCTCGGCAGCTGCAGTGGCCACCGCGGCGGTCGCACATGCTGCTCCAGCAATACTCGGAGCAGCAGCTGTGGACACCACGGCACTCCAGGCAGCAACGGCGGCTGCGGAAGAGCAAGCTCCGAGCGCGACGGCCAAGAGAGGCGAGGCCAAGCGCAGGGCCCCCCAGGAGGCACCAAAAGAGGGAAACGAGAGAAGGGCAGTCTCGCCACCAGGCGCAGCCGCGTGGCACAGGCCGCACCACTGGCCACCGTCTGCGACGCGGGGGAGGCGGAGGAGGAGGAGGAGGAGGAGGAGGAGGAGGAGATGGGAGACCCCGTTCCCCTGAGGAGAGGAGAGGAGGAGGAGAGGAGGAAGGGATGAGGGAGGAGAGGGGGGAGGATGGAGGGAGGGAGGGAGGGAGGAGTGATGGAGGGAGGGAGGGAGGGGGAGGGAGGGAGGAGGGGGTGAGGGGCGGGGGAGGAGAGGAGGGAGGAGGAGGATGCAGGGGCGGGGAGGAGGAGGAGGGGAGGAGGATGCGAGGAGGATGAGGGGGGGAGAGGGGAGGAGGAGGAGGGAGGGAGAGGAGGAGGAGGGAGGGAGGAGGGAGGGAGGGAGGAGCAGGAGGAGGAGGAGGAGGGAGAGCCCCCTTCCCCTGAGAACGAGCACCCGCGGCCTTCTTGAAGTAGGCGGCGCACTTCTCGGCCATGAAATCCTTCGGGCCAGCGGCCGGTACCCCACGTCAGCCCGCTTTGATGCGGGCCGGCGTCGTTGCGTGACACGTTCGACTTCGGCATACTGCGATGTCCGTGCGCAACTCGAGCTGTAGGATAGCTACAGTGATGTTACGCACACCTAATCGATCCAGAATGATCAGACGCGTTCGTCTGACGCATCTAGAGGTCTGAACTCGGTCTGCTACTCGAGCTAGGTCCGCGAAACTATTCGTACTCTAATATTTTTCTTCGAGATGATGATGAGTTTCTTGACTTAACTCGAGCCTCAGATGAGCTGAAGGGCTCTTCGGCACAGCAATCGGAAGGCATCAGTCGTTCGAGCCACCAACCCCATCTCCTGGCCAACAATCCGAAACACAAGCGCGCACGGCTTCCCAAGCAGGTTGCGCACTCTCGTAACACATGTGCTCCTTGTCTGGGCATGGTGCCAAGCTCTCACCAACGGCATGGACGGTAAACGGTTGCACTGGGCCCGAACACATGCGATTTCGACTCGGCGACAGGAGGGAGCAGGGAGGGAACACAGAGAGGCGGTCCAGGAGGATATACAAGATGGGGGCGGGAGAAGATGAAGCGAAGAACGAGAAGTCAAGAGAAAACGGGAGAGGGGAAAGGGGCGGAGGATGATGAGGAGGAGGTGCTTTCGTGGAGGTGGTGGATGGGAGAGAGGACAAGAACAAGGAGGGACGAGGGAGGTGTAGTGGAGGTGGAAGAGGAAGGGAAGAGGAGGAGGCCGGGATGGAAGGAGGAGACGGTATAAGCAAAGGCGGGAGGAGGATAGGGCAAATAGCGGGGGACGAGAAGGAGGAAGAGGAGGAGAGAGGGGATCAGGGAGCGGGATGGGTGGAAATATGTTAGGGGAACGAAAAGTGGCATAAACATATAAGCTCGGAGTTCCGCGCGGACCTCCGAGTTTTTATGTTTATGCCACTTGTTATTCCCCTATATGCCCTCTTGGAGGCCGCGGGGTCGCGCCCACCCTCTCGTGCCAGCACGCCCCGCATGCCGGAGATAGAAAAGCCCCCCCCCCCCCGCAGAGATCGGGGCCCGTCCCGACGCGCGGGCACCAAGGACGCGTGGCGGCGGCCGTGCCGCTGCCAGGGCTGGGCTTCCGCTTGGGAAGAACTGCGCACTGTGGAACATAACGTACAAACACACGCGCACACACACAGTGGACAGAACACATACATACACAAACAAAGCGCACACACTGTGCACAAAACGCACATACACACACCGTGGACAAAATACATACACACACTCTGGACAAAACGCACACACACGCACACGCACACTGTGGACAAAACACATACACACGCAAAACAAAAACGGTGGAACAAACACCCACACTGCGTTTTTTCTCCACAAGACACGCACACGGTGTGCGTGTTTGTTGTTTCCAGTAACCGTCCTCGATCTCATCGCCACCCGTAAGATTGGCAAGCCCAGGTGCGATGACAATCTCAGAGAGGCGCACTCAGATGCTGAGGGAACCCTCCAGATCGGCATCGAGATCCGGCGATGCCACTCACAGCGGTAGGGCCATGCTCCAGGCTGGAAGGCCTCGCCTCGTCTGGTCGTCCTGGGCCGCCTCGGGAGCGCCTGCGGCCAACTTCAGAGCAGAGGCGCAGGCACGCCGGTCTCATGGCCGCCTCGTTGGGGGGAGGTCCCTCCGCAGGAGTCGAGGCCAGCGTTTCGCGAGGGGTCGGAGCGTCCAAGGTGGCCCAAGATGGCTCCAAGACGACTCAGGATGTCTCAGGATGGCTTTTTTAACATGCCTCCTCCTCCTCCTCCTCCTCCTCCTCCTCCTCCTCCTCCTCCTCCTCCTCCTCCCTCCTTCCCTCCCCTCCCTATCCCCCCTCATTTTTTTCAACGGCACAGGATGGCGCAGGATGCCCCGAGGCTGTCACGAAAGGGCTCCGAGCGGGCACGGAGCCCCCCAAACGTTCGATAGACCCCAAAAATCCCGCGTTCCTGAGCGCGCAGAATGTGTGCTTCGACACGTTCCGTTCGAGTGCTCGCCACTTTGCTTCCGATTGGCTTGTGAGGGAGCACAAGACGTCGCCCAAAGTGCCCCACGAGGGCCCCCCGAGGGGCCCCCGAAGCGCCAGGGTGGCCCACAAAATGCCATCAAGAGCGCGCCCAAGAGGCCTCCAAGAGGCGAGTCTGCGGGCTCCGAGGCGGGGTGGTCATTCGGGAGCCCCGCTCTCATACGAGCAAAGTCAGTGGAACACTGGGGCATCGTTGGGAGGCCTTTTGGGCCACAACAGGTCTCCAATGTGGCCCTACATGCTCGGTGATGGTCTCCAAGATGGAAAGAGGAGGAGGCGGAGAAAGAGGAGGAGGAGGAGGAGGCGAAGGAGGAGGAGGAGGAGGAGGAGGGAGGAGGAGGAGGGAGGAGGAGGAGGGAGGAGGAGGATCGACCAGTTTGGGTCAAAGTAGCTTCCGACGTCCGACTTACCTGCAAGAGGCAAAAAGACGGCCTCAAGGCGGCTGCAAGCTGCATCGGGGCCTCAAAAAATGCCCCCCCCCCCCCCCCCCCCCCAGAGAGACCAACTTCATTCAAACACACATGTTGCTCTCAAGTATGTGTGTGCCTTCTCGCACTTTCGCTTCCGATTGAACTCTGAGGTCCCAGGATGGCCGCAAGATCGCCTACGAGAGCCCCTAGATGGGCCAAGAAGGGGATCAAAGACGGCCGCATGAGATCCCAAAAGCGTCCCAAGGGGCGGCGTGTGTATCCGTGTCGGGGTGACTTTTCCTCTCTTGATTGTGCTAACCTTGAATGGTCTTCACACCCCCCAATAAGGGGTAACTAATATTTTTGTCGGCGGCCTGATTGATGAAGGACTGAGGACCCACCAATACGGGTAACTGTGTCGTCCTCCTCTTCCTCGTCCTTCCCTCCTCTTCCTCCTCCGCGGGTCCCTCCTCCTCCTCCTTCCCTCCTCCTCGCCGTCCTCGTTCTCGTCCTCGTCCTCGTCCTTTTCCTCCTCCTCCTCCTCCTCCTCCTTAGGGATGACACGAGGAGGAGAAGGAGGAGGAGGAAGAAGAGGAGGAGAAGGACGGAAGAGGAAGAGGAGGAAGAGGAGGATAAGCAGGAGAGGGGTAAAAAGGAGGAAGGAGGAGAAGGACTGGGTGTTAGAACCAGTCCTGTTCACCGCCGAAAGAACAGGGTGGGGGACCAAAAACTAAAGACGTTAAGATGCTATGCTTGTGCTATTTCTCATGCCTCTGGAGCCCGGGGAGGCCCCCGCCCGCCGCGCCCATGCCCCGCGGCCCGCTGGGCGGCGGGCCGCCGCGACCGACGCCCCCGTGCAGCTCTTAACAGGCACCACGAGGCCCGTGGGGGCCTAGGAGGGTCGAACAGAGTCGTGTGGTTCCCGTCGTACTTCAAGCCCACGTCCCAGACATGATGTCGATCACCCGGACAAGGGTCGAAACAGTGTCGGAACAGAACAGTGTCGGACGAGTGCCTCCCAGGGCCCGACACGTGAAAACCCTCGAGTTTCTGTACTTGTTTGGTGCTGGAAATTCTTTCTCTGGATCAAGGCTAAAGTAGGTTGGAACATCATACAACAAAATCAAGGATAAGGGGGTCTTTTCTGCAGATGTAGCAAGCCGAAACGCCCAGACGTATTATCCCTAATGCGGAGACGGGGACCTCTGGGCACAGCACAGAGCCGCAGCCAGAGGTGAGTGGATGTTTCTCCAGGGCTCCTCCCCAGACATGCTCGCATCGCAAAAACATATCAGGACGAAGGTTTTTCCCCCTTCCGGCCTGTGGAGGCCCTCGCCGGGCCTCGGGACCGTGAAACAACGACGCAGGGTGAAAAACCTGCCGTGGGGAAAGGGTCGGGACTTCCGGGGACGCCGTACTGTAAAAATCAAGCCGTCGCATGTCGGGGTCGGGAGGGAGATCCCGCCAGCCTCGACATGAACACCGAGGTGGTTGTGGTCGATGTGGCCATCATGGACGCAGTCATCCACCACCACCAATTCTGAGCTGGTTTCGGTGCTCTGGAGATGGCCGGCATGCGCGTGACATCCCCGCGAGCGTGTCCTCGACTCGATGCGGTTGTGGTCGCTTGCTATCCCCGCAGTAGATCTGGCGCGTGGGCGCCAGATCCACGGATCGGAGAGATTAAACCCCTGAACGAAAAGCTGATGCCGCCTGATTTGGTCACGGAGGTCGCCGATTTGGCACGGACGCGGGGCCCGTCGCTAATCCATGCGGCTTGCTCCCTGTTTGCGCTTCGTCGATCCTCCCCCCTCCCCCCCTCCCTCCCTCCCCCCCACCTCACCCCCGTGCTTCCCCGCTCTCCTCCCCCCGGCCCTCGCAGTCAGCGCAAGCACGGCAGGGCGCTGGAGAGGAACCGTGGCCAGAAGCGAGGCCGTCCTTGATCTCGGTGAACTTCGCGTCGTAGGTGTCGAAGCTCGTGTCCTCGGCCTCCGAGGAGGGGGCACGGGAGCGCGGAACGGCCCCCAAACATCCGATGCCTCGACTCTTGACCCTTCCCGTACGCCACGAGAACGGCGCACCCGTGCGTCATATCATGCCTGGGCTCCCGTCAGGCCCCGCTCCACCGCGGTGCGGTGCCGTGTGGCTGTTCGGGCTCTTACTGGGATCGCCGCGGGGGTCACTGGGTGGATATTGGGGTTACAAGTGGATGCTAAGGTGGGTTGTATCCGGCCCAACCTGGCATATAAGTGGGTCACAAATTCCTCGGGGGGGTAGATGACTCCGCTAAGTGGGCGGAGCCCACTTAGCCCGGATCGTTAACCCCCCTCAGCTCTTTGGGGCACTTGTAGCCCACTTGTAGGCCAGGGTGGGCCAGATAGAACCCACCTTAGCATCCACTTGCAACCCCAATCTATCCACTCAGCAACCCCCCGCGGTGCTCCCAGCATATGGCTGGAGAGCGATGCACCGGCCCGTTCCTGGGTCGAGGATCGACGACGCCTCGAGAAACACCAGCGCGGCACGGTGCACACGCGTCGTCCGCAGAGGTCGGGAGCGGCCAAGAGGGGGGTGTCCAAGAGGGGGGGTGCAAATCATGACCGGCGGCATGTGCGCGACCCAGCGGGGGGGCCAGGGACGTAATGAAATAAGAGGAGGCGCCATGATATCTGGGGAAATGTCATAGCCCCCGCCATGATATCCACTCCTCCCCCGAGTCATCACCCCCCTCTTTGCCGCCCCCGCAGAAGCGGGGGGTCCCCGGAAGTCCCGACCATCACGGCCAAATGTCGGACTTTCTCGTCACGAGCGTCCTTCGTGGACGGCCCCCCCCCCCGAGGCCGAGCACGGGAAGCAGAACCGTACGCTGCCCGAATGTTTGCCAGGGGCGTGCAAACGTGGATCCCAGACCCCCTCGAGCAATGAAAATGAAGGGGTCCTGGGACACACAAAGAAATACACACAAATAACAGGATCCTCCATATTTTCAAATATTTTCTTTGTTTTTTTCTTCCCCCACACTTCCCATATTTTCCAAAATTTTCCAGGGACTCGACGATTAATTGTGTCTGTGTGTTTTTCTCTTCCTGAGAAAAGACATGACGGGAGGTTTTTTTCGCCGTTTTCGGCCTCTGGGGGACCTCACCGGACCTCGGGACCGCCAAAAAAGGACTCGGGATGCAAAAAGCCGGTCCGGGGGAAGTGGTGCAGACTTCTGGGGGTCGACGTCATGAAAAAATCATGACGCCGGGGGTCTGGGATTAGCGATCCGTGTATTTTGCGCGCGGTCGCCAAAGCCATGGATCGGGGTACGTGCCCTCCCCAAAATGCCCCAAAATGCGGCCGGTGCCGCTTCCCTCGGCGGCGGAGCTCCGCGATTTCCCATGGAAGCGGGGCCCGACTCGAATCCACGCCCCCCTGGATCCATGTTTGCGATCGCCTGATCTTGGAGCGACGCGAGCACGACCAGAGCAGGCCCGCGCGGACCGAGGCCCCCGAGAAGCGGCCCGGGAGAGGTCCAGGCGGCCAGCCGCTCTTTTTGAGCAGGGACCGCCAGTCCCGGCATCCCTGTAGGCCTACCCCGACATGCTCCTAGAACAAAAGGATGTTCTTACAGCATGAAGCCGATACGCTGGGGGCATTGGAAAAGGAATCATTGGACAAGGAATCGAGGGTCTGGAAGCTGGCGCAATTCCAGTCGAGCATCGGCCATGGATACCACCCCCGCCCTCATCAGATAAGGAATCCTCCAGGCTCTACAGCCCACCTGGGCACATTCCTTCACGAACGCCCCCAGAGCATTGAACCGAGGCGGTCTCGGCCAGAAAGTTCTTAGAACATTCTTCGGTGGGCCTGTGTATGGCCGATGCCAGAAAACTCTGCACCCACAACATGTTCTCATCTCTCGGGAATTCGACTGTTGCTTCCGCCGAGCTTCCGGCGGCGGAGCCGCCGCCGTTTCACTTCCGCCGCCTTCCGCGACCTTCCGCCGCGGAAGAGATGGCAGCTTCTTCGCTCCTCGAGGGCAAGGCCTCTCTTGGAACGCCCAACATACAGGTCAGGGCGCATCGCCACTTCGGAAGCGGCCAAAAGGGGGGTGTCCAAGAGGGGGGGTGCAAATCATGACCGGCGGCATGTGCGCGACCCAGCGGGGGGGGCCAGGGACGTAATGAAATCAGAAGAGGCGCCAGCAAAGCTGGGGAAATATAATGGCCCCCGCCATGATGTCCCCCCCCCCCTAGCCATCACCCCCCTCTTTGCCGCCCCCGACCACTGCTGGACTCCCCCAGGAGCCCGGGCCCGACGCGCGGCCCGCCGTAAGGGCCCCGGCATCGGTGCGCGCCGGATGGGAAGGCACCTGCGCCGGCAGGCCCGGGCGGGCCGGCAGGCCCCTCGGCGGAGGAGGCACCTAGAGGAGGACACTGGCCAGACGGCCGACTCGAGGGGCTCAAGGGTGGGGAGGGGCGGGCACCTGCGGTGGGGAGGGTGGGGAGGGGCTCAAGGGAGGGGAGGGGAGGGCCGAGGCCCCTCAGCGGAGGAGGCGCCTGCGGAAGACGGAGGAGGACGCCGGCCAGACGACCGGCTCGAGGGGCTTTAGGGGGGGGGGAGGGGCTGGCATCCGCGGGGGCACGTCGAGCCGGAATCTCCGATGCATCGCCGATGGATCGGCGATAGGCCCCGGATCGTCAATGCGAAGGTTCCTGGGCAGGTCGGGGCGATCGGCCCCCCATCGGCGATCAATGAGCGATTGAGGGTCGATGTCTCCCCCCTATGCCTATGCTCCCCTATCGTTGCCACTGAACTATGACCAGGACGAGCTGACCATCAGTTCTGCGGCAGGCCTGTCCACCTGGTGGCTGCTGGGCTCATCAGCCCCAGCAAGCCTTGGACCCCAGGGTGAGCATGCTATGCTGGCCTCGGCGCCTGATGGGCCCGATGGTGCCCTCGGCAGTATGGCTGGCTGGGCCTCTGATTCCCGATGACTGTTTTTTCCGGACGGGGCTCGACAGCTCCCCCCGTGGAGGGTGGGACGCTCGAGGAAAACACATGTTATGACTACCTACCAGACCACCCCAACCCAACCCGAAGACCCGAATTTCGATGTTTTTTCGATGTTTCCCGACCCCCCCCCCACTGGAAATCGAGGGTAAATCTGAGCCTTCGGGTTGGGTTGGGGTGGTTTGGTGGGTGGTGATGTTGTGCTTGCCTCCACCGTTGATCAGCTACTTTGCCTCCCTTCGTCCCGCGAGGCGACATCGGCCGCTCTCGAGGGCTCGGGCCTCTGGCCCAGCGCCCCGCCCTCGGGCGGGCCGGGGGCCCGGTGAGAGCAGTGCGGCGGCAGCGGCGGCGGCAGCATCTGCTGCTGCGGCCGCGGCGGCAGCGGCGGCGGCGGCGTCGGCGGCGGCGTCGGCGGCGGCAGCAGCGGCAACGGCGGCGGCAACGGCGGCGGCGGCGGCGGCAGCGGCAGCGGCGGCGGCGGCAGCGGCGGCGGCAGCGGCAGCGGCGGCGGCGGCGGCGGCAGCGGCGGCGGCGGCAGCGGCAGCGGCAGCGGCGTCGGCACGAGCAGCAGCATCTGCGGAGGCAGCAGCACGAACGGCACGGTGCGCATGGCGATCCGCCGCTCTCCAGAGCTTGGGCCCCGGGGGGTCGAGGCACGCAGGAAGAGCCTCGAGGGCGCGAGGTCCGTCCGAGAGGTGGGGGACGAGGGCCCCTCGGAGGAACAACTGCCGATGCCGCTGCTCCCTTTCCAGACACCACGGCTGGATTCGCCTCGTCACCACTCGTCTCCTGTCCCTCCTCCTCCCCCTCGAACTCTCCTCCATTGCTCCCTGCTCGCTGTCTCCCCTCTGTCCCTTACCGCCTGTCCGCCCGCCTGGTTCGTCCCACCTGCCCTGGCCTCCCGCTTGCGCATTCGCCGTTGTCTGCTTGCTTATCGTTCCCTTGCTCTCTCTCCGTCGCCGACCAGTACAGCGCGCCCGAAGCCAGTGATGCAGGCGTGATGTGCTGTCTGACCCTCGAATGGTGGTCAGACCGTCCCGCAGGAAAAATTCGTGGTGTTGTGGTACGGGTATGTTTTTTTTTTGCGATTCCAGCTCCAAGCCCCCCTCCTCTTCCCCGGAAGTATCCGGAGCCCCCCCTGTATTTCCCAACGTTGCTATATGGGGTTTTAGTTTTCTCGCCCACCCGCGTCGCACCCGCTTTCATCCCCTCCTCATTGTCTGTCTTCTTCCTCTCACCCGCAAAACCCCGCTAGACATGCGCGAACATACATACACACAGACAAAGAAACACACCCAAACTAACCACTGCACAGACATGTAAGAAGCTGCACGCAGACATGCACATAGACGCATACACACGTGCACACCGCACACCGCAGACACACACACACACACACACACACACATACACACCCACACACATACACACAAACCACACACGCACAAAAGCACCCACACACACACACACACACGCACACACACACATATAAGCATAAACAGACACAGGCGGAGGCACAAACACACACACACACACACCACAAGAGGTGCGCACGGGGGTACGGTCTCTCAGGCAGCCAAAGCGTCGCAACAATGGCACGTCCTTGACACGAGATGGGGTGCGCAAGAGGTGCGGTCTATATCCGTGTCGTGCCCCCAGGGCGTGGCAAGCGTGGCCTCGCCACCACAGCGGGTGCGCAAAGGGTGCCGCCTCTATCCGTGTCAGAGAGGTGCCCCAAGACGGCCCAAGATGGCACCAAAACGGCCCCACAGGACCCCAAGGCGGCACAAGCGAGTCAAGACAGCCCCAACACGCCCCTGTGTACAGTCAAAATCTGCAGCAAGGACGTGCTGTGAGGATGTCAGACCCTTGGGCGGTCCTTGGGCGCCCCAGGTGAAGCTTGTCTAGCGGTGCACTGCCGAACAGAACTAAGGACGCAAGGGTGCCCTTGGGAAGGATACCCGTCCTTCAAAATAATTCAAAAATAATCCAAAAAAAATCTGGGGACTATTGTTTGAATACTGTTTGTCCTTTTGGGTGTATGTTTGAGATATTTTCTTATTTTTCGCCGGAAATCCCCCTGTAGGGGGACACGCCCGACATAACCTTACTATGGATTTTCATTGTAGGCCCTGTGATTGCCCCTGGGAACGGAGACGAGAAGCGTGACACGTCACGGCCTTCTGGGCGGCGCTCGAAGCGTCGCCACGCAGCGTGCTGCGCTGGCACGGGGACTGAGCATGCCGCGGGCAGCCGGATCACCTGCTGAAGTTCGCACATGCTTATAAATATTCAGCTTGGCGAGCCTGTGGTGAGGAGGCCTCGCTCGTCCCGGTCGGCCCAAGCTCAAGGGGTCATGGCACCGCCACGGTGGGACTCTCTCTGGTTGTCCTCACAACGGCTGGGCTCTTCGTGGTCACAAGCGGTCGGCCGGAAGACGACAAGCCCCATGACGGAGGAGCTCGCAGTGCTGGAGCCCGCGCAGGTTGCACCCGAAGCGGTGCAATGATCGCGGACACGCTCGTGCGAACGCTCTCGCCGATTGGCCCGGGAAGTGAGATGTCGAACGCACGGCCAATCTGCTGCCTTGACGACGTGGACCGATCCTCACACTGCGTGGGCCAAACAATACTCGACTGAAAGATCTCCGCCCTGGAGGTTCACGGTCGGCCGCTATCTGTTGTCCCCGGGGCCCGAAACGGATTTCCTGAGGGTGTTCCACCTTGAGCGCCGACACCAGGATCGCTGCCGCGCTGAGGCATCGCGAACCCCAGACCCCCAACATCATGATGGATTCGTGACTCGACCAGCTCATCGGGACCCGCTTTTCACCAGCTCATCGGGGCCTTGGGGCCAAGCGAGGCCCCCAGAGGCAGACAATCCCATCAGCCCTTCAGGGCGTAAGTGGTTTAGCGAGCTTCCTGCTCCAACCCTCCATTTCCCAACCTTGGGGGAAGGGTTTGATCAATGTGTCCTCTTCGTAAACGCACACATACACGCGACAGGCAGCCAACCTGGACCAGTGACACCCTTTTCCAACCATCCTTGTCAACAAAGCAATACAAACGACACTGTGTGGTCATGCTCGTGGGCCCCACTAGCAATTTGTATTGTTGTCTGGAATCAAGGGCGGACGGAGGCCGCACATGGCCTGCTGCACGCAAGCTGACCACCCCAGTTAAATAAGTACTTTGCCGGTAGGACCTCGTATGAGAAACCCCCCAACGAATCTGGAAGTGACCGTCCTCGTAAATGCACAAACTTTCTTCCTGTCTCCTCATCGCCCTCTTTGATCGCCTTGGCGGAGGCCCTCTTCCCGCACCCCTCTCTGCCTCCTCCTCGTCCTCCTGCCTCCTCCCCCATCCACCTCCTCCCCCGCCTCTCTAGCACAGGCGCGCGAGTTGATTTTCCTTAGCGCCGTCGCCGCCACGGCCGGCAGGGACGCTTTTTCCGATGGCCCGATCGCGAAGCCATTGGGGCAACCCCGCGGGCCAGGCCGTTTGGATAATCCAGCGGACGCAGGAGCAGGCGGGACAACCCCGCGGGTTTCGAGCGGGGCGCCGCCGCGCTCTGGCTGGCGGCAGCGCGAAGACAAGCTCTGCCGCGAGCTGCCCCGCCTCAGCCCTGGAGCCCTCCGCTCTCTTGTCGAGCTCCCCGAGCGCCTGCCTCGGAGGTGCCAGAGGCCCGCGCCCCAGAAATCCGCGCGAGTGCAAACCGCGGGATCAGCACGCCCCGCTCGCACGTGGACCGCTGCTCGTTCGACATGCCCATGCGGCCAGCGTCCGCGCCCCTGGCGCCGTCAAAGCTGACGCGCTTGCGCACCGTTTAACCCTGCAACGACGTGGAGGTGAGGTACGACGCGTGCGTCAGGGTGATCGCCATCCATTCACAGGCGAAATTCCTGCTCGAGACGTCCTCCAAACTCAAGCCGGAAGAAATCCCGCGCGACGACGGCTACTGGATCTGGATAACACCGCGCGGACTGCAACAGTGAGGTGGTGACCCCATTAGTAGGGAGCTCCCGAAAGAGATTTCCTCGCGATTCATTCAAAAACAAACCGTTCAAGACTTCCACCACTTCCACGCGGGCCTAAAAGCGACGACAGTTACAATTTTGAGAACGACCCCCTGTGATAAGAAACGTGACGTGCGGGCCCCACAGGTAGGGGGCTCCCGCCTGAGACGGCGCAAGATGAGAAGGGCGCCCCAGGGGGCTCGGAGAAGCCATAGAAGGCGTGGGGAAAACAAACGTTACCGACACAATCACCGCTGCTCCGCGGACCTCTCTCGGGGTGCGCTCTGACTACAATTTCGAAGCGAATGACGCTCTGGCGACGAGGGCGCCCCCGGAGGCCCAACACGGCGAAAACGAGGGAGGGGTAGCGGCTCCCACCTCTGAGGAAGCGCAGATCCGCCGCCCAACACTGCAGACCCCAACCGAGCCTGCGCGTCCTCGAGCCACAGCTGCCACCGGTCCACCTCCGGCGCCGCCGCGGCCAAGAGGTCCTCCGCGACCGGGGTTCGTCATCGTCGTCGCTGCCACCGCGGCCGCCGTGGACCCCTCCTCTTCCCTCCTTTTCCCTCCTCCTCCCTCCTCCGCCTTCCTCCTCCGCCTCCCCCTCCTCCACCCCTCCCCTCCTCCATTCCGTTTCCTATCAATTACTCTCTGTCGCGCCCCGAGGCTGGTCGAAAGGACTGGCATGGCGTATGGCTTGCGATTTCCTCACTTTTTTACGACGATGAAGCTTACACTTGGCAAAAGCTTCACGGAGGGAGGACAGGTCGTTTTCAAAATGTGGTTTTCGCCTGAAGGCCAAAACCTCGTCTTAAGAATGTGCAAAACGTCACGGATGGAGGGCGCGGGTGTTCGAAAGGCGGCTCTCGCCTTAGCGCCGCGGGCACTCGTCCTAGGACATGTGTGAGAGAGCTTCACGGATCGAGGGCGGCACGTTTTCAAAATGCGGCTGTCGCCTGAGCGCCGCGCGCATTCGTTTTGAACATTCGCAAGAGCTTCACGAGTGGAGGGCGGATGGTTTTCGAAAGGTGGTTCTCGTTTTAGCGTCGCGCACATGTATTCTAACACATTGAAGAAGCTTCACGGATGTAGGGCGGCTCATTTCAATGTGGCTCTCTCCTTCGCGCAGTGATCACTCGTTTTACAAGTTGTTTAACAGTTTCGCGGATTCACATGGTATACGTTCCAGAAGAGCTGTTCTGGCACGACGTCGGTCAATCGGGGCGCAAGAATTATGTTGATTCGTTGTGTTGGTGTCCCAAAAACGCCCA
>CAUYUJ010016571.1:32885-55385 GCA_963575745.1 Prorocentrum cordatum | reverse complement strand
TTTCCCTGGTCCTCACACTTCGTTTCCTGTAGGGTCGGCCTGGTGGCAATACCGGCTTGCGAACATTATTCGATTCTGCGCGCTTGCCACCGTCGCGAGACTGTTGCCGCAAGGACGTTGCCCGGCGGCAGAGCCAGCGGTCCTGCACGCCCTCGCGTCGAACCGCTCCCAAAATTCGTGCCATTTTAAACACGATTGCCAGCCATCGTACATCCGCAAATTATGCGCGCCTACACCCATCGTGAGTCTGTTGCCTCAAGGACACAGCCCGGCGGCAAGGCTGGCGGTCATGCAAATTCCCACGCCTATAGTTCTTTTGGGACACTGGCTGGCGGCAGTGTCAGATTTCGTGCATCCACACATGAAACGATGTAACCCAAGTTGCGAGGCAGTATGCCTCAAAGACACAGCCCGGCGGAAATGCCAGCAGTCTGGCACATTCCCACATCGAGCCGCTACCAAGGCTCGTCCCCTTTGGGATGCAGGCTGGGGGCCATGCCAGATTTCGTGCACCCACAGATTATGCACGCCCACCCCCGTCACGAGGCTGCTGCCTCACGGACACCGACGGCAAGGCCGGCCGTCCTGCACACCCTCACGTAAGGACCCTGGTCTACCTCGACCCTGCGGCCCTCAAAAACAGGAAGCATAACTCCATCTGTCAAACCGAAGACATTTTCAATCGTCGCGTCGGAAGTTCTGGCCTGGCGGCAATGCTGGCGGTCCTGTGCGCTTGCCCTTCCTCACGTTTTATGTGCCTCCAGGACACGGCCCGACGACAATGCTGGCAGCTTTGTTCTCATCCTGACACGGAGGAGGGTCCGACCTCCAGGACACAGCCCAGCGGAACTGCCGGCGGTCTTGCACACCTTGCCTCACGAGGCATGCGCGCATAGGCTGGCGACACCGTCGGGAGTGTTGTTTCCATTGGACATGTCGGTGATTCCGCCCTCCTGGACACTGAGCTGGCAGGCCTGCGCGCCCGGTTTTGCAAAGGTATTGACCTCCAAGATAGCTGGAGGCAGTGCCGGTAGCAATGCCGGTAGTCCTGCACACCTTCCCCATTGCGCCATTGTGAGAAAAGTCAGGGCACAGCCAAGCACCGACGCTGGCGCTTCTGTCCTGCAAAACACAAACCACCAGCAATACCAGCGGTCCTGGTCACTCCAAGCCTGGCCGGCCCTCGGTGACCTTGGGCCCCAAGTGGCCTTATGAGGTCACCGGCCGGCCACGACCGCCAGCGTGGCCCCGAGCAGGGGCTCACTGCACTGGGGGGGACGCGGAGCGGTCCTGGACAATTTCTAAACATTTGCGCCCGGGGGGGCGGCATGTTACAGGAATTGTCTGGGCCCACTAGTGGCAACTGTCGCGCGTTGCAGCTGGGGCGAAACATCCTGTGGAACAGGTCCTTCTTGCCACCCCACAGCGGAGACATCGGCGGCAGTGCAGGGGATCGGCGCCGTGCACCATTGGGGGGCGGCCCAGCCTACCTGAGAGTCGCCAACCAGTGTCACCCCTGGGGTGGCGATCGGACCTGCGATGGCGCAGGTCACCCTTTGTCACCCCTACGGTGGCGTCACGGCCTGCTGCAGAGCTGGTCTACATGCTGACCTGATGCGACCCCCGTCACCGCCAGGATGGCGATCCTCCCTGCGGTGTGGCAGGCGCACATGCCCCACTAGGGTAGCAAGCCAACTTGCCGTGTGGCCTCCAGTGAGCTGTCCCAGGCCCCCCTACAGGGTAAGGGAGCCAGCGTCTGGCGCTATTCTGTGGCATGCCAGCCCATCCTCTGATCACGTGGTGGGACACGCTTCACGCCTGATCGCTTGTACGGTGGAGGCGATAGAGGAATCGTGAAGCAACCCCCGCCAAACCTAATGTGGCGAACAGAGGTGGCTGTCGCGGGGCAAGAAGGCTGACCACACATACCATCCACCAAGCCGGGTGCCAACAACAGTCCCAGCACAGGCTCTGGGACCAGAAGGTTGTCATCCTAACGTTACAAGCACCTTCGCAGGGTTATGCCTACCCTCAAGGGCATTTGCACTATACTGCAATCCTCCTATTCCTCCTCCGCCTCCTCCGCCCCTCCTCCTCCTCCTCCTCCTCCTCCTCCCTCCTCCTCCTCCTCCTCCTCCTCCTCCTCCTCCTCCTCCTCCTCCTCCTCCTCCCCCTTCCTCTCATCCTTACCCGCTCTCTCCTCCTCCTCCTCCTCCTCCTCCTCCTCCTCCTCCTCCTCCTCCTCCTCCTCCTCCTCCTCCTCCTCCTCCTCCTCCTCCTCCTCCCTGCGCGCAGCGCGCTGGCCCCGCGGCCGCGCCCCCACGGGGGGGGGGAGGGCCGGGCGAGAGCGGGGCCAGGCGGCGCCTTGTCCGGGCCGCTGAGCCAGCTCTTCACCTTGTATATGTACGCCTCGCGGCGGGCGGCGACGACGGCGCCACTGCGACAACAAGGATGACGGTGACACCGCGATGGCGACGACGGCGATGACGAGGGCGAAGGGGGCGAGAGCAGCGACGATGAGGAGGGCGACGACGACGACGACGAGGAAGTCGTCATCCCCCTCCCCCCACTCCTCCTCGTCTCCCTCTTTCCTCATCCCTGTCCTGATCCTCTTCCTCCTCCACCTCTTCCGCGTACGTTTCCTCATCTTCCTCCTCCTCCTCCTGCTCCTCCTGCTCCCCTCCCCTCCGCCCCCCCGTTGGAATCCCGCTGCTTCCTTCTGAAACTTTTCCCCCAGGCGGTGGACATCGTCCACCGAACCAGGCGCGAGCGTGTTCTGCTCGCTAGGTCAGAGAGCGCGCCAGTCCCAACACCCAGGCGCGCCGGCATTGATGCGCATGTCGTTGGAGACGGGGTGGGAGCACACTGGGTGATAAGGCGCCAAAACCACGACCTCGTAGACCAGGCTCAGACGATGGTCAGGCGGCGGATCGGGCAGCATCGGGGGCCAGGTTATCTTCAACAGGGAGCTCAAGTGCAGGGGATCGCGGCTCAAACAGGAGCGGTGGCGACGCGGACTTCACCGCCACAGCAGCTGGGATAGAGGGCTCAGCACCGAGGGGGCCTGCACGGCCATCGCGGGCCTCGCAGGGTTGTCCGAAGAGGGCTACGAATTGGGGCCGCCACGTCTACACCGACGGCGCTGCGGCCCATTCCAACTTCCCGGAGTGCAGGAGGAGCGGATGGGCGGTAGTGGGGCTCGACAGTCAAGGCTGGCCGTGCATGGCGAGATATGGGAGAGTGCCTGGGCCCAACCAGTCGGCCCCCTATGCCGAGAGGTTCGCTGCGTGGCCAGCGCTGAAGATGGCGGCGGTGCCTGCGACGGCGGTGACGGATCACCTCTCTCTCGTCAACGAATCTGAGCGCGACTGGGCGGTCAACGCAGGGGCGCGGGCAGAGCATGCAGGTATTTGGAGGAGGATGCTGAATCTGACCAAGGGCGAGAGGTCCCCCACCTTTCGGTGGCAAGGGTCTCAATTGTCGCACGATCAGGTGGCGGAGAAGGGATGCGACCTCATCGACTGGATCGGCAACCAATGGGCTGATTTCTTCGCGGGACTGGGGGCGATGCGATGTAGCCCTGTCCGAGAGTTTCGTCCGTGACAGCATTAGAGATGCTTGGCCGGCGCAAAGACATGCCGGACGCAGAAGCTCGAGAGGAGTGAGGCCACCAAAATGGCGATACCGAAGGTGCCAGCTGCGAACATCAGGCCCCACGACTTCCGGCACGGTTCTGCCCCTAGCGCGGCGAGTGGCTGGCGGTGCAGGAAGTGCAATGCCACGGCGCGGACAGATCATGCACTGCGGAGGGTGCGTACCAAGGAAAGGTTCAAGCACTGTGGGCCGACCGAGGTGAAGAGCTGGACTGCGGACTGTTTCTTCCACGATCACCCTCAATTCGCACCTGTGAACGAGCTGCCCAAGGAGGAGGAGGAGCTGGCGTCGAGGCCATCCGAGCCAGGAGACCTCAGGCACATCCGAGATCTCGGTCATGTGCCGTGCGTGTTCGGGCCAAGTACTATGTGGAAGAGGTATGCTAGGTTTTGTGTGAGCGGCGGCAAGGTCTTGGGCTTGAGCGCGGTGAGTCCTGGACCGTCCGAGGCCCCCAGAAAGCGCGTTAGCCAGAGGTACGCCATCAAACGGGCTCTGGACCAGAAGCATGCCCAGCGTACAGTGGCAACGGCTTGTCTTACGTCACCACCGAGAGGTTTGAAGCATGGCCAGACATCACATGGTGACCCTGGGGAGGGGTCACAACCTGCGCGTTGAGAGAAGCTTCATGATGGCGAGGGGGAGGTGCCCGAAGGCTCCCCGCGGGTCGCCCAAGGTTGGGCTGGCCGCGAGGGGGGCGGGGGAGGGACGGACACCTCCTGCGCGTCGAGCTCGTCACCAGCGGGCGGCCCGCCAGCTGGTGCTGATTACGAGCGGCCCGAGCATGATCCCCAGCAGAGCGGAGAGGACTGGCAAGCGAGGGCAGTGGCAGCTGCGGGTCCTCGAGCCGACACTGCTTTTACACCAGAGGCAGTGGCCCGCTTCTCGGGGCGCCTCAGAGCGGAGAGGACCAGCAAGCGTGGCAAGCGGCACCCGCTGGATCCCGAGCTGCCTCCATGTGTACCGGAGGCAGCGGCCCTCTTCTCGGGGCGCCTCAGAGCGTCAAGGACAAGCAATGAAGGCTAGGGCTCCCGTTGGGCCTCGTGGGACTACCGTGGGTAAGTACCAGAATCAGTGGCCCGCTTCTCGGGGCGCCTCAGCGCGGTGTGGACCAGCAAGCTATGGGCTTGGCACCTGCTGGTTCTCGAGATGCTGCCATATGAACCAAAGGCAGTGGCCCGCTTCTCGGGGCGCCTCAGCCACGGGGTTCAGTGTCGGGTTCACCTGGTGCTAATTCGCAAAAAGTCATGGTGTGCCACTGCGGCTGCCAGGCTCTGTCGCCACGGGCGACAGTTCGCAAAGTCCTGGTGTGCCATTTCGGCTACCAGGCTCAGCGTCGCCACGGATGCCCGACGTGGACCTCCGTGGTAGTGAGTGCAGTACTACCAGGGGCGATGGCCCGCTCCTCAGGGCGCCTCTTCCGAAGGTCGAGAGAACTTTCGATGAGACGGTCAAGTGGTTGCTCAGCGTTGCTGGTGGCGCCCCCCGAGACCGAGTGGAGAGTACTCCTCGAGATGGGGGCGGAGGCGAAGGGTAGGCCGTACACAGTGGGATTTCGGCGACCCTGCGTGGCGAGGGGTCAGGCAACACTTCGTGGACGTCGTGTTCGGCGTCTCCTTTCCCCCGCGAGGCGAGGGGTCAAGCCTCAGTTCCTGGACAGCGGCTTCGGCGGCCTCTCGCCGACGGCCATCTGAGGCCGTGGGCCGTGCGTCCGCCTCGGCGGCGCATCAGCCGCGTGTCCGCGGCGCCCATGGGCCGCGTGGGGTCGGTCGTTCGCGGCAGACTCCGCTCTCGGCCGAGTGGTGACCTCCTCCTCCTCCTCCTCATCATCATCATCTTCCTCATCCTCCTCCTTTTCCTCTTATGTGGTTTGATCCAACTCCAAATAAGCAGGTTCTCTCACGTTCTCTCCTTCTCTCTCTCTCTGTCTCTCTCCCTCCCTCTCTCTCTCTCTGTCTGCCAAGGTGTCTCCAGACGCGGCCATCGCTCCCTCCCTGGGGAGGGCGGTAGCCCCTGCTGGGGGCTGGTTCGAACGAGTGCGCCAGGCGGCCAACAGGGGCGGTCGCCCCAGATGGGCCACCGGCTGGTATGAAAGGTGCAGGTGAAACAAGGGGTGGCGGACGGAGGAGGAGGAGGAGGAGGAGGAGGAGGAGGAGGAGGAGGAGGAGGAGGAGGAGGAGAGGAGGAGGAGGAGATGGAGGAGGAGGAGGAGGAGGAGGAGGAGGAGGAGGAGAGAAGGAGGAGGAGGAGGAGGAGGAGGAGGAGGAGGAGGAGGAGGAGGAGGGGGAGGAGGGGAGGAGGAGGGGGAGGAGGAGGAGGAGGAGGAGGAGGAGGAGGAGGAGAAGGAGGAGGAGACGGTCGGAGACCGAGGGGAAGGGGGGCAGGAATTCGCAACCTCGAAGAGGAGGGGAAGAAGGGGGCGGGCTTGACGCCGTGTGTAACGGGCCCAATTATTTTCGGCCGCGTCCTCTCCTCGTCCTCCTCCTGCATGGTGGCACAACTCGATCCAGCGGCATCCGCGTTGAAGCCCCTCAGCCCCTCATCGCCAGCGCAGTCGCCCTCTGCCGAACCGCCGACGCAAAAAGTGGAATGGGTCCGCGGGGCAATGAGGCGAGTGGCCACACTGGCCCATGTGGAAGGCGCAAAGGCTTCTCCTCCTGCCATTTGGAGTCCCCTTAGGCGTCCACCAGCCCTTCGACGGGAACCGTCGCCTGCACGCAGGCGTGGGTGCCAGAACGAAAAACTGGTGGCCGTCTCCGAGGACTCCAATGGGCGTGGGAGAGGTTTGTGCCTTCCCTGGCGGGGGCCACCGTAGGCGGTGTAGCACATTTGGTCCCCCGTTCCCCCATCCATATGATAGAGCTGTAACGCTGGTTAGTGGCGACATGTTAGCGGCTGGAGTGCGCGCGGACTGCAGGTTGAGATGGGATCTAAGGTGTAGAGGAACTCTCACGCAAACTCATCCAGCGGCACGGCGCTCTGCAGTTGGCAGGCGCGGCTGAAGCCACGCCCGCCGAAGAAAGGGGTGGCACAACGGCACCTCCTCTCGTCCATAGCAGATCCCGCTGGGGCGGCCCCCACTCGTGGCCAGGGAACCTTCACCCACCGAGGTGGGCGAGGGGTGTCATGGACACGACTGGTGGTCACCCTGGGGCCCACACCACATAAAAACAGGTGTTGGCCCTCGGGTGGCGGTGGCCCCGCAGGGGGACTGCTTCGGCAGTCAGCTCAGCAATGTTGCTTCTGCACAGGCGGTACCTTCCTCAACCGGTACTGCCCGAAAGTCGTCGGTGCGCTCCCTATAGGCTGCATGCTGGATGATCGAGGTGGGGAGGAGTGACTAGGAGACTAAAACGATGTGACACAAGCTGCGCGCGCACTGCTCCGCGCTCGCGGGACAGGCTGAAGCTGGTCGACTGACAGTAGCACGGGGGGAAGAGAATCGCCGGGTAAACTAAGAGGCAGCGCGTACGATACAGGAATGATAATGCGCGTTGCGAGCAAGAGGGGGACAAAGCGCGCATGCCAGCCCACCTGACCGTGTCAACGGGCAGCATGTGACGCAATGCTGTAGCAACGCTGATGCTGCGGCCGCCCTAGCCCTTGCCAAGAAGGCCGGCGGGCGTTCCCCTCTTCCGCCTTCCCTGGTGCGCAACCCGACCGCGCCCCCCCGCCACAAGTCGAGTAGGGGATCGACTACAAACTTCACTTGCCCCCAAATCGATTTGTTCGCCGCATCTATGAAGAAATACGTAGAAAGGTCCGTCGATCTGCGAACCTTCTACGTATTTCTGGGAGGAGCTCGACGAGAAAACCAATTCTGGGGCAAATCAATTATGTAGTCGATCCCCTACTCGAACAAGTAGAGGGTGGAAGAAGGTCAGCCGGGCGGGCGGTGGGGGGGCAAGACTGCTAGTGGAGGTGAAACCTGGATGGAAGTGGAGGTTGGGGGAGTCCTCTCAGGAGCAGTGGAAAGGAGGCTCGTCGCGCTGCTACCTCCCCAGACCCCTCGAATCATGAAAAAATCACGACGGGGAGTCTCTCGCTATTTTCGGCCTCTCTGGGCCCTTACCGGCACTCGGGACTGTCAAACGTCGACAAGGGAGGCAAAACTGGTCCCTGGGGAAGGGTCCAAACCGCGGGGGGTCCACGTCATGGAAAATTGCATGACGTCGGGGGTCTGGGTCCGAGGCCCCAGCTCGCAGCTTGTGACTAAAGCCCCCACCAAGGAGGCGTATGAGAGAGCTCAGTTCACTGGTAGGTGTGGCAAGCACTGCAGCAATGCTTCGGAAAACCCGGCATACGTGGGTGAGAGACGCCACGGCGGCTTTGGCAGCCCTGTCTGACCGTGCACACACTGCATGGCATGGCCTGCTGCCGAAGTGGCCGCCGCCCCTTGCGGTGGGGTGTACTAGCCTGGGAGTGCGCTCGTAGTGCATGGTGCTGCAGACTAACCGTTGGCAGAGCGATGGTCCTCCTCCTCCTCCTCCTCCTCCTCGTCCTCGTTTTCTTCTTCTTAGTCTTCTTCTTCATTATTATTTGTAAGTTTCATCTTCCTACGTCTTACGAGCATGAATACGAGTACCCGTATTCTTCCGAGTGCTATTACTACCAATGCTATTCGCAGTGTTCCTCATACTCCTCCTCGTCCTCTCTTTTTATTACGTAGTGCTATGTTTCGTATCCCTACGTCTTACGATAAGTGTTGATGATTAGTAGTACGATGATTGTTACGATAAGCATGAGTATGATCAGTATTATTCGTGGTGCTAGTATTACTCGTGATATCACTATCATTATGTTTGTTCCTCCTCCTCCTCCTCCTTCTCCTCCTCTTTTTCCTCGTGAGCCCCTCTTCTCCTCTCGTGAGTTCCTCCTCTTGAGCCGTCCCCCCCCCACGCCCCGAGGACGCCTCGAACTCGTTCTCGCACTGCAGCCTCTTCACCTCCTGGCCGTGCACCTGGGGCGGGCTGGCAGCAGAGCCAGGGCCTTTTGATGTTTTCAGGCCAGCGCGCCCCGAGCATGGGAAACCTGAAGGCGCCCAGGGACACACAGATAAACACACACACACACACATACACACACACACACACACACACACACACACACACACACACACACACACACACACACACACACACGCACATCCCCAGAAATCCCCATATCTGCCCGTATTTTTGGGGAGTTGCTTCCCCCCACTTCCCATCGTTTCCCATGTTTTCCTTGGGGTCGACGATTCATGTGTCTGTGTGTTGTTTCCCCTCCTGTTAACCACACAAGGAGATTGAGCTGGGACACCGTCGACCTCCTCTCATGAAGTTGCCCGTCCCATCCCTCATGGAAGGTCCCATCTTGGACGCATGAGCCGAGCTCGCACCAGCTATGAGGGCCAGCCAGGGAAGGGAGAAGAAGCACTTGCCAAGGCTTGCCCTCGGCCCTCGATGATCAGGGTGGGAACGTGTTCGAAAGGCTGTTGAGCGATGCTTGTTGCCTCGGGGGGGGGCTTCGAGAGGCCTCCACGGGACGTTCGGGGTCAGGATCCGAGGCGGGAGCCGAACCTACCGAGAGCAGGCGGGGGAGGAGAGAGGGGGGGGGGACAATGAGCTAGTAGGAGCAGGTGAGGGAGGAATGCGGAGGGCACGCGCTGACATGGATGAGGGACCAGGGGAGCTGGCGCGTGGGCGGGACCCGTCGCTACTCCGCGCGCCTTGATCCATGCTCGCGCTCCCTCGACAGGCGAAGGAGGAAGGTGGAGCAGGAGGGGGGCGGCGCGAGGCAAAGCCCCCCCCCAGCAGCTCCTCCTCCAACACCCCCCCCCCGCCCCCAGGCTCCCTGCCCGGCCTCCTCCCCCCCCGCCTGACTGCTGCTCGCCGCCAGTGGCGCCCTACTCCTGCTGTCGCAGCCCCGTGTGCGTGACGAGCCAGCGGCGGGCGAAACCCCTGGGCCGTGTGCAACGTTGCACGCCTACTATGGGCACCACCGCGGCATGTGAGCACCGCAGCGTGCCTGAGAGCAGCACACTATGCTTGTAGCCAGCAGAAGGCGAGGGGTGGTGATCTCTGCCGGCCGGCAGCAAATTCGCCTGGGAGCATCACGATATGCACAACTATCTGCTGGACTGTATCAGAATAGCCTGCCAACGCGCGGCGACGAGCTTCGAGAAGGAAGAGGAACACACGAATGCACAACAGCATGACAGATCGTGTCAGCACCGCGACAACACTGGACCAACACGGCGCTTCTGATCACCACAATAGCCTGTAAGCACCATCACAATTCGCCTGCGAACAGCATTGGCGCACGTATGCGCAACAGCTTTTTGACAGTAAAAGATGAAACGCGGGTGCGGCCGACATGGCCACTGAGCGGCTTAGCGTCGTGCACGGGGTGATGCAAGTATGACTAGAACTTGCGACGGCCCCGGACTCGGGCTGAGGGGGGAACGGAAGACGAAAAGGTGAAGGCGGGGGAGGTGGAAGACGGGAAGGGACAATGGCAAATGTTTGCCTCACTGTTTCAAGACCGGGAAGGCTTGTTGCCACCACGATGTCTGCGAACAACGCAATTGCCTGCGAGCACAAGTGCGCTCGTGAGCACCATGCTGCACCTGCGAACACAGGCATAACACGTACAATATACCATACCCTGCCGGTACGAATAGCCAGCCATCGCCATGTTACGCCTGCGAGCTCAACGATAGCCTGCGAGCACCACAGCGTGCGCGCGAACACCACCGTGCGCCTGCGAATGACAAAGACAGAACGCGCATGCACAACACTTCCCATTAACACGCCAAGGCTAAGATCGTGCCATTGCCCACGCCAGGCCAAGACCATGCAATTGCCTACGAATGCAAAAGAGCGCACCTAAGCCGCCCCGATACGCAACACGCAACACGTAACGCGTAGCGTGTTGACAAGGAGCTCAACACGTAGCCTGAACACGTAGGTCTGATGCGATGCGTTCGCCAAAGCTTGGGCCAAATACGTTGAGCCAACACGCAACGCATCGACACGGACGTTTCGAACACGGTGCGTGTTGCGTATCAGAACGGGCGTACCGAGGCAGCTAGGGTGCGCATGCCAACAAGGCGCGAACCTGGACCCTGTGCCCACGGGTCGCTGTCCAGGGCTCCCCCATCAGCAGAGACCCGGACTCGAACAATTCGGCCGCCGACCCCCGCGTCCAGTTGCCGAGCCAGAGCTTCGGACGGGGGGAGGGGGGTGGCGCACGTGGAGCATCGAAGACCCCCCGCGGCTGCATCGCTTGCAGCCCTCCCCGGAGATCCCATGTCCTGACTATTTTGAAGGGGCCCTGGGACACACAAATAAATACACACAAATAAAAAGATTCCCCATATTTTCTTATATTTTCTTGGTTTTTGTCTTCCCCCCAATTCCAATATTTTCCCACATTTTCCTGGGAATCGACGATTAATTGTGTCTGTGTGTTTTTTCCCTCCTGATATTTCAAACCAGGGCCCCTGGAGGCCCGGAGGCCTCGCCCCTTTCCCCGAGGCCGCCTTCTCATCCCGAGCCGTGTTCTGACGGCAGGCCGACAACGGCCCAATTAACACCGCCCGGCGCCTGTTCTGTTCCAGGACGCGAGCGTGTGGCCGACCCCGGCCGCTGAGCCCACGAGAGCGGGCATCTCTTGGGGAGGCGTCTTCTCCCTCCGCCGCCCTCCGCCGAGCTTTCCGCCGGCGGAGCCGCCCTCGCGCTTTACCTCCGCCGCCCTCCGCCGGGAGAGAGGTGGCAGCTCTCTCGATCCTCGAAGGCGGGGCCTCCTCTCTGGAGCGGCTCGCGCCTGGGCCGCCACGCCTCTCCGGGCGGCGAACTCTTGGCCCCCTCGCCCGCGGCCCTCCTCGGAGCAGGGCCGAGCCGAAACCACGGCAGCCCCGTTTTTAAATTCCCGCCGAATCGGCGTACAGCATTTAAGATGTTCGCAGATAGACGAAAAGTCTCCATATTGTCCGTAGATTCGGCGAACAAAACACTTCTGGGGTAAATCGATTCTGTAGTCTACCCCCTACTCGAAAACTCAGTCCATGGACCTCTCCCGGGGGGGGGGTCCAAACGCACCAGCTCCCCGAGCTGCGTTCAGCCGTGGCGACGAGGGACCCCCTCCGAAGGCCAAACACCGTTGTCTCAATTCGTCCTGCTCTGATTTTCTGAGCGGCCGACGTTTTGGGGGTGAATAATGGATTGGGGGGATGATCAGTCGCCTGCGACCCTCCTCCTCCTCCTCCTCCTCCTCCTCCTCCTCCTCGTCCCCCAACCGGCGGATCAGCTCGCCCGTATCAACGCGAGTAGGGCGACAGCAGAGGCCGAGCGAGCCTTGCGCGTCGCCAACCTGTCGAAATCCCGACCCAGGCCCCACCCGGACAACGCAGCCGTGGGCCTGTTCGGCCGTGCGCTGCCCCGGCAGCTGCTCTCCCCGAGCAGCTCCTCGAGGTCGGCAGGCCCCGTCGGGCTCACAGGGCTCGGCCGCGCCCGCTCCGCAACCAACGGGCCCTGGAGGCGGCGAGGGGGTCTGAACCGGGTCGGCCCAAAGGAATTCGGTCAGGAGAGGAGGGGCGGGGAGCAACTCCGACAAAAATCGGTCCCGGGGCCCCTCCAAGGGCCCATTTGGTGCAACTGTTCACGCCGGATCCGTTGGACGGTCCCAGGCCCGAGAACGAAGGCCCTGGAGGCCTAACAAGGCAGAAAACCCTCTCGGGCCCAGAACCTCGGCCCCACCTCTCCCTGCACGCCAGAAACCATACTGGGCCACCTCAGCCCCCCAAGCCGGCTCCAAGACGAGATCGTCCATGCGCTCGCCCACCAGGACCACCTCCTCCTCCCCGCGCACCCAGGAGGATCGGATGCCTTCTCAGAAGTCGGCGGGGCTTCTCAGAAGCCCTCGGGCTTTCTGAGACGCCGTCTGTCTTCGGGGAAAGCTCAGAAAACTCCTCAGAAGGCCGGAAGCCCTCCGAGCTTTCCGAGAAGGCCCGCCACCTCTGACTCCGAGATCCGACGTTGCAATAAAATACAACATCGCAAAAAATCACGACCCGAGTCAAAGACCCCATCCTTCTGCGTCATTTTCCGAGCCAGATCGATCTGTGAGGGCCCCGGGGCCCGAAATCGGGCGAGAACACCCCGTGTGAAGAAGTTGCAACGACCAGCTCTGCAGGAACTTCCCACCGGGCTCGCCGCCGAACCGTCCGTGCAGCTGCCCCCGCTTGCCCGCAACGCCCCCGGGGGGGTCCAGTCGAGCGCCGGCCTGCGCAGATCCGCCGCGCGGCCCCGCGATGCTGCCAGCCGCCCTGGGCGGGTGGATTGCGTCCCTGTGTCTTTGCGGGTTGGCGCGACGAGCGTCCACGAGGGGTAGCAGCGCTCCCCCGCGCGCGCCCGCGAACTTTTGGAAGCCCGAAATGGGCACGGAAAGAATTGTTACAATGCCCAACAACACATTTTGTCCCAAACCAACAGCGACCACTGTTGTGCAGGCGGCCTTCTGTCTCAAATGGACACAGGCCGCGGCGGCGTGGACAGCGAGTCCTGTTCAAAATGAATAGGAACTGCTGTTGGGCATTGTACTCATTCTTTCCGTACCCATTTCGCTCGTGCAGAGAACTGAAGAAAACTCCCTCCCCTCAGGTCTGACGTTTTGAGAACACTGCAACATCGCGAAGCACCACGACCAGAGCCCGGGACACGATCGTTCTGCATTATCTTCCGAGCCGGATCCATGTGTGAGGGTCACAGGGCCCGAAACCTTGCGAAGCCGCCCGTTGTGAAAACATGGGGCGCCAGGATCTGAGGGTCCTCCTCCCCCGCCCGCCCGAGGAGGTGAGCGTTTTTTTGTTTGGCGTTTCGACATTGGGCGGAAAGGGGGGTGGGAGGGGGGGGGGTCTGGCTCTGGGCCTCTGCTTAGTGCGACTGTTTGCAGGAGTGCTGCCTCTGGGGGCGAGGCTGCACCTGCTTGAAACAGGCGCAAAAAACGGCCAAGATCTACTCCAGGGGGGGGGAGAGGGGGCGGGGGGGCGAGAGCCCACACCGATCGGCAAAACGATGAATGAAAAAACGATGGAGGAGGGGGAGGGGGAGGAGGAGATGGAGGAGGAGGAGAAGGAGGAGGAGGAGGAGGAGGAGGAGGAGGAGGAGGGAGAGGAGGAGGGAGGAGGGAGGAGGGGGAGGAGGAGGGGGAGGACAGGTCGCCTAAGCCCTTCGGAGAGACCCTCCTCCCCCCCCCCCCCGCCCGAGGAGAGGGGCCGGCCTGCTTCAGCCACGTGTCGGTCTCCCCGACGCCCAGATCCTTCGGCTGCCCCTCCACGGGGGCCGTGGCCCGCACGCTGGCGGGACGGCCCACCGAGGCCTGGGGGGCGACGACGATGACGACGACGACGACGACGACGACGACGACGACGACGACGAGCACGACGACGACGAGCAGGACGACGACGAGCACGACGATGACGAGCACGACGACGACGACGACGACGAGCACGACGACGAGCACGAGCCGATCGACCGGCGATGAATGGCCTCTAGCGACTGAGCCAGTCGGTCGGCGACAGGCCCCCGATCCGATACCACATCCGCACCTTTCAGGGCGGGGTGGGCCATCGGGCCTCCATCGGCGACGAATGGGCGACCACAGTCGGGGTTAGTTGGAGAAGACCAGCGAGAGGACACAAGACCCTTCCGAGGGGCACACAGCCATAGGAGTGCAAGAAGACATGGGTCACGAAGCTCAGGACACAAGGGCACCCTAGATTTGGCAGGGTCGACCTACTAATCGGTCTCGACTGTCGGGGTCGATGCGCCCCCCCTCCCTCCGTGAGCCGACCCTCCCCTGCGGTCCGGAACCTCTGCCTAGCGTGCCCCAGCCGGCGACGCGCGATGCCCTGCGAGCGGACAGCGCGCCGCGTCCCTCCGCGGGGCGGGAGCGGCGGGAGGCTGGGCAAGGCTCGGGCTCGGGAATTTGACGCATGGGAATGGGAGGGTGGAGAGCGTGCCGCGACGAAGCCTTGGCCAGAACTGACGGCGCGACACGTCAAGCCACAGTTCGTGACCGCACGCCCCTGCGCCCCAGACGTTGCAACTGTTTCGCACTGGGCGTTTCCGCGCGGTCTCGGGCCCCGGGACCATAACGGATCGATCTAGGTCGGATCGATTGGGTCTGAGACTCCTGTCGTGACTTTTCGCGATGTTGCCTTCTAAATTACATCATCGGATCTCACGGGAAGACGACGGCGCCGCCGCCGCCAACTCCGACGACGGCGGCGGAAGCACGGAGGCAGCCCGGACCCTTTGCGCTGGCGGAGGGGACAGCAGAGCGTCGCGGGCGGGAATGGAGAGGAGGGGAGGCATGAGGAGCAGGGGGAAAGGAAGAGGAGGAGAGGGTGCAGAGATACGAAAAAGAGGAGGAAGAGGAGGAAGAGGAGGATGGTGAAGAAGAGAGAGAGAGAGAAGGAGAAGTAGAAGGGGGTGGAGAAGGGGGAGGAAGAGGAGGAGGAGACGGACGAGAGCGAGGGGTATGGACGACGGAAGCGGGATGAGAAGGCAGAGGAGGAAGGGAAGGACGCCAACACCCGGGCGTCGTAAGAAATGACGACGTCTTGTTCTGCCTCGCTTTGGACCCTTGACCATCAAGGAACGATCCAGTCTGGAAAACGAATATCCGCCGTATGTGTGTCTGCGTGTGTGCGTGTAGGTGCGTACGCGTGTGTGTGTGTGTGTGTGTGTGTGTGTGTTTGTGCATGTGTTTGTGTGCTGTGTGAGTGTGTGTTTGTGTGTTTGTGTGTTTGTGTGTGCGTGTGCGTGTGTGAGCGCGCTCCCATACAAAAACATTACTTCATGCTGCGCATCCCCTGCCTTCATACTTTGTGGGCCGCCGGCTGCATCACATCGGCGCGCCGGAGAAAGAAGTAGGTGTGCGTGTGCGTGTGTGTGTATGTATGTGTCTGTGTGTGTGTGGTAAGTGTTGTGTGCTGTATATTGTGTGTTGTCTGTTGTGTGTTGTGTGTACTTCTGCGGTGGGGGGAATCCTTAGGCTTGATGCTCTCGGAGGATTTCGGCTTTTACAACGCTCGCACAGGAAGGCTTCGGCATAACAGAGGGGTCCACGATATCCGGGGAGGTATTATGGCCCCGGCCGTGATATCTGTCCACCCCCTTGTCATCACCCCCCCCTTGGCCGCCCCCCTTCGCACGCCTCCCCCTAGGCGCCCCACCCCGAAGCGCGGTGGCGGAGTCGCGGGTGGCTCCCCCCACTGGACAGATATCGTGGGGACCGAAAACATTGGCCGTACCCTCTCCCGACGCCCGCGCTTCTCCACGGGCTCGTATATCGATGGGGAAAAAAGGGAGGGGGCAGGGAGTAGCAAGATGACGCCCTGGGAGATCTATGAGCGAATGGGGGAGAAGGGCGACGACGACGACGACGACGACACGACGACGACGACGACGACGACGACACGACGACGACGACGACGACGACGACGACAACGACGACGACGACACGACGACGACGACGACAACGACGGGGACGACGACGATGACGAGGTCGGCCTCTCGGAGGGGGAATGAAAGGAGGTGGGTGTCAGGTTCTGGGGTAACCTCCTCTCTCCTGTTTCTTCTCCTCCTCTTGCACTCATCTTTCTCTCCCCCCCTCCTGCCTGCCCCCCCCTCATCCTCCCGCGTCCTCGCACTCCTCACTTCCTGGCCAACTCATTGCACTTCATCCTCCTCCTCCTGCTCTTTCTCCCCCTCCTACCCCTCCCCGTGACCCTCCCCCCGTCCTCCTCCGTCTCTCGTCTCTACTCCTCTTGCGCCTCCAGCAGACATCCGACGATGCGTTTTGGTTCCAGGCAGCGGCCCCGGCCCTGCCGACTCCTTCCCTGGGGCCAATTTCCCGTCCTGGATGGATCCTTGCCGACCCGAGGGCCGAAGTCGAGAAGCAACGCTTGGATCCGACCACCAAGACTCATCATCGGAGGCCTGGGCCGGGACTCCTGCACTGCCTGCCTCCCTGGGCTGCGGCATCGCCGATCGATCGGCGACATGACCCCGATGGCAACTCCGACCGCTGCTGGGTGGGGTGGGCCATCGGGCGCCCATCGGCGACGAATGGGCGACTGGGGGTCGAGAAGTCCCCCTCAGCGCCTCCCCCCCTGCAGCCAGGAACTTTTGCTCAGCGTGTCGTGGCGGCGGCCCCAGCGACACGCTGTGCCCTGCGAACGGGTAGCGTGCCGCTCCGCTCCGCGGGGCGCGGGGTCGGGAACGCCTCGGGCCGCTGGCGCTTGGGAATGGGAGCATGCCGTGGCCGTTGACGCGCTTGGGAGCGCCTCGGACCGTTGCCCGCCGAAGCATGCTGGGCCAAAACCCACGTTCCGAACCCACGTTCCTACCGTATGAGCCACGTTCCTAACCAACGTTCCTAACCCACGTTCCTAACCCACGTTCCTCCTAGCAAACCGCGGTGCGACATGCTAAACCCACGTTCCTGACCGTAACGTTGCCCTGGCTCCTAATGCTGCCCCTTGGTTGTCGGGTCATGCCTCGGCTCTCCAGCGGCCGTTCGGGAAGATCCAAGACACCATCGCAACGTCCTCCGCGACGCGCAGCTGCTGGAGATCACCCCGAGGCTGGAAGACCGCCGAGAATACCAGCAAAAGCGTCCGAAAACCTTCTTGTTTGGCCTCGCGGTCAGTCTGCACTGTGCTAGTTTGTTCTGGCTCGCCCACCTCTTGGGATGGTGGACTGGTTACTGGTCACTGAGCCCCCTTCAAACTGAGCGCCCAAAACCACGGGCAGGTAACATTACACACATGCCACGGCGTCCAGTGTGAACTGCTACTGCGTGCCTAACGGAGCAACTGCACTACGACAGCAGTAAACATCCCTCCCACCTACAGTGCGGGCGCGGCCGCAAGAAACCCTCGCAAGAAACACAACCCTGAGAACCCGTGCGCGAGGTGCACCCGAGGGGAAGCCCAGAGCACCCCGAATGCAGCAGCTCCTTCAACGGCTGCGGGAAGCCACCGCGCAGCACGAGGAGCGAAGACACCTAGGATACCCTGACGAAAAGCATATGGCTTCTTGATGCGCGCCCCGACCTCTCGCTTTGACGAGCGGGGGAGGTGGGGCGAGGGAGGAGGAGGAGGAGGAGGAGGAGGAGGAGCAGGAAGAGGAGATGGTTTCTTGATGCGCGCTCCCACTGTACCCCGCACACCTCGAACACCTGAGTTCCCGACCGCAGAATTGCCCCTGGCTCCGCGGGCGCGCCGCACTGAAGTAGGTGGAGCCCACGGCCACGCACGAGGAGCTGTCGAGACCGGCGCCCAGCACCAGGTGCTCGGGCACCTGCGCGGCAGCCGGGTGCGACGACCACGACGTCGAGCACGACGTCGACGACGACGACGGCGACGGCGACGACCACGACGATGATGACGACGAGGACGACGACGGCGGCGGCGGCGGTTGCGAAGGCGGGAGCGGCGACGGCGAAGCAGTGGCGACGGAGGAGACGATGACGACGAAGACGAAGACGACGACGACGAAGAAGACGACGACGAGAACGACGACGACGACGACGACGGCGGCGGCTGCGACGGCGGCGGCGAAGGCGGCGAAGGCGGGCGTGGCGACGGCGGCGGCGGCGGCGGCTGCGGAGGCGGCGGCGGCGGTAGCGGCGGCGACGGCGGCGACGACGACAACGGGCGACGGACGACGACGACGACGACGACGATGTGACGATGACGACGCCGAAGGCGGCGGCGGCGGCCGCGGCGGCGGCGGCGGCGGCGACGACGACGACGACGACGAAGACGCGACGACGACGACGATGAAGACGACGACGACGACGAGAACGACGGCAACGGCGGCGACAACGACAACGACGATGCGAAACGACAACGACGACGACGATGATGACGACGACGACGATGGGAAACGACAACGACGACGAAGACGACGACGACGACGACGATGACGGACGACGCGAAACGAGGACTGCGTCTGAGACGACGGACGACAGCCCGCGGGCGACAGACGACGACGATGATGACTACGACGATGACGACGACGACAACCACGACGACGACGGCGGGGGCAGCGGCGGCGCTGGCGGCGGCGGCGACGGGGACGGAACGGCGACAGTGACGACCGACCCCCGAGGGGACTCGCAGCCGTACCATCGGGGGCGCCCCCGGAGGCACACGCCTGCCCCGCAAACGCCCACTCGAACCTCGAGCCTCGATCTTCTCGTCGCGCACGGCGGCCCCCCCTCGATCAACAGTATGCTCGAACCCCGATCCTCGATCGACGGCGACGGCGGAGGCGACGACGACGCACGTGCCTGCGCGCGCAGCGCCTCCTGCACGGCAACCACACGGCTGCCGCCGCCGATCACCTCCGTCGGGGGGGGGGGTGGACGGGCACTGGCCGCAACCACCGCCGCAGCCGCCGCCGTCGTCGTCTTTGTCGGTGTTGTTGTCTTTGCCTTTGTCTTTGTCTTTGTCTTTGTCTTTGTCTTTGTCTTTGTCTTTGTCGTCGTCGTCGCGACCGTCAATGTCGTCGTCGTCACCGCCGTCGTCTTCGCTATGGTGGTTGTCGGGGCAGGCCGCACCGTCGCTGCTGTCGTCACCGCCGCCGCTGTTGTTGTCGTCACTGTCGTCGTCCTGGTCGCCATCATCGTGATCTTCGTTGTCGTCGTCGTCCAGGGACTAGGATCGATGACCGAGGATGGAGGTTTTTTGACCGCGTCGAGGCGGATCCAGTGGCGTGGTGATCTCGTCGCAACGGCTGGGTCCGCTCCGAGATCCTGGTCAGAACGCGGCGCATGTCGAGATTTGGGCGTTGGGTGCGGTCGGGCAGGAGGAGTGCGACAAGCGAGGAGGAGGTTGAGGGACGAAGAAAAAGAGAAGGGCGACAAGCGAGGAGGAGGTAAAAGAGGGTGAGGAGGGCGAAGGCGACACAGAGGTGGCGGAGATGGAATGGGGTGGCTTTGGCCCAGGCGACACGATCTTCTTAAGATCTCCTGCATGCCGTGCGCTTCATCAAAGCGGGCATCTGAGTTTCGCTCGGATGTCGAGTGCGGTCGCGGTTGTCGCCGCCGCCGCCGTCGTTGACGACATCGTCATCGTCGTCGTCGCCGCCGCCGCAGCCGTCGTCGTCGGCGTCATCGTCGTCGTCGCGGTCGCAGTACTCGTCGTCCGCGCAATCGCGGTCGAGCCCCCGCCCCGCTTCCCAGACCTCCGACGGATCGACCTTCCAACATCGCGGAGGCTTTCAAGGTCTCTCTCTCTCTCGACCTCTCCCCGCGAGAATTGAACTGTCTCGGGTAGATAGTCACATATATCTGTGTATGCATGTATATATACATATGTATATATATGTGTGTATAGATGCTTGACGATCGCCTGGACGCCTCTGCAAAAAACAACGCATTGGCCACGACCCACTCTGCCAAGAGTGCCTCAAGAAGCCATGGAGAGGCCTCCCCCCCCCTCCTCCTCCTCCTCCTCCTCCTCCTCCTCCTCCTCCTCCTCCTCCTCCTCCTCCTCCTCCTCCTCCTCCTCCTCCTCCTCCTCCTCCTCCCCCATTCGCGTTCGCATCGAGCACGCGAGCTGATGCAGAGCCGGAACAAGCCGGCGGAGTGAGCGAAGCGCTCGAGTCTGATCGACGCTGCGCCGGGTCCAGAAGCGGCCCCCCGAGGAAGACGCCGGGGGACAGCACGCTGGGAGACCGCAGCGCTCGGCCGTCGAGCGACGTCTGGTGGCTCGTCGACGGCGCGCCTCCACGTTGGTCACCGCGTCCCAGGTCTTCCCTGCCTTCTCCATGGCGGCGGCTATGAGGGCACCGATGCCCTTCACGTCCTCCGCGATGAACTCCTCGATCGTTGGGGGGGGGGGGGGGGCGATGCTTGGAGGCCTGAAAGTAGGCACCAACAACACCACAGAGGGGCTGCCTCCACCGGGGGGAAGCATGGTCCTAGGCTTCGGTGTTGGTGGTAATATGTCGGTCACCTTGGAAGCCAAACTATTACCGCCGTCACCGAGATCGGGATCTTCGCCCCTCGGTGGAGGCACACCGCCGATGTTGGTGTTGGTGTCAACCTGTAGGCCTGCGAGATGCGGCAGAGGTGCGTGGGGACACGTAGACAGGGAAGGCAACGTGGATTTCTGCACGAGGGCGCAGCGAAAAGCGGCTGGCTCCGCCCGTGACGACGCAGACGCTGCTTTCTGTCACTGCGCAGACCGTTCAATACTAGGCGATACAGTCACCGCATCCGATAAGGAATCTTGCTTTAAGAAATCTAAGTGAATATCGGTCGTCGAGCTCTGAGCTCCCTGAGCTGCCACAGGGCTTCTGTAGGCCCCCAGGGTCGTCTCGGGGGATTCGAAACTTCTGTGGGGAACCCGCTGGCACGCCAGTTTCTTGTTTGAAATTCCCCGCTGCATCCACAGTGCGACACCAGATGCATTCCAACATTGGCCTGACTTTGGCTGACTGCGGCCTCACATCATGAACACCCGCGCCAGGGACGTCGATGCGGCGCCAAGCCCCACTGTTTGTCTTTACGTGGCTCCCCTCTTCCCACTCTTGCATGCTGGCCAACTCGCTTTTCGGAACCCCATGTCGAGGTCTATCGCTGGTGCAGCCAACTCTGCCTCGCCGCCGACGGAATCTGATTTCTGTTTCTGCGTGGCTCTAATGGCAAACTCCGTGAACCCTGTGTGCCCCCCAGCGGTTGCCCCCCAATGGTTGCCCCTATCGGGGGCTCCGCCTTCCCCTCCGCCGGCCACCAGCGGAGGAGCCACCAAATATCTTGCCTCAGCCGGCCTCGGCGGAACCATCCGCCTGGCTTCGCCGATGTCCGACGTCGGGAGATCAACTTCTCGGCCTCTCGAAAGCGAGTCCCTTCGGGGAGCGACCGGGGCGAGGCCGCCGTGGGCCCTCTCGGGGCATATCCTCAATCGTGTCGGAGCGATTTGTTTGGGCTGTGCCTCTTGGGCCGTCAAGGGCGTCCTGAGGCTCACAAGATCGGGTCACCGGGGATCCGACGCATTGGTTTTCCAAGCCAAAAATGTATATTTCGAACAAGGATCAAGCTTCGCACACACCAATCACATACACTGTATCAACTTATACCACGACCATGCAACAATACAACTTACCACGAGTTGAAGGCACGAATGTACACTAAAGGCACGGATTCAGGACAGGCGTCAGGCATACCGTTTCTTCAATGTCACGCAACCAGAAGATGCAGAGCAACACTGTTTCTACAACAAGTAGCCACGAAACGCACAAGCGGCGTACATGAACAACGCACATCAGAAAACAAGGCCAGACACCAAGACGACCACATGAGTAACATACAGCAGACACACATACACCAACACTATACACCAACAGCTTGCAACAAAACGGCCAGCCGTGCCCTACACCAAAGTGCGCATGGACAAATCAGGGATCACGGGATACCCCGCGTGCAGCTAGCAACACATGCATATATACATATACTATAAACCGATCAGAAGCAGCCAACACGATCATACACGAACTACACACACCAACGCCACGAGTTAACAGCATCTGGCCATAACAGACACAATATGTTCACACGGATGGCGTCGTATGATAAACACAACCTGGCAACGAGCATACATAACAGACGTGCGTAACCGACAACGCGCGCGCGCGTGAGCATCATAACAACATTAACGCGTAACGTATTCAGCATGAGAGCAACTTACCCGTGCGGCAGCATGGACATATTCCAATAATGCAGAGCGCGTGCATTGACCATGCGGAATCAACGATGTGCCATGTCACGCTGAAAAGCCACCCTTGTATT
>CAUYUJ010016571.1:17885-27885 GCA_963575745.1 Prorocentrum cordatum | reverse complement strand
AAAAGGAGCCGGCCTCCATCCACGCAGCTGTTACCCATGGTCGGGTTCCTGGTTTTTTGCGTGCAAGAGGGGTGCCAAACGAAAGCCCAACGTTGAGAAGAAACCGTCCTCAATCCCTTGAACTGCCGCAAACGTTTGAAACAGTAGAACGCGTGTGCACGGCGATGGGGCAAGCGCTACATGTTGGAAACGATCCCCTGCCACCCTGGAGGCTTATGCAACTTGTAAATACGAGTGTGCGCGGTGCTGAGGCCCATTTTGGAAACGCCCGCCCCTTCCTTGAAACTGTTGCAGAGACAACTGCTGAAGGCGAGTGTGCATGGCGCGGAAGCAAAAGAACAACAGCCCCACTTTGACAACGACGCCCCCGTCCACCCGTGAGGCTGCTGCGCATGTGCGGCACATGATCATGAGCGGCGAGGACCTCTTTGGCGACAGGCCCGGCCCGCCATGCCGACACGCCCGAAGTGCGACAGCGAGAAGAAACTCTGGAGGTGCCATGGAGGGGGAGGAGCGGGAGGGGGCCGTCGTCGAACGATGGGAATGGCAATCCGCCGTCCTCAGCTCAACATGCACTCTCGTACCTGCGGGTGGGGGGGGGAGGGGGGGGCAGAGGAGGAGGGCGGAGCAGCGGGAGCAAGAGGAGGACGTCGGGACGCGAGAAAGGATGGCCGGAGGGGGCGGGCGGGGCCAGGGGTGGCAGGGGACGAGGCACAGACGTCCGGCGACTCTACAATCAACACCTGTGGTAAGGACGCGCCGCAGGGACGCAAGGCCCCTGAACGGTCCTTGGACGTCCCAGTGGAAGCTTCTCTCGTGGCACACTGTCGAAAAAAGCTAACACGACGCAAGGGTGCCCTTCGGAAGGGTACCCGTCCCTGCGATGGATGTGCACTACACTTCCTCTCCAAGAGGTCGGCCCCGGCCCCGCGGAGTTCGCGGCCCCTTCCAGCAGGGGGCCACCTCGTCCCCCCGAGTCGCGGTCGGACGCCTTGGGGGGACCAGTGGCGGCCGCAGCACGCGCCGCAGACCTGCCGAGAGATCTCCGGCGCAGCACGTCCAGGCTCCCGAACGACTGGGGACGGGCGGGGTCGGAGGAGGCGGACTGCACGCCTAGAGGGGATGGGGGGAGAGAGAGAGAGAGAGAGAGAGAGAGAGAGAGAGAGGGAGAGAGAAAGTGTGCGTGCGTGTGTGTGTGTGTGCGCGCAAAAGACCTTACGGGGGCCCCTGCTTGTCGCCACTGGTGCGCCTCGGACAGGCTGCGGAGGGAGGCGGAGGGAGGCGGAGGAGGAGGCAGAGGAGGAACCGCCGCGGAGGAGGAGGAGGAGGAGGAGGAGGAGGAGGGTGCGGAGGAGGGGCGAGGAGAAGTCGTTGCAGAAATTTCTCCTCCGCGGCTGCGGCAGGACATCCTGCGCAGGAGCGGCGGCGCGCAGCGCTGGGGGCAAGGGAGAAGAGCAGCAGCGATATGAAGAGAAGGAGGAGCGGAGGGGGAGAGGTGAGGAGGAGGAGGAGGATGAACAAAAACCATAATAAACCAAATCGAGTCAGCAATGCTGGGATATAGCCTCCCGTCCCAAGTCCCTTCCTCACACGCCCTTGCAAGTTCTCTCTTCACTGCAAGAGGCGGCCCATCTGGAACATCAGCACAGTTGGGCCTACAATGCCGAGGGCCACGCTTTGAAAGGAATCGTTGTGCATCTTCGTGGCGCGTAATCAGTAAAGCGGGAAACTACGATCATAAAAAAACAGCGAACTGTCCAGCAAGATCACCCACTCGAAAAAGACCGATCCCCCATCCGTGTTACCGCTGCGCGAATTTACCATCGCGGTCATGATCTTCGGGGAAGTTTCGAACGACATGTCCGCCATGTTCAGACAGAGTCGAGTTTGATCCGTACAGCGTTCATCTCGTTGAAGCTCCGAGCCTTTGACATGATCCAGCTCGCCAACATGAGCCCCATTCTGAAAGGAAGAACCTGAATCCTGCGAAACGTTGCGTTGAAGAACGAATGCGCGCGGCGATGAGGCAAATGCCGCATGTCGAAAACGACGAATGTTCAATGCTCGAAACGATTGCATGATTTTGACACGAATGTTTTGCGGCCCCCACTTTGAAAAATGAACCACCCTCCATCCGTGAACTGTTGCAACATGTTCACTGTTGCAGCATGTTAGCTGTCGGCTGACCGGTCGCCCTGAGGCATGGAGGGCCGGGAAGTGGGGGGCCTTGGCGAAATTGCCTCCCGAGGCCGTCCCCGGGACCCGAGCTCGGTGGGCTGGTCCTGGATGCGTTGCGAAGCCCCCCGCCCTCTCCCTCCTCCGGGGGCTGGCGGTTGGCCGCGGGGGTGGGGCCCCCCCTGGGCCCCCTCCAACGAGTCGACCAGACCGCTTGCTCCAGTGTTGGCCGTGGGGAGGGAGGAAAGGCCGGGATGCTTCAACAACGAGCTGGCCTGCCCCTGGACCCGGCGGCCGGCGCACCTCCTCGAGCGGCTGACCTGTAACAGACGCGGACCGCCGTTGACTGGCCCCAGGGAGACGCACCTCTCCTAGGGCCTGGAGGAGGAGGAGGAGGAGGAGGAGGAGGAGGAGCTCGGCAACGGCTAGAAAGGTGCCACCACATTAAACATGCATCGAACAAACTCCAAACGAGTTAGGGAGGGTCCAAGTTCTCCTCGGGCGGCACAACCTGCCGTCGGCGCTCTTGCGCTCGAGCGCCGAGCGATTCAGCCTCTTCCCGAGAGCTGAACCCGTAAAGTGAAAGGCCTCGCTGAAGGTCGACCCCAGTCCCAGCCCAGACCCTCCCAATCCCGCCCGACGAAGAAGCCAGAGAGCCTCTGGACCGAGGTGGCGCGAGCAACGGGAGGTCGTCCAGACCCATCTTGGCGGCGAGGTAGTCTCGAGCTGGGTCCGATAACACGGTCGCTCGCGAGACCCGAAAATCTTGAGGAGGAGGAGGAGAGGAGGAGGAGGAGGAGGAGGAGGAGGAGGAGGAGGAGGAGGAGGAGGAGGAGGAGGGGGAGGACGAGGAGGAGGAGGAGAAGGAGGAGGAGGAGGAGGAGGAGGAGCAGGAGGAGGAATGAGAGGAGGAGTGAGAGGAGGAGAAGTGGCCGCTCGGAAGCCTCGGCCCGCGGCCGCCCACCTTCTCCTCCCTCCGTGGGGGGGGGCCCCCCCGGGGCCGGCACGCGCCTTTTCCAGGGAGGGCGGGGGGCAGCAGCGCCGAGCGCCCCATGGCGGGAGCGGCCACACTGACCTTCCAGCGACTTAAAAACCTATCCCAGAGCTATTCTACGTCTTGGTTTTAGGCTGTTTCATTTAGTTGTTTAGGCTTTTAGGCCTCCCGTGCTAAAAAATAGCTCTCTGGAAGGTCAGGGCAAGAGGGGGGTGTCCAAGAGGGGGGGGTGCGAATCATGACCGGCGGCACGTGCGCGGCCCAGCGGGGGGGGGGGCCAGGGACGTAACGAAATAAGAAGAGGCGCCCGGAGATCTGGGGAAATATCATGGCCCACGCCATGATATCCCCCCCCTGGTCATCACCCCCCCCTTTTCCGCCCCCGACCATGGGCAGCAGGCCCCGCCTCTCCCTCGCGTGGTGGCTCCCCGCCTCGGTCCTGGCGGCGGGGGGCGCCTCGGCCCCGGGGCGCAGTGACTGCCTACCAGGCCACCCCAACCCAACCCGAAGACCCGAATTTCGGGTCGGGGGGGGGGGTATGGGCTCCATACGTGTTTTTTCGATCTTCCCCGACCCCCCCCCCTCCCCTCCCCACTGGAAGTGGACGGCAAATTGAAGCCTTCGGGCTGGGTCGGGGTGGTTTGGTGGGCGGGGGCGTAGGGGGCTCCCTGAGGCGGGGCCACCCTCCGGAGGCCGGGCGGGGGCCTCGCGGTGCCCATCCGCCCCTTTTCCCGGTCTGGGGCCGAGAGCCACCCTCCCCTTCCTCGCCCTGGTCCTCGGGCGTGGGGGGGCGCGAAGGAGGCGCTGCATAAAGCGCCACGTGGAGGGGCCCTGGGACACACAAAGAAATAGACACCAAAAAAAAGGATTCCCCGTATTTTCCCATATGTTCTGGATTTTCGTCTTCCCCACCACTTCCCATATTTACCCATATTTTCTGGGGAATCGACGATTAATTGTGTCTGTGTTTTTTCCCCTCCCGACCATGGGCCATGAGGCTCGCTTCCCCAGTGTCCTCGTCCACGCCGAACGTGGGGAGGTCCGGTGGGAGACCCCCGACTGGAAACGGGGGCCCAGTCATGGCCAGATCCAGGACGCGTCCAGGCTGGAGCCCGCTTCCCTCCCAAGGAAAGGAGACCCGCCACCACGGGCACGACGCCGCCCATCAGGAGTATATCGGCATGGCAGAGTTCAGGGGCCGAGCCTCTTCGCACAAAGCACGCAACCAGCTCAAAGGCAGATAGCTGCAGGAAGGAGGAGAGAGGGAGGAAACGGGCAGGCCACAAAAGGAAATCCGAAGTCAAAGGACAAGCCCCACTAAAGAGAAAAGAACATGGATGAAGGACTAAGGATGAGGAGCTCGAGGAGCTCGAGAATGAGCGAGGAGGAGGGGAGAGGGGGGGGAGGAGGGGGGGAGCAGAAGATCGACGAGGGGCAGGACGGAATCAGGCTTCCCCGCCCCGGCGGGGCTGGCCTGTGCGTCGGGTCCCACCGACAGGTCCTTCAGCGCCTTCTGCATCGCCGTGCGCAATCTGGTCGCCTGCTTGCTCTCTGGATTGACCTTCCGGGAGTGCCTTGGCGGCCCCCAGGGGGGAACACAGGACCTGCAGCGTCTGTAGGGTAACCCAAACCTCTCGCGCCGCGTAAAGAAAACACAGGCGGAACATGCTAAAGCATCTTCCGCGACTGGAAGCCGTGTCTGGTCCCCTAGGACCGTGAAACATCGACTCGGGGTGGACGAATGCCCCCAGGGAGCGTTTCGAGACGTTCAGGGGCCACACTGTGAGCAGGATCGAAACGTCGCGTTATGGGCGCCCGTGCCCTCCATGATAATGATGATGATGATGATGCTGCTGATGATGATGATGATGATCATCATCATCATCATCATCATCATCATCATCATCATCATCATCATCATCATCATCATCATCATCATCATCATCATCATCAGTACCACCATCCTCATCATGATAATGATCATGATCATCATCATCAGCAGCAACATCATCATCAGCATCATCATCCTCATCCTCATCATCATCAGCAGCATCTCACCATCACCATCACCACCACCGCCACTACCACCATCATCATCATCACCATCATCATCAGCAGCAGCAGCATCATCAGCATCATCATCATCGACATCCTCATCCTCATCCTCATCCTCATCCTCATCCTCATCCTCATCATCATCATCATCATCATCATCATCCGCATCCTCTTCATCATCCTCATCCGCATCATTATCATCAGCATCCTCCTCATCATCAGCAGCATGAGCAGTACCACCATCATCATGATCATGATCAGCATCCTCATTATCAACATGATCATCATCATCATCATCATCATCATCATCATCATCATCATCATCGTCGTCATCATCATCGTCAGCATTATCGCAATCATCGTCATGATCAATCGCTGGCATCATCATCACCATCATCACCACCATCATCAGCATCACCAGCATCAACAACAGCAGCATCATCATCGACAGCAGCAGCTGTACCACCATCAGCAGTATCAGCATCACCATATGTGCAAAGCCATTATGGCCCCAGCTGCGGGGAAAATCGCGGATAGCGGAGCAGCTTAAGGGAAGCGCGAGCGCGAAGGTGCTGCGCACGAGCCCCAGCAGCACTGCCTCGGAGTTGCGAGAGTGCCCAGGAAGCGCTGCGTAGCAGCTTTGAGCGAGCCCAGGAAGCGCTACCTGGGAGCTGCCTGGGAGCTGCGTGCGGGCTTGTCGCGCGTTTCGCACCCTGTTTCTCGTCACTTGGGATGGCTGTGGTGGGCTGCCCGTCCGCATGGCGACGCGCAGCGCTGCGCGCAAGGTAAACCCTGAGGAGCTCAAGGCCTCCGTGACCCCCCGCGCCGCCCAGCGGTGGCGCCAGGCTGCGGCCGAGGCGGCGATCCGCGCGCTGGCTGGCCAGCGCGCGACGCCTGGCTCGTGGCAAGACCGCGAGGCGGCGGTGCGCCCAGCGCTGCGGCTGACCGCCCAGGGCCGCCGCGCCCCTTGGAGGCCGGCTTTACGGGCTCGAGGCTCTGGCAAGCTTGCCTTCCTGGAGGGGGAGCGGGGGGGGAGCTGGCGAGGCCGCGGAAGAACTCTGGACTTCACGCAAGTCGAAACTCACATTCACCCCGGCCCGGACCAGCGGAGGGGGGGGGGAACCTCAGGGGAACCCCACGCAGTTGAACACGCTTGAGCTCCAGGAGAGACGCGCTCTGGAGTCGAGGCGCGACGCGGCGCTTCGGGCCGGCGCACGTGCCCGCGGAAGGACTCGCGTGCGCTTCCCGGGGCCAGGGAGGCCGCGGCTGGGCGCGGCGACCGTCCAAGCGGCGGGGGTCGAGGCGGAGCTCCTGGGCGCTGCGGACGCGGCGGCGGGGGACCGGTGCCGGGGCTGCGGCCGGCAGCGCGGCGCTGCAGGGGGCGGCCGACGTGGCAGTAGCGAAGGACGACTTCGGTGCCGAGGCGGCGCGCGCGAGGGCACCTACGCAGGGCGAGGGCCTCGTTCGCGGACGTGGCGGCTCGTGCTGCCAACCGCGATGGTGAGCCGCGTCTCGGGCAGACCTGGAGGCCCTGTGGGGCCGGCGCGCGGCCGCCGCTGCCACGAGCGCCGCCCCTCCTCCTCCTCCTCCTCCTCCTCCTCCTCCTCCTCCTCCTCCTCCTCCTCCTCCTCCTCCTCCTCCTCCTCCTCCTCATGACGTATGAGCGCGCCATGAGCACAGCGATCCTCAGAACAACTGTGATAATAACAACTCGGCTCAAGTGTGATCACATGCTCTGTGTGCCACGCTTGAGTTGTGGTTCTCATGCGTGAGCTTTGTGATCGCAACTGTACTAGCGCCAACGTGTGCATGTTCATTGAAGCCCTCGACACAGGCGGCTTCGCGAATGAGGACCAACATGCCATGGGCTGTGCGCTATCTAAGTAGCTTGGCGAGGCAACACACACAGTGAGCTCACACACGTCCTGAGGATCATCGACGAGGCGGGCTGGGCGGCGCGGGAGCTGCCGGAAGGGCCTCGAAGGCCAGCCGGCGAGAGCGCTCTGGCGGGCCGTGGGCACGGCGGGCGCGGTCGTCGGCGGCATGCATGCCGAGAGTCGCCGAGGCGCTCGTCGACGGTCCGGCAGGGCCCGCGTCAAGTGGCTCGCTGGAGAGGGGGGGGGAGGAGGAGGAGGAGGAGGAGGAGGAGGAGGAGGAGGAGGAGGAGGAGGAGGAGGAGGAGGAGGAGGAGGAGGAGGAGGAGGAGACCGCGAGACACACACCGAGATACTAGCGACTCGAGACGCGAGCACAGACGAAGTCACCATGCACAAGCACGAAGACACAACAATGACAGAGGACAACAACACGGCGCACTCACCAAACGACGAAGCACCTGCGAGCAGCGCAGACGTACCTACCAGCGCAACCCCATCCACGACATCACCAGCACCGGCTCCCAGCCAGCAGCACCGACCAATCCAGCATAGCAGCACGATCCGAGCAGCGAAGCCTGCGAGGCCACAGCACCACCTGCCCTAGCGACGGTCCGAGAAGAAACAGCGGAACAGCCTACACACGTGATCGACTACGAGGTCAAGACCAGACAGCACGAACTCGACTCACAGGAGCGACACACAACCACCAGCGAACCCAGCTGCTCCAACCCGACGTCCAACGACAGCACACCAGCAGCAACCGCCAACCAACCAGCCATAGAAGTCGTACCACAGAGGCCCAATGGCTTGTTCCCCATCACCATGATCACACACGAGAAGGTCAAACCCGACGCAATCAACTTCCCGATTGAAGCAACCATACGCCACTCGTTGAACACTGAGCTGGAGGACTCTCGAACACGGCACAATCACGGCGAACGAGGGAGACAAGGTCACAATCGTCAGCATGTCCTACAACAGCAAAAACGATCAATGGGCACAGGGCACCATAACTCAGACCAACACCATGCGGAGCACCAAACAATCCCTAATTTCAGACATCATCACCTAATACCAGTCCCAACACAACGACATCCAGGATAAGCTCGACAGCCTTACGACAATGGTAGGCAAACAGGACGTCAGCTACAACCAGGCCGTCAACATCCAGAGGGAGATGACCCTGGCCAAGGATACCATGTCCAAGCTCATCGACAGCCTCAACGAGTCCATCAACAACCTATGCCCTTGAACTGCAGCGATAGCCATCCTCGCCATCACCCACCAAACACTGGACGACCGCACGGAGTGCCCACGCGCCCGACGTCGTCGCAGCCAACAGATACGCCTTCCCGACCTCCGATCTACGCTCCAACTGCTCCTCATCAACCAGTACTCCCTGAACATCATCCTCCGCATCGTCAGCATGAACATCCTTGTCCCCTACGTCCTGGGTTACCCCATGTTCACGAACCGCACCCTGCTGAAATACTACCACCTCTGAGGGGCAGGGAGGGATGGGAGAGGTGGAGTATGGAGGTGAGTTAGGGGCTGAGGCGGTGTTGGGGGTGGTGGTGGGGGGAAGACAGGGCGGGCGCTTCGACCCGCAGCTCCACCTCTTCGTCCTCCCCCTCCTCGTGTCGCCCGCCGCTCGTGGCCCCCTTTTCCATCTCTTCTTTCGGGCCCCCGTCCGTTTCTCTCCCCCTTCGTGCCTCGTCGGCCTCCCCAGCGGGCGGGACGGCCCAGTTTCGGAATGGCCCCCCCTCCTGCGGAGCCACACGGCACCCGCAGGAGGGGGGGCCACTGGCAGCACCAACAGACTGGATCTCAGCAGCCACGAGCGACCGAGGAGCGGGCGGAGGAGGCCCGGAGCCTCCACGCCGGGCGCGGGCGCCGCCTGGCACCCCGGTGCGGCTCGCGCGCGGGAGGTGCGCGCGCGGGCGTGCCCCCTTCGGGACGCAGGCGATCCGCAGGACGAGGCGGGAACGCCACCGGGCAGCCGCGCGCGTGGCGCTCGACGGAGGGCGCCCGGCCGGGCCATGCGACCCCCACTGGCCCGAGCGGGAGCTCGACGGAAGCGACGGAGAGGAGGAGCCCCAGCGGCGCAGGAGCGGCGATGCATTCCGCATCCGCGCCCTCGCGGTCTGGCCTCTGGGGCGCAATCCCGCGGATACGCGGTCGCACGGGCGCATTCCGCGCGGCGGCGTCCGAGAAAAACAAAGGCCCCGCACCCGCGGGGTGGCGGCCCGTGGATACGGACACGTCTTGCGTCCAGGATCAGCGGAGGGCGAGAGAGCAGAGTAAGCTCCAGGTGACTCCCGGACCCTCTGCTGCAACTCATAGGGACCCTTCCGTACCATCTGTAGAAGAAATGCCATAAATCTAAACGTTTGGAGATCCACGCGGAATTCTGGGATCCGTGCCGTACCCCCCTCCCTGGCGCGCGGAGCGCGCCAAGCACGGCGCCGGAGGCGCCGCCGGGGGGCCCAGCGCGAATCCTAGAAATCCGCGCGGAGCGCCAGCCCAAAGCTGATGCTTACTGTGTGCCGTTTCTTGTTCTTCGAACGTCATGGGGCCCGCCCATACCATGTTGTCAGGCCTTGAGAATCGACAGCAGCACTCCCGCTCCTCGCCCACCAGGTGGTGACTCGGGAATCTTCTGACCCGGGTCAATCCAGACTCTGGGTCAGCAGGAAACCAAAAACTGCAACGCAGGAAAAAAAACTGCTGCGCAGGTTTTCGCAAACCCGGGTCAACCAATACAGCGGCCGCCTCGCGACCACGAGCGGCTCGCTAACCCGGGTCAGCCAATACGAGCGGCCGCCTCGCGGCCACGAGCGGCTCGCTAACCTGGGTCAGCCAGAGGGGGCCTTCGCAGGATCCTGCAAGATCTTTCGCT
>CAUYUJ010016571.1:15000-17785 GCA_963575745.1 Prorocentrum cordatum | reverse complement strand
TCCTCCTCCTCTTCCGCGGGGCAGCATGGCAAGCAGGGGCCCTGCTTGCCACGCCAGGGCAACCAAAACTGCAGGCACAATTTCTTGGAGAGCCTCGCGGGTGTCTGGGATCGTCGCTGGACCTCCCTTCCCTGGCGCGCAGAGCGCGCCAGGGGCGGCGCCAGGCGCCGCCAGAGGGCCCAACGCCACTCCAAGAAATCCACACAAACCTCCGAGAACTCATGTTTACGCCTTTTCTTGTATTTCGATACAGTGCAAGGAGGTTCTCCGCTGCAGGGTGAGCTCTGGAGCCGTGGGCCGTGGCAGTGCCTCCAGGGTGAGCGCTCACCTTGGAGCCCCAGTGCGTGGCCCGCGGCTCCATGGCCTGTGGAGCGCACCCTGGTGCGGGGCTGGCCAGCGGCATGCCAGAGGCCGCGGCCGCGGCAGGGAGCCGCGGGGCAGAGAAGCAAGCAGGGGCCCTCGTGGTCGTGGTGGGGAGCCGCGGGGCAGCGTGACAAACGAGGGCCCCGCTTGCTACACTGCCCCGTGGCTTTCTGATGCAGGGTCGGTGGCAACTCATCGGAGCCTCCCATGTTCTGGCTGGCTCTTGCAAGTCGACGCTCGCCGACGTTGATCGACGCTGATTCAGCGCTTTCCCATCGATCACCTGACGCTAGAGCACGCCAATGCACTCTGAATGCGGAACTGCGGTCTCCAATGAGTTGCGGCTGAAAGTGTGAACTGTGCAGCCATGATCCGTTGCCATGGCTCCAGGGTGAGCGCTTACCCTGGAATCCTACTGGGATCGCCACGGGGGTTGCTAAGTGGACAGGGGGCTCAGAAGCGGATGCCAAGGTGGGTTGGTTATACCTGGCCAAACCTGGCTGATAAGCGGGTGACAAATGCTCCAAGTGGCTTGTGGGGGTTAGATATCTCCGCTCAGTGGCCAGAGCCCACTTCGCCAGGATCGCTAACCCCCTGAGCCACTTGCTGAACAGGGACCTACCGTCCCGGCATTCCTATAGTCCTACCACGAGGTGATCTTAGAACCCCCAAGATGTTCCAAAAACAAAAACCATGTTCTTAGAACATAAACCTGGTGTGATAAAGCAAGACAGCCCCAACCAGAAACGTTCTAAGAATATTTGGTGGAAACCACAAAAGGTTCTTAGAACATTGTTCCGTGGGGCTGTAGGCGAGCCAGGACGCTTCGCCACTGCTTAAACTTGGGGCATTTGCGCACCAATCTAAGCCAGGTTGGGCCACATAAAACCACAGTGGCATCCGCGTGTGATCCCCCGATCCCTTTCACAACCTCCGCAGTCATCCCAGCAGCCCGTGGCAGATGGCTTCATGGCCCGCGGATCGGGGCGAGCTCTGGAGGCAGGGACTCCCCGCCTCCTTCCCCGCAGAGCTCACCCTCCTGCGGTGCTGCGCCCAACGGCAGCCGGCCGTCGGAAACCGCCTCTATTGCCTGTCCGCCTCAAGGGCGAAGCCATCTTGGAGGTGGCCAGGGGGGCTGCGCTGGATGGGCCTCAAGAGAATCGGTCAAGAGGGGGGATGAAGCCAAATCCGCTCAAAATCGGTCCCCGGACCCCTCCGGATATCCAAATGCACAAATTGTTCGAGCCGCGTCCAACCGTGGCGACGAAAGCCCCCAAAAGGTCGTCCAGAGAAGACGAAAAGGGCCCCCTTGCCCCCCCTCCCCTTCTGCTAGCCGCTGGCTGGAACCAGTGCTGAGACGCCAGTCGGCTCCGATAGCCATCACGATACTCATCCTGATCATCGTGGCTGGCGTCGCCGTCAGCATCACCACCATCATCACCATGATCGCGACCGTCATCATTTGTCAACAGCACCGAAGGTCGCCCCGAGCGAGCCGGGCAGTCTGGGGAGTCACACGGGAGGCGACCTGTGGATGCTGCCACTGCCAAGGCTGCTCCTCACGTCTCAATGCTCTATCGCATCTTCAGGGGACATTCTCAAATCCATCGCGCCGCTATCCATGTCGAATCCATGCCGAATGTCGGATTCGAGTCGAATCCGCGTGGCCTCCACGCCGAAGCCGCGTCGAACCCGCGACAAACCCGCGTCGAACCCGCCTCGGGGTACTAGGAAAAAGCTCCCTGTGCAGGACAGACGAGGCCCCCCCCCCCGACCAGCGCGATCGATATTAGCTCTCAAGCGGTGGCCAAGTCTACCACGCCGTGCCTGCACGGAACACCAGCTTATGTGAAGCATTGCCGCTGGCCAGGCGCTTGTCCAGACCAGGGCATACAAAGGCAAGGACGGTAAGCAAAGGAGAGCGGAGAGATGAGCGGCAACGATCTGGGGTGGATAGGCATAGGGGGGGAACACCGACCTGGAATCGGCAATACCTTCCTGGGCAGGTTCCTGGGCAGGTTGGGGCTATGGGGCCCCTGTCGGCGATCAATGGGCGATTGGGGGTCGATGCATCCCCCCCATGCCTATCCCCCCCCCATCGTTGCCCTAAAAGAGATTGGACGCCCGCGTTATCCGGGATCTGGCTCGGGGCCGATCCGGCTTGGGCCCCGAGGCACGAGTCAGGACCTCCCCGAAGGATTCGGGGCTCTGAGAATAGTCGAGGGGAGCGCAAGAACTGCATGAACATTAACTTTCGACGGTCCGCGCGCATTTCTTGGATCGGCGCTGGACTCCCCTCCCCGGCGCGCGAATCTCGCTAGGGGCGGCGCCGGAGGCGCCGCCAGAGGGTCGCATCGCGGATCCAAGAAATCCGCGCGGAGCTCCGAAAGCGCTTGCTCATGCCCCGCGCCCTTCCTCGAGA
>CAUYUJ010016571.1:0-5000 GCA_963575745.1 Prorocentrum cordatum | reverse complement strand
CTTGCCACATCGCATGCATCGCGTGTAGCCGTCCTTGAGCCCCACGAATCGATGCTCCTGCATGGCCAACTGCACTGGCGCTCCAAACTTCCGCGGCTTCGGTAGTCAATCAGGGCCCTTCCAAGCCCCCATCCGCGACCAGATATTCCATGATGCGGAAGAAGCACTGTTTGAGCGTATGGTGGCGCCTCAACTCCGCCTGGTAGATGTCCACTAAGACTCTCGACGCTCGGCGGTGCGCCTTCCTCTGCGAAATTATCTGCCAGCCAATTGGCGCGCCGCCATATAGGATGCAAGCCCGTTTGCAGGTGCCCGTCGACGTCCTTATGTGCTGGTGCCCAAGCGACTGCAGGCGGCCTCTCCTTCACCGCACCGAAAAATCTTCATCCAAATATCAGCGCGCTTGCCCGCCGAGGCCCCCGACTGAGCCGTCCAGCTGTTCACTTCTATCACTGGGCCAGACAAGTCGGGCGCTACCAATCTTGCGCGCGGGTGCATCTTCAGCCCCTGATACACAGCATATCTCGCAGCTCTGCCAACTGTCTGTCGCGCCTCTGGGAGCGGCTTCGCGCTGCCCCTACCGGCAAACCTTGTTCATGTACTTGCATCGCTGACCAACCGCATCTGCGCAATTCAGGAATGCAGACTCGTGCCCAGATCCATCGGCCAAGATCATATCCGACCACCCTGATGCGTCTGACGCCCAGTCGCCCCAGAGGAAGACGTGCGCTCGAGAAGCAGGGGGGTCGGCAGGCGGCGGTAGCGCTGGTAGTCCCACTGGTAGCTCCAGCGTCTCGAATCAGGCATGCCCAGTCCATTCTGGCACCCTTTGTCCTCGAGCCACTCCTGCACTTCTAGCAACTCGTCAGGCAGCTCTAACCCCTCGCTCTGGCCCGCCCCATTCATGACCCCCGGGGGCACGCGTGAAAGCAATGCCCTGGCGCATCAAAGGGCCCCGGACACACGCGACAATATTCTTCTCGAGAAAGGCCCATGGAATACTTCTATGACTGCGTCCACGGCGTCATTGCTCCAGACGCGGCGCCCGAAGTCCACAACCACCCGGATGCAGAACTTCCACCAGTCCTCGCCCCTGGGGAATGCACGTCCCAGGCCATGCGAGGGGTACCATACTCTGAGCCGGAACTGCCACCAGCCGCTGCACTTGTCCTCGCCCCAGAGGAATGCAACATCCCAGGCCATGCGAGGAATGTCACATACTGAGCCAGTGTCTGGCAGGAACTCATCAGCCCATTCAGGTTTCACTGATATCACAGGCATAGCCAAAATAATGGTGCCAGATCTATTCCACAACCTCCACTGCTCAACCCTGCGAATGGTATCGTGTGGGTTTCATTGATCCTCCTCAGCAGCCGCCATGGCGTTAGTAGGGACCAACAACAGAGCGAGGACGGAAACCATTCCCACGAAGCTTCTGGTCCAACTCCCTCCACTTCACTGCGTCGTCATCTGGGAAATCGGCGGGCCTGCAGACCGCGGTGATGTCCCTGCGAAGCTGCTGCAGATCCACGCCGTCCACGTCCCAAGCTGGGTCTGGTTCCCCTTCTTCAGCAGCCACGGAAATTGCTTCCACGACTGCCGCCTGCTTGAATGTGAAGAACTCTTTGGCCCTAGTCTTGACCGGCTGAGCCAACTTGCCACCCAACTCCTTACCAGCACCAAGTTCTGCCAGTAGAGTACCAGAGCTCCCACATCAACTGCCAGTTCTGGAATGACGGCCGTCTGCGTGCCGCCTTCAGTTCCATCTCCTTGTACGGGTCGGTTACGCTTCTGCAATTCGAACAGTTCGGCTTGTAGCGAGATGACATGCTGGGCTGCCTCGTCCATCGCGGCCTTGTCCTTCTTCACCTGCTGCCGCATCTGCTCGAGCTTCTGCGCTGTACCTTTCCATGTACACTCCTTCTGTTCCTGCACCTGCTGCGCCTGGAAGATTCGGTGAGACAGCGCCTGCATCTGTACCCCTGGCGGCCTACTGTCCTGCAGGGCCTTCAGGAATCTTTCCTTTTCCCTCCGAGCCGCTCGAATGCACGACCGGTGTAGTCTGAGGAATATATCTGTCCAAGCTTCTCCACACAAACCAACCAACCAACTCTTTGGAGACGACGGCCAGGCGTGCCTTGGTGCGTTCTGCTTCGTCAACAGCGTCCCCAGGCCCGCCATCAACGCCATCATCAACCACCATGGCCGTCCAATGTTGCGCAGCCCATGCCTTTTGAGCCTCGAGCTGCGCTTCCAAGGCGGAGATACGAGCCTGCGCCCTCTTGAGCTCAGCGTTCGACTTGGGGTCCCCAATGTCCTCAGCCCACGGCGGCTTTGTCTCTTACCCCGAGGAACGAGCGAGACCGAGGGGGCACGGCCGGCCTCACGATCCCGAAGAAAACGCGATCCTTTGTGGAGGTGACCTCCTCGACAGCGTGTTCTCGACGCGAAGCTCCAGAGAGGCTTCTCAAAATGGTCAGCACAAGGCTTGCACGCCCAACCTTGCTGACACCTCTGCGCCACCTCCTAAACGGCGGATGAGCACCCAGGACAAAGCGTCTATCTATCATCTCAGGGCCTGGAGGGAGGGGTTAGAAAAACGCGGGCCGAACGATGTTCGGTCGCGGGTTGTGCGAGAGCAGATGGGGCCGCTTCTCCCCCTGCCTAGAAACTCCTCGTCCTGAGCGAAAGACTACGGATTTCAGCCAAAATAGCTACGGATCTCCTCTTGCTCCTCCTCCTCCTCCTCCTCCTCCTCCTTCTCCTCCTGTCCCTCCTCCCCCTCCTCCTCCTGTCTCCTCCTCCCTTTCCTCCTCCTCCTCCTCTTCCCCCTTTTCCTCCTCCACCCGTCGCTGCGTCCTCCTCCTCCTCCTCGTCATCCTCCTCCTTCTCTTCCTCCTCCTCCTATTCCTCCTATTCCTCCTCCTCCTCCTCCTCTTCTTCTTCTTCTTCTTCTTCTTCTTCTTCGTCTTCTTATTCTTCTTCTTCTTCTTCGTCTTCTTATTCTTCTTCTTCTTCTTCTGCTTCTGCTTCTTCTTCTTTTTCTTCTTCTTCCTCCTCCTCCTCCCCTCCCTCCCCTCCTCCTCCTCCTACTCCTCCTCCTCCTCCTCCTCCTCCCCCCGTCGCTGCCTCCTCCTCCTCCTCCTCCTCCTCCTCCTCCTCCCCACCTCCTCCTCCCCCTCCCGTCGCTGCGTCCTCCCGCAGGCCCCTCTCCGGCGGCACGCGCCGCAGCAAAAGGGGGCGGGGCCAGCGGAGCGGCCTGCCCGGCAGGCAAAGGGGGTGCCATCCGGGCAGCAGCACGCCGGCGCAACGGCCAGGGAAGCGGAGGGGAGCTACATTGTCAAGGCCTCGCTCTCCTGGGGCTTTGCTGTGTTCTTGCTCGTGAACAGTCGTTACGCGTGCGGAGCTACCCTGTCAATATGCCGCGCTTTCCAGTGGCTTTGCTGCGCTCCTGCTCGCAACGCGCACCGCCAGAGGCGGCGGAGAGCTTGAGAGATCCATCCACAAAAAGGGGCGGCAGCTGTGAGGGGGGAGTGCGAAGCAGGGAGGGAGGGGTGGGGCGGAGGGAGCCCAAGAGCAAGGGAGGCACACGTGGTGAGGAGGACTTGCCATGTGAAGTCTGAGGGCACACGAGCCGTCGAGCGTTGAGCTTCCTGAGGTGCTCCGTGGCTCCTAGGGGCTCCCAGGGCCAAGGGGGGATGAGAAACTTTCGGGGGGCACCTGCTGCCAGACCCGTTTCTTATCTGGCTCGCCAGCTGTGCAGAAGATCCCCTCTCGACCCGCCCCTGCATCCAGTCCTCGCTGTCCCCCCCGACACCTCTTGAGAACCTCGACCTTACACTCTTGCCCGTCGACCCCCTGAATCGTCGGAACATCGAATCGGCAATCGGCGGACAGATCGGAAGGCATCGAGATCGACGCCCGGAGGGCATTGCACAGAGAAGCCAAAGTCGGAGTTCTCAGTCGAATCGACTCGAAATCGTAGTCTTCAAAATCGAGTCGATTCGAATCGACAGTATCGAAATAGCTGCTGCCCAGGCGGGGCGCCCTCGCCCTCCTCGGCGGAAAAGGCAAACTCAGGGCCCCCCCCCAAGCCCGAAACCAGGACACTAGGACTTTGACACAGATCCACCTGAAGAAAACCAATCATGGAAATTGCTTCGACCCGCGGCTGCAAGTTCCTCGGGCGCGCAAATGTCCCAGTTTATCCTAGTCCCCATCTAGGGGGCCCTGGCCACTGGGTGGGCGGCTCGGCGGCACCTAGCACGCGGAGCACCGCACCATCCAGAAGGCCCCCCTCGGCGGTGAGCGCGCCTACCCCTCGGCACAAGGGCTGAGGGGCGACGGCGGCCGCCGTAGGGGGGGAGAGGGGACGGGCTCCCTCTGACAAAGGGGGCCGCCGGGCGGGCCCGAGGCCATCGGAGGCCTTCGACTCCCTCCTCTCCTTCCAGCGCCTGGGGGCTTCTTCCCCTCTCCCCCCTGGCCTGGCCTCGGCGCTTTTCGTGTTCGTCCTCGTGGGCCCCGCCCTCCCCTTTCCTGTCTGAGCCCTGGAGGCAGCCTCCCTTCCCCCCCCCCCCTCTGGCCTGGGCGGGGTCCGTGCGCGCGTGCTGCGCGTTCGGCCACTCACTTTTTGCACAGCGAATGCAAGCTGCTGATTGCCTCTCTCGTGGCCAGGGGGTCGGGACCCTGGCTCCTGCTTTCGCCCTCGCAAACACTTGGGAGGAAAAATGCTACAAGCAAGACGGGAAGAGGAGTGCGAAGCCCCATTCAGGGGCCGAATCCTTCTACCCCAGGCTCTGGTGCCTTTCCGCCTCGCGTTCGCTTTGCGTTCGCCTTGCGCGCTCGATTCGCTCGGCGTCGGCGCGATCGTGGCGTGCTCGGCACGCGTCCGTGCGCGCATGCGCGGTGCCCGCGCGCCGGGCGCCCTCGGGCGCCGCGAGGCTGCGCGGAGACCCGCGAGCGGCCCGCAGCGGCAGGAGGAGGAGGAGGAGGAGGAGGAG
>CAUYUJ010016570.1:197500-272316 GCA_963575745.1 Prorocentrum cordatum | reverse complement strand
TGTTTCGTTTTGTTTCATGTTTCTTTCATGTTTTTCATTGTTGTTCATGTTCACGTTTTTCTTGATGTTTTATGTTTTTATGTTTTCATGTTTTGGTTTTAGTGTTTCTTTCATGGTTTTTCATGTTATTTTCCCGCGTCATGTTTTTCATGTTTTCATGTTTTTTCATGTGTTTCATGTTTTTTTCATGCTTCTCTCATGTTTTTTAGCTGTTTTTTTTCATGTTCATGTTTTAAATGTTTTCTCATGGTTTTTCATGTGTTTCACGTTTTTTTTTCATGTTTCTTTTATGGTTTTTCATGTTATTTTTGCAAGTTCGTGGTTTTTCATGTTTTTTCCATGTTTTCCATGTTTTCATGTTTTTCATGTTTCTTGTATGTTTTTCATGCTTTTTTCATTTCCTGTGTTTTCATGCGTTTTCATGTTTCTTCCATCGCGCGCGCGCATGTGCCCCATCACCTCCCCGCCCCCGCGCGGCCGCCCTGGCCACCCCCCAGATCGTCCAAGGACCCCGCACACGCCGCCCCCAGCCCCCACGATTGCACCCATCAAACCCAACTGCAGCAGCCTCGCAACCTACGCGACACACCAACCACCACCACCGCCAACACCTACAAGCACCATCACCACGTCGCCACCACCACCACCACCACAACCACCACCCACCCACCACCACCACCGCCACCACGACCCACCACCACCACGCGCGCGTACGGTGGTACCATATATGTATGCACTGCCGCTTCGAACCAGCGCGGCCCGCGCATTTGGGCAACAGGTGAGGCGCCGCGCTGGCGCCATGCCGCCGAAGCGCAAGAATGCTGACCAGAAGGCCTCCTGTCCAGAACTGCCCCGCTCGAGTCCGGAGGGGTCCTCGATCACCGCGCGTCGACTTCGGTACGCGTGCAACTCGGGTTGCACTCGTGCCGAAGTCGACGCCCGATCGGGCGACGAAATCTATACATATACTGGTACCCTGGTCAGGCCCATTCTGGACCCAGGATATATGCATATCTATGCGCAGCTGCATATATATGCGTGTGTATATATACACATATACATGGCACGCCATGTCCAGGGAACAGTGGATATGTATAGATTTCGTCTCCCTGAGCTCGGGAGCTAGAGGACCCAGGAGGCGATGGGGACGCTTGCGCCGCGCCCTATCGGAGGCGAAGGCGGCGGCTGCAGCGGCGCCGAACAAGGAGAAGCTGAAGCGGGCCAGGGAGGCGAACACGGAGCACGAAAACGCGCTGCAGCGTTTACGGCGCCCTGTGCTTTAATGACTTATGAGCAGGTGGGAATGAGGAATAGGTGGGAACACGTGGGAAGGAAAGGAGCAGGTGGGAATGAAGGGAACATGTGGCGGGAAGGAGGAATGTTGCACTTGTTCTGAGCAGGTGGGAAGGAGGGATGAGGTAACGGAGCGAATGAGGAGGCGAGGAAAGGATGACAAACCAGGTTGAAAAAAAGGAGAGGATGAATTGATGAATGATGAGGACATGAGGATCGAAGGAGGAGTGATGGACATTCGAGGCACGAGGACCGAGGAGAAGAATGGAGGGATGAGGATGAGGAAAGAAATGAGGGGATGAGGATCGAAGAGAAGAATGGGGGGATGAGGATCGAAGGAGGGATGAGGAACGAGGGGAGGAAGGAGGATATCATCACCCCAGGTACCACGCAAAGAAGACCAAGAAGGAGCTGCACGAGGAGTTCAAGAAACTCAGCCAGGACAGAAAGGACCACTGGCTGCGGCGCTGGCAGGAGACAGGCTCGACGAGAGGGCTCTGAGGAAGGAGGATATGAGGAGGAAGGGACAACATTACATGGCAGGTTTTAATGCTATGCATAAATTCATGCATGAGCTCATCGTTGGTTTTAGTACTAAACCCTGCATTTTTTTATACATGATCCGCACGCAGAGCATGCATTAAAAAACTGCACTGTACCAAATGATCGGACCCGAGAAGGAGCTACCTGACGGAGAAGGATGAGGAAGATGAGTATGAACATGGTGCGGAGGAGGGTGAGGGGAAGAAGATAAAGACGTCGATGATGAGGATGAGTGGTCGAAAAAAAACGATGAGGATAAATAAGCATGAGGAAGAAGATGAGGAGGAAGAAGGATGACGATAGTGAACATATAGCATGAGCGATAGGCAACTTCGACTTCGTGCAAGTCGAGAAGCAGGAGTACGAGGAGAGGCTCAGGAGCAGCGGCCACGAGGACAAATGGTACACGAAAGACGAGCTGCTGGTGAGTTTCGGTTACAACGCAGCCTTGCCCGACTGCCCCATGTCTGTGAGGAATCGTTGTTTTTCTTGTTTGCTTGAAGGGGACGCCGAAGGATGGAGTGGTGATGGAAGAGGGGTGCGAGGCTAGAATGATCTAAGGAGGGAAGATGACATCGGTGAGGAAAGGTGGGAATATGAGGATCGATTGAAGGACCTACGAGTGAGATCGATGGATTGCCGATGGGAGGATTTGATGAGAGGAGGCAGGAGGGAGTGAGGAGGCGAGATCGATTGGATGATCGATGAGGGGATCCACGAGAAGATCGACTGATGATCAATGGGAGGATGGGGGACTCGCCTACAGACAATACGCTGAAAAAAGGAACAGTTTGGGTTCGGAGGGTACTCGATGTTCCTCAGGTCCTTCCATGTCTGCTCCATGATACCCTCGCAAGCGTTGTTAGTCCTAGGGGTCTCGTTCCTTATCCATCGTTCCTTAATTCAGCAGCCCGAGCGCAGGGAGTAAACATCGAGCCTATACAGGGCCGTGGCGCGCGCCGAAGCTATCATCGCTACCTGCAGGGCGTGCCGGGGACACGTGAAGGTGGGCAGGATGAGGATAAGGATGATGGGGGAACAGAGAAGCTAGATGAGGAGGGAGAGGAGGGGGAGGAGGAGGAGGAGGAGGATGGGGGAGGGGGAGGAGGAGGAGGAGGAGGAGAAGGAGGAGGAGGAGGAGGAGGAGGAGGAAGAGGAGGAGGAGGAAGAGACCGAGAGAAGATGAGGATTCTAACAAATACGTGTATCCAGGCTGAGGGTGATTTGACCTAAACAAGATTTATGTGTTTCGTAGTTGTGCCCTCGATTTGCCAGGCCCTGGAATTGTCAAAAAAAAAAAAAAACACTCAGATGAAAATCCAGCCCTGAGTAAGGACGAGGATGAGCAGGAGAAGGGGCAGCCCAGGTGGACAGGCAGCACGGTGAGGAGGTCTTCAAGCGAGTTGAAGACTACGAGCGGGTCTCCACCAACCACGGCCAGAGGCTGCAGACCAGCTTGACCAGCGACCAGCAGCCGGTGGAGCCCGTCAGGCGCGACCTTGCTGGTCGCTGCTCGCAGGCCAGACGGGAGGGAGGGATCGAAATGGATTAGCTTCGAAGTGGAGGACGGAGGACGAGAACCTCGAATAACAATATTCCCGTGACTTGCGTGCATCTGTCCTGTTCGAGGTCCTCGTCCTCCAACCTCCTCTCCGAGCTCATCCATCCCCGATTCCTCGCTTCTGGCGGAGGCCCTGGACAGCGGTTCGGACGATGACGGCTCCTACAGCAGCTACACTGATGATGAGGACGCTGAGGGAAAACATAGATGATACAAATATGATGCCATAATGTTCAGATGGGTAGGCTGTCAAGGAGGTGGGGGTAGGAGGAGGTAGGATACATGGATCAGGACGCTACGGATTTTCCAGGGTGCCAGGAAGGGGACGAGATGAGCAAGAGGAAGGAGGATACTGAGGAGGAGGAGGAGGAGGAGGAGTTGTGACATAAGGAGGGGGGTACGAGAAGGAGGAGCGTGATACGAGATGTGGAGGATGATGCGATGAGGGTGGGAATACCTCGAGGAGAATCTGATAATCAACCCTCCATCCCCATGATTAGGGAGATGGAGAAGTCTTGAGTATCCTATTCCCCGAGCCCAGGACGAGCCTGGAGCAGCAGCGACGCCCTCGACAGCAGGATCCATCCAGATCGGCACCAGCGTGGCCACGAACCTGGGAGCTGCTACCCACCTCCACGCGCTGCTGTCTGGCTGGAAGGTGGGAGGAGGAGGTGTTGATGATGATGGTGCTGCTGTGGCTGATGGCGAAGCTGATGGTGGTGAGTGGTGAGATGATGCTGATGATGCTGATGATGGCAAGGTTCATGGTGATGGTGATGATGACTAGCATTATGATTGTGAGTCGCATTACTACTCCACTTGAGTTTATGCTGATAATGTTGTTCAGTATGCTGATTATGATGATGATGATGACGATGCTACTGATGATGCTGGTGTTGATGATGATGATGTTGATGATGATGATGATGATGATGCTGATGATGACGATGATGATGATGATGATGATGATCAAGACGATGATGATGTCAATGATGGTGTTGATGCTGTTGCTGATGATGGTGATGCAGACGGCCGACCACGGGTCCCGTTCCAGCCAACTGGAGGGATGCTTGGCCCTTTGACGAGGAACACTGCAGCTGCAGTCGAGGTAGCGGAGGACTAGGAGTGGGAATGATCATGAATGAGGAGGCGAATGCACGAATGAGGCGGGGAAGGACGACTGGAGCAGGCGAGAGGAGAGAGGAGAACTCGATGAGCAACAGCAGGATGAAAAATGAGGAGGGAGGATGGCGAGGAGGAGCACGAGGACGAGGATTGGAGGAAAGAGGACGAGAAGATGAGGACGAACTCGACTAATATCGAGGGCGGAGGTGTCCGAGATGCCCTGGTTGCAGCCGTGGCACGTGCAGCTCGAGGAGAATGTCGCCGCGCTGGAGTTTGCGAAGGATGCGTTGGTCTACCATGTGCAGAACAGGTCGGTCGCATCAATCCTCCTCCTCCTCGTCTTCCTCCTCCCTCTCCGCCTCCCCCCCTCCGCCTCGCCCTCTTCCTCGTCGCAACTTTCCCCGACGCAATCCCCTCATCGCCTGGTCCCCGAGGCCCAGGTGATGACGGATTGGTCTCGCATCGCTCTCTTTCCAGGTCGTCCGAGGCCGACATGAACTACAACGAGTGCGTCGCTGCCATCACAAAGGCCATCAGCGGGTGAAGAGGGAGAATGATGAGGAGGGAGTGGAGGAGGAGGAGGAGGAGGAACAGGAAGAGGATGAAGCAACGGAAGACGCAATATTGACAGATCCTCCCACTCGTGATCGCCTATCCCGTTGATCCCTCCATGGGTGCAACGGTCGAGGGGATCGTGAGAGGGAGCGGGGACTCCAGGCGAACAGCTTCTACCAGATGATCCTCCCTGTCCAGCAGTCCGTCGCCGCGGCCAACACGCAGATCGCACCGCCGTGATCCACCCTCCCGACCCGAGCACAAATTCGAGAGGAGGGAGGATCCGGTATCACCGTAAAGGAAGAGAGAATGATGAAACAATCGGCGGGGGGGCGACGGAAGGAGGGGTGACGGAAGGAGCTCCAGATGAGGGTGATATCTTCGAGGGCAGTGATCGAGTGATCAGACCTCCTCTCGATAGTAAGGGAGCCCTCGAGGGGCTCATCGGCCATGTTTCTCGGCCATTCTGAAGGGTGGGCGCCTAAACATTTCAACGCCCCTTGCCCCAGTCAGAGACGGGCCCGCGGATGGGGGGTACCCCCCCATATGCGCGGGCCCGTCTCTAACCCTGGAACCTTTTCTTCGTTTGGGGGCCCGAGGCCATGCCCAGAGCCCGAGGCCGTCTCTGACCCTGGTGCCCTTCCTCGTTCGGCCGAGGCCATGCGAAGGCCGACGTTTCGGACCGATCGGTCCTAGTTTGCTGGCGCGCGACGTGCGCGACGTTACAGCTCGAGCAAGGCGAGGAGGGGCTCGCCGTGCATCGCTCGAAATAAGCGACGCGTTCTCGAGAATTGCACGTCTCCTCCTCATACCCTTCTTCAGTCGTCTTCCTCCGCCACATTACCCCCCTCTTCTTCTTCATCCTCCTCCTCCTCCTCCTCGTCCTCCTCCTCCTCCTCCTCCTCCTCCTCATCATCATCATCATCATCATCATCCTCATCATCATCATCATCATCAGCTCATCATCATCATCATCATCATCACCATCATCATCATTCTCCTCCTTCCAAGTTTAGTGTACCTCCACGCGTAGTGTTTACACGCCCTGGTTGCAAGTACCCTCCCAGCTTGATTGTCTGAGGAGGGCGTGGCACTCAGCTGGTGGAGCATCATCTCGCCCGCCCGATCCCCATCCAACCATTCCCGCCCGACCCCCTGACGCTCCTTCCTTCACCTCCCGTACTGGTGCAGGCATCCTTGCAGAATGCTCTGCACTGAGTTCGTTAATGGTGCTACGTGGGTCGTCCCGAATACGCTCGCGTGGGCACTCCAAGTGTTGCTGATCACCCATCCCCAGTTCTACTAACGAGGGGCGAGAAGGGATGCCAGTGGACATACGCACATCATATTATGGAGGCGTGGAGTGGAGGAGCCAATTCTGTTTTTGAGAGGGGTCCCAGGGTCAACAACGTTTGGTGACACCTCCCTGGGAGCTGGGGGCCTCTATACCTCGCATGGAGGAGGGGGGAGAGACATCATTGAACACCTCGCCACATCCATCATCAAATGCAATCATGCTGCATCTTGAAGATGTGTGCTGTTCCAATGCGTACCTGTGCATCCTTGCTTTTGCTGACCAGGTGGGGACAAGTTCCAGCTAGGGGAGTTCAAGGAACTTGCATCGTCACTGCGCGCATCCTGGGGCCATCGACGCTAGAACTGATAGGATACCATGGTTTCAAACAATAAGTTGTGGCTGTTCACTTGAAGCGTTCGGTTTCAAACAATACGGTGTGGTTGTTCACTTCGAGCGTTCGGTTTCACTGGGTTTGTCCGTAAGCGTTTCGGTTTCAAACGATACGTTGTCGTTGTTCACACATGTCAGCCCGCGCCGCTGCAGCCCTGCTCTCCACCGACGCTGGAGGTGGAGGGGGTCGCGCGGGCGCTGGAGGCAGTGCTGGTCGCGCTCCTGGTGTGGGCGCTGGAGGCAGTGCGCGTCGCGCTCCTGGTGTGGGCGCTGGAGGCAGTGGGGGTGGCGATCCTGGTACTGCAGGCCAGGGCACGTCGGCGGTTGAACCACAGGGCCCTGGTCCGAGGGATGTGGTTTGTATACGAGTGTATGTATGTATGTATGTGTGTATGTATGTCTGTATACACATATATGTATATACGTATACATGATTATGTATATATATATATATCTATATATACACATGTATGTATGTACAAATGTATGTACATACATCTATACATACGTGTGCGTATACACATGTAAACCTGTTTGTAGGAAGGGACGGTAAGGTGACCTTCCCCTCGAATGAGGTTTTAAATCCCGTCTAGATCCCGTCTGTCAGGGCCCTGTGTTTGAACCGCCGAAGCAACGGATCTGGCCTCCGAGAGTACGTGGTGGACAGGTACCGCCGTGGCCTCTGGACGGCCACTGACGTGTGCATTCTAGCACACCACGTCACTCATGCAGGCCAGCCCCGTGGAGTATAGCATCTTCCATCCCCCACCTCCCTCTTTTTATCTCTCTCTCTCTCTCTCTCTCTATCTCTTTATGTTCTCCCTGTCTCCTCCCTCATCGCTGTCCTCCACTCATCCCCCCTCTCCCCTGCGCACTTCCTTTTCACCCCTCCCCTTGCATTTGGAAGATGCGAACACCCCAGCGGTTTTGCAGGGGGCACTGGCCTTGAAGACTTAGCCCGCGCTCCGGGTCGTGGGCACTATGCTGAGCACATTAGGCATGCACTGGGTGAGAGACGTGCTGCATCATTTTACACGTGTGCCGTTCCCATGTGGAGCAAACATACGGAATCGAGATACTTGAATAAAGATTTCCCCATCAGCTTACCACGCGAGAGGTTTTTCGAGCTGCTGGAGCAACGTCCTGCAGATTTCAACACTGTTGATATTAATGATTTGCCTGGGACGTATGCTTCGCACCCTGTTGTTTTAGAAAGAGGACACGCAGACACCGTTCCTCTCACGCTATACTCAGACGGAGTTCCGTTCTCGAAAACAGATTCATTTATTTGCTGGTATTGGAGTTCGGCTGTGGATCCCAACAGAAAACGACATTTGATTTGCACTGTTAAAAAATCTGACCTTTGCCAGTGCTCGTGCAAAGGGTGGTGCACGATGCAAGTAATACAAAAGGTGATCGCCTGGTCATTCTCGGCGCTCGCCGCTGGCACGTTTCCGTCCCTGGACCACAACCAAAAGCCTTTTTCCCAAGAGCTTCGCGAGCTCCACCGCGGCCTCCCCTTCGGGAAATATGGCGCTCTCGTGGAGTATCGCGCAGACTTGTTAGAATATGTTTCTTGTTTCGGTTTTACAAATTGGACGCACGTTCAGCACCCATGTTTTTGTTGCAACGCATCCCGCGCTGATATGTTTAATTTTGCCCGCACGTTGGCCCTCTGCCCTTGGCGCCCCCGCCAGCGTAGCGATTTTAATGATGACCTCGGGGCGTGCGTGACCAAAAGGTACGTGCAAAGTCGTGCCCAGCTGCGCAGGCTTCTAAGGTGCATGGAGCTTTCGCGCAAATATGGTGGTTTTGCGCTGGTAAGGCCGTTTCCAGAACTTCATTTGCCCGTGGGGTGGATCGTCATTTGCGACGAAAACCTACTTGATTGGCACGCCCTCGTGGGCACAGGTGGGTCCATTGGCGTGGATATGCCAGGCTGGCTCACGTTTTTCAACGCTGCAAACACTTCCAACATTAAATTCTGGAGCCCGCTGTTCACCATCAGAGGGTTTAGTGTCGATTGTCTTCACCTCGATTGTATGCACGTTTTCGACCTCGGCATCAGCCAATATGTTGCTGGTGAGGTCATGCTGAAACTAATTGACGCAAATTTTGCGCAATCTGCTGAAGAACGGGGGCCCGCACGCATGCCGAGTTCGCAACCTACCTGCTCCTCTCACTTCTGAGATCCTCTGGTCATTGCTCCTCATCCGACGTACTGCCCTCGATCTCCATTCCCATTATCGTCAAAAGGCGTGCTTGGGGGCCCCCATCACCCACTGTGGAGCGGCGGCGGGTCGATAACATGGTTCATTTGCGCAGGCGCCTCAAGGCGCATTATAGAATGCGCCGTATGCCGCGTGGCAAGCATTCAATAATCAACCGTTTAAAGTACAACCAGCTAAATGCTGGCGGCGTGTGCCCCCGCCTGAAGGCGAAAGCTGCACAAACGCGGAGACTGATGCCTTTCATTCGGATTTTAGCGGATGAGAATTGGCGCTTTCTCGGCGCAGGCCATCGGCACCTTCGCCGCGTAGTTTCGGCGCTCGTGGACATGGAAGTCGTCATGAAACGGTCGCCCCGCATAATGCCGCCAGTTGCTCTCTCACAGCTCCAGAACCACATCGTGACAGCTCTGCGCGAGTGGAAGGCGTGGGGCGGCCACGAAACGTATAAGTTTCACGTGGCCTGGGACCTTGCCAAAAGAGCAAGTACCCAGGGCAACCCCCTTTTTTATTGGACATATGCGGACGAGCAGGAGAACCGAGTCATGGGGACAGCTGCGAAAAGCGTGCACGCGGGACCAACATTCTACGTTACACTGTTGCAAAAGATCTTGCCCGAGGCGCGCTGATCGCAGTGCGCCTCTGGTGGGGAAGATCTTGAGCACGTGTACGCGTGTAATGTTTGCGTCGCGTGCGGGCTCTTCAAATCTGTTCCCTTGGCGCGTCACCTCCTGTTCGTGACAAAAGAAAATTACTGTGCACCGCATGTGCTCAACAAGGAAAGGGGTTTGCAACAACAGCGGGGCTACTTGACTGCCAAACGCACTTATCGAATCACGACACACACAAACTAATGACGATATGTGCAATACAGAAGCACATCAAACAAACAACAATGCTTATGTGCAAAACGAAACACAACACCAACACAAAACAAAACAGTTGAATAAGAGATTGCGCTGCTTGTCAGAAGAGATTGTTTGTTTTGCCGACTCCTCCTCTACCTCGCCCCCTCCAGCACCCCCATTCGATCCACCTCTCCCACCCACCCCGCCACCTCTTCCACCCCCGCGACCTGGATGGTCGACGGGTTGGCTGCTGCTGGCCACCCTCGAGGGGCGCGCGTGCCATTTGCGACGTGAGCATTGCCCTGGCATGGTATTTCCTGGCGGTGAGAAGACATTGCGCTGTTGTTCGCATTCCTGGGGGCAGGGGAGGGTAAATGTAGCCCACAATGGATGAGCGGAGATTGCGTTGATTTGTTGTTCGTCGGGCGCCGGCTGCGGGGCAGCCAGGTGCTTGAGGCCAGCATGGGCGAATTCTGAGCGCTGCAGATTTTCTACGGATGAGAAAAAAGATGGGAGACGAGATTGCGTTGTTCTTTGTTTTTGCTCTGTCGGTCTGGAGTGCCCGAGCGGCTTCCAGGCGGCCCCTGCGGTGAGGCAGCTGCGCTGCGTGGCCATCGATTTTACTTGTTGCTTCTACGAGTTAGATGAGAAGAGGAGGAGGAGGAGGAGGAGGGAGGGGGAGGGAAGCGGGAATGTGGGAGAGGAGGAGGGAAGCGGGGGACAATAGATGAGAAGACATTGCGTTGTTCGCTGCTCTGGCACCGAAGTGGCTGCAACGCAGGCGCAGGCTGCTGCGCAACGGTGAACGGTTGAAGCCCATCGCCCAATCCGAGTTTAGAAGGGGTGAGGGTGTGTAGCGGAAAAAGGAGTGAAGGACTGTGAGGGGAAATTTGATGAGAATACATTGCGTTGTTTGTTGCTCGTGCCCACACATCGGGTGTCTCGAAAAAATCGAGACGACAATATTTCATGATTGTCTGATTTTTGTTGGTGTGGGATTTCACGTGCAGGCCCTCGGGACCGTCAAATAACAATTCGAAAGATCGAGACGCCTGATGTGTGGAGGGCACAGGGGGCCTATGGCCTCCTGGCCCAGGCGGCGCCCATCGCGGGCTCACGGACTCCGTGGAGAGCACTTTATGTACCGTTTCACAACGTTTCACTCGCAACTATTGTGTTGCTGCTGCCCTGGCAGAGATTGCTGGGATCGCCACTACGGTGCGCTTGAACGATTTCATCAACAATTTCCATGCGTGGTCGCTGTTTTGGTCCCCTGGGGGAAAGGGACAGGGGCATAGTATTCAGACGGGGTAATGATAAGAGATTGCGTTGTCGGCTGGCCCCGCCGGAACGGGCGCCTGTTTTTTCCAGTCAGGCTGCTGCTTTCTCTAGCCAACTTAACGTTCCGAAGAGGAGCAGAGATTGCGTGATTGTTGTTTTGCCTCAGGCGCGCATGCAGCCCACGTGGCTGCATCGCCACGCACGCGGTGAGCATATTGGAAATTCACCCAGACATCCGACGTCTCAATTTTTTCGAGACGCGGGCCCCCGACCTCCCGACCACTTCCCTGGGACTAGTTTTTCATCCCGAGTGGTTTTTTGACGGTCCCGACGCCCAGCGAGGGCCCCGAGAGGCCAAAAACTATGTAACACCTCTGTTTGTTTTTTTTCGAGACGCTCAATGTCTGGGAATACTTACAGCGTCGCCACCGCGCGTTATGCATTTCCATCCTTCCTGAGGGTGATATTGGGAAAATCAGGGAGGGAAAAGGGAGGAATTCAAGGCAGAAGGAGGACAAGTAGGGGAGGTGATGAATAGAAATTGCGTTGTTTGTTTTGTTGCGTGCACGGCGCCGCATTCGACAATTCCATGTCGAATTTCCCGATGACTACGGAGAAGGATCCGAACATACTTGGCGAATAGAGGTGGACACAGATTGCGTTATTGTGTGTTTTCGGTGGCGGGGAAGACCACCGCCGCCAACCCTTCTGCTCGACTTCCGCTTTGCAGGTGTTTCCCTGGCAACGATTGCAAGGATAATTGGAAAATGGATAGGGAACCGTGTGATAATAATGTAGCACCGTAAATAACAACGCCAACACATACATGAACACAAACACACTGCCATACATTTAACATATACGTACGCATACAGTTGTATTCATGTGTATATATACAAATATGATGTGTGTTCCACCACCCTTATGTTTCACCACCGTGGGCTGTTTCACCGCCCTGCTGATTTGGGGTCGCGTTTCTTCTCAGGCCTCGGGCCCCTGGCGGCGCCGGCTGCAGGCCTTTGACATTTCCGAGAACGGTGCCCCTGCACATTCCCGTCCGAGAGCGGTGCCCTACACACTTGCGTGCTACAGTGCAAAACTGAAGAGAAAGAGAGAGAGAAAAACAGAAAAGAGAGAGAGAGAGAGAGAGAGAGAGAGAGAGAGAGAGAGAGAGAACGAAAGAGCGAGAGAGAGGGAACGAGAGCCAGGAACAATAAGACTCGTCGCTCCTGGCCCATATTTTTCTACATGCGGTCGCCCTTCGGGGCACCGCCCTTCGGGGCGAAGCTTCCATCCCAGGATGAGAAGAGATTGCGTTGTTGTTGCAACGCATATGTCGCGTACGCGCGTGCATTTTTACGATGATCCAGAACTGTTTGCCTTGCTTAAACAATCATCGTCATCCCGCATGTTTACGTATCTGGTGGATTCTCTGTCCGCACTGCCCCCCAGCCCTGACTCGCCAAACTATCCTCTAGGCTTCCGCCTGTGCTCCGGTACCCTTGAGACGCAGAGGCGTTACTACCAGCGCCCAACGACGCAGCTCCTAGCTCACAACGCACGCGGTTGCAACAACAGTCTGTTGTTGGACGCTTACATATAATAGAAAAGCTGTCTACATACACACAACATCTTCACAACGAACCAACGACAACATACACGCTATATCACCAGAACTACAATTGTCTCGGTTTTTTTGCAATGTCTTGGTTTTTCTGCTTTGTCTTGGTTAAAAACCATGACGTTCTGGGCGGCATTGTTTTTTTTAGGGCTGTCTGATGTCTGGGTAACGGAGGAAGAGGCAGTCGCTACAACACGACTCCTCGTAGAATGCATAGGCGCAGCCATTGCCAACTCGCCCAGCCCACCCGGGCGCTGAAGAGGCTCTCCGAGTTGGCCAGCCAAAGCAAATGCCGGCATGGGGCACCGGGGAAGCCAGAGCCCCGAATCATCAGGGGTAGCTCGGGTCAGGGCTAACTCGGGTTCGTTTTTCGGGATTCCGAACCCGATTTACCCCGGGCCCGAGTTGCCCCGGATAATTCGGGCGTCCAGAGCCCCAAATCATCAGGGGTAACTCGGGTCAGGGCTAATTCGGGTTCGTTTTTCGGGAATCCAAACCCGAGTTACCCCGGGCCCGAGTTGCTCCGGATAACTCGGGCGCCCAAGGAAGGGGGGCAAACGTGCGCCATCTGTACTGGGGAGCTCCGAGGAGTGGTGGAAGTCCTAGGCCTATGTGGACATAGGTTTCGCAAACAATGCCTCGAGCAATGGAGACTGAGCCAGCCAGGAGTATTCAGGGAGAGAAGGAGCGCCATGCCTGTTCGTTGCCCATATTGCAGGGCCAACGAAAGAGGTAGCGTCGCGGCGCTGCTACCAGGGCCCCCCCCCCCAGCGAGGCACAAGCAACGCTACAGTTGAGAGACGGAATCCTGGCCCCAATAAGGCCCCGCATCACATGCGGCGAGCTAGCAGCTGCGACGGCCGCACTGGCAACGGAGCTGGATTACCTAAGGGCTGACCTAATGACCATGCGGAGGCCGAACACCTACACCACAGTCAGGGACATGCGGAGAATCCAAGAAGATGTAGCGGACAGCAGAAGGCCCCCAGCGCAGCCAGAAGGAATGGACGTGGACGATGAGACTGACCATGACCCCGGCAGTGCGACTCCACCCTCCGATCACGCCGACGAAGAGGGACAAGGAAGCAGTAACGCACCGGTTCCCCCATCCAGACAAGAAAGAATGAGGTCAATTCAGGTCATTACTCAGACCAGATGGGCCGCCATCCTAGCCAGACATCCACAAGGGGGATCCAGAAAGAGAGGACCACCTACCTTCCCAGCCCCCCTGCTCATGGCGGCAGTCAGGGAGCTGCGGGCAGAACTAGTCATCTCAAGAGAACCGCTAATTGGGGACAGACACGCGGACGACATCGCCAGTGCGCAATGGGGATACCGGGCCACCGACATGATCACGCACCTGCTCCCTATAGGGAGCCCGGTGATAACAGGGCGCAGCAATCCCCCCCCAGTGCAGCTAGTGGTGGCACAGTTCGACATTGCGGGCAACCCCCAAAGAACAGTGTTCCCACCCACCGTGGTAGCGCACTGGGGAGGCAGCGACGTGGACACCAGCGACGCTTTGCACATACTTGCGCCAGAGCAAAAGAACGACGCCGTAGTGGCCCATATTCTACGGTGGAGAATGTTAGAAGACTCGGATCAGACGCCTGGAGTCGTTGAGTGGGCCACCACCAGGATACCCCTACCCAGGGACGAGGCCCTCCTGAGAGAAGGACTAGAGCCACTATGCCACCACGTCGTCCGATGCCCTCGTAACAGGACGATGCAAGGCCAGACCCCGGATGACCCCCACATTGAAACCCTCCAGATCGCAGCTCAAACCGCCTTAGCGGCCAACAGTAACGGAAGCGCTTGGAGGTCCAGCGAGGCATCCGACTCCGTGCGCATCCCCGTCTCTTCCGCTGCCACCTGTATGGCTCTGACAACGGCCGCAGAGGTGGCGGCGGCCCTGGGATGCAGAGCGGGCCTCAAGGGGGGAGGAGTCCTCCTACTGAAGACCCCCGAAAGGGTAGCGGCTCCCATACTGCGATACCTCAAGGAGAAGCCCCCCTGAGTATTTGGATCGGCAAGCGGCTCCCCTGCGCGCCGCCCCCGGAGGACCCTCATGGAGGGGGGCTGGGACGGCGGCCCATCATTTATCAGACTCACCGACCCAGAGGAAGGCCGCCATCTTAGATGGAACCTCGCGGACCTAGGGCAAACCAGTCGACAAGAAATCACGGGCGCAGTAGAGGCCACAGTAGGTACTGGAGCAGTCGAGCAGGTCTCCTCGGTGTTTGCCTGGTTCCCAGACACAGGCGAGTATACCCACATGACGCAGGTCAGGGTCCGACTCAGGGCCGCTGCCAGCATGTCAGCGGCCTTTTGCGGGACCAGCTGCATCACAGTGGGGTCGCAAGTGGTCAGGATATTTCCAGCCCCCCCCCCCAAGAGAACAAATCAGGGGTGACGCGGGAACCCCCAGGGCCCAAACAGAGCACATCGAAGCCATAGCCGAGGAAGCGGTACGACAGGCCCCCAGAAGAGCGGTACAGCCGCAGATACTGGAGATCACAACAGTCGACCAACGGGGAAGACAGGTCGCCCCCCCCCCACCCACGGCCAATGCGCCCTGACCCTTGGGTCCCCAGCCACACCAGGCTACGGATGTGCTCGGCCTCAATTGGCTCCGCAGGAGCCAGCTTGCATACCTGGGCGTGGCCGCCCCCAGAGGGAGTTGACAGTAGGTAAAGAGCAAGCCTGGTAAGGGCCCCCCCCAGCCATCCCAGGGGAATTGTTTCGCGAGGTAGACAGCAGCATGAGCGCACGTCTCCCCGCCCGGAGGATGACCGCAGAAAGCAGGGATGGCCTGCGGGACTACAGCGCCATACTCCACCCAGGGGAACACCTCTCAGCAGCGGTGGCTACCGGCGGGGCAGTATCCGTCACCACCTGCGGCGAGGACGGCCACCTCTACACGTCTACCCCCATGTGGACCACCATCGCCCTGCCAGCCGAGGCCGATCTGAGAGCAGCCTGCCGAGGCGCTGACCGCCCGCTGATGAGGGTATCCATTCAGCTGCTACACGGACCGGTGCACCTGGCAAAGCTGGACGCCACGCCAGCACATCCCCCGACCCCCGACGAGCTAGGAATCGGCACCAGCCAACCCCACAGCACGATCATACCTCCGAGAAGACATGCTGCGGTGGATCCACTTCCAGGCCCAGCTCGCCCGAGAACGTATTCCCCCCTCGCGGAAGTGCTCACGCGCACACGCACACACACAAAATGCGACTCAGGACCCAGGCAGGAAGCACACTTGTCAGGGCAGAAAGCGATGCCGTCGCGTGCGCGCAAGGCATGCTCGGCCGGTTCCAGGCATGCATTGACGAGCAGAGCACTCACGACCTGGCAAGAAGTATACAAACCAGACTGGTACTGGAGCAGCGGCGACAGGAGGAGGGCAGACCCATCAGAAGATACAACTAGGATCTCTCTGCAACCATTTGGATTCTTCAGCTGACAGACCCTGCCACGCTGGACAGGGGCCACCTCCGCCAGCTCATCAGGGAGCTCGGAATAAAGGGGGGGGCACCAGGCAGCCCCCCTTCGCGCAGTGGCTCTCCCCAGAACCAGACCCCACATGCACTGCCCATCACCCCTGGCTGGAGGTCCCAGGGGGCAGAGGAGCAGACGTTGACAGTGACGCAACACACAGGATGGCCTCAGGTACGCTTGAAGGTATCCAGGCTCTAGATGAGAGGCTCCGAAGGGCCGCCAGCCAGGGCAGGTTGCGACGCGACCCAGGGGGGGCGCCCAGGCCACGAAGGACCCCCATAAGCACCCAGGCGGACCCCACAGGAGAGGCCAGTGTTCGGAATACGCGGACCAGGCAAGAGCAGCCGCAAGGGGCACGCTGCAGGGGGCAAGACGGCCCACAGGAGGAGGGCCGGGGCCTCCCCAGGGCCCGCGCCCCTTCCAACAGCCCCCCATGTCGACAGGCTAACCCATCCCCAGTGGTGCAGACAGGCACACCGCAGACCGTGCGCCCGGGCAACCAAGTGCCCCATTCCCCAGCGAGCATCCCGAGACATCGAGAAGGGGGAGGCAACGGCGAGGGCAACGCCACGCCGTCGGCATCCCCAGGATGCGCCCGCGCAAACGGCACCCCAAGTACGGGAACGACAGGCGCCCCCAGCCAGGAAGGTGGGGATAGACGCCACGGGGCCGATCACGCAGGGCGGCAGAGCCCGCAAACGCAGGTCCCATCGCATGCGGAGATACCAACGGGAACGCGGCGCCAACAAATGCAGCGGCCCGCAGAAACCCTCGAGGGGCATCGCCCACAGCACCCGGCCCCTCAGCGGAGAGAAACAGGGACCACACACCCGATGGCAACGACGCCTGCCCCACAGACGGAGGGGAACCTACTGACAGGCGAAGGCGACGGGGGGACCGAGCCCAACAGGAACCAGCAGGCGAGGTCCAGGCAGAAGAGGTACCGCAAGCACAGGCGGGTAGACCAAGACCACCTCCAGACAGCGTCGCCCGAACCCCACCCGGAGACCCGCTCGGGAGAGGCGATGCTCCCAGGGCGAGCGCGCACCTGCCACCCTGCATGAGGCGCCAATGGGAGCAACTCCTCAGCAGTGCGGCTGAGACGCTCCGCACCCTTGGCCCACCCGCCCAATGGAACGGGCTGGGATGTACGGACGAAGCAAAATGGAGGATCGTACTAAGCGCCATATCTTGGGGCACGTGCATGCTGCAACTCGAGAAGCAGTTGCGACAAGTATTCACCAGAGCGTATATTTCATACAGGCTGATCGCCTCCTTCAAGGCGTACTGGGCGCGACGCCCACCAGTCGGCACAAGGGGCCCTAACGGAAGAAACATAACATCAAAGAACGCAGCCCTAACGGCGGATGACGCATGCGCGCGCCTACGAGACGTAACGGGCAGAAACCCCGACGCAGGCGGTCCTGCGAGCCCCTTCCCCCCCCGAACCGAAGTGGTCCATGAAGAAATATTCTCCGCGGCCGCCGGTAGCAGTCCCGGCCCCGGCCCCGGCAGGCTGAGGACAGTGGGCCCCGCCTGGCCTAACCTCAGGGGAGAGCCGCCTCTGGGGAGTCCCGCCGAGCGGCCCTCGCAGGAAGCTGGGGCGGTACCCCCCCCCCAACTTCCCAACAGAGGAGGCTGGGCGCCGATGGGCAACAGGCAGGAGCCGGCGCAGCCGTGGGGGCTACGCCACAACACCAGCCTACAGACCAGACAGAACGACAGGGCAGAAGCAGGACGCGGGGGGGCCCTGTACGACCGCAGAGCAGGAGCCGAATCAGACGGACCCAACAAACAGGCCACCGGGAAATCAGGCTAAGACGCAGGGCAAGGACGGGAGCGCCAAGGACGGCAGAGAACAACCCATGGACCCCGATGACAATGTGGGAATCTCAACCGGTAGCGCCAATACAGACGCGACCTGGAAGTGGCCGTGCGCGCGCCTTAGCGGACCAGCAAGGAGCAGGAGAAATAACAACAAGGGTAAGACCGATAATCAACCCCCACATCCCCAGTGAGCCCACCGCAGCCCCTCAACCGATTGACGTTCTCCAACAGGTATGGTCGCAGCACAGGGACAGCGAAACTGGGCTCGCCCCAGTAGCCCCCCCCCAACCAGGTACTTGCCGCCTATCAGGTAGCTGGATTGGACAACAGTACCATCCGAGAGGCACTTCAGCCCCTGCATGAACAAGGCACCATCCGTTTAGGACCTGACCAAACAGCCGACGACATCACGGGCAGGCTACACGTTCAGGAAGTGGCGGAGCGGGATTTCACACAGCAGGAACAGAGGGCAGGTGGAGATGGACGTGCAGCGCAGCCCGCCCACACGGGCGAAAGTTCCCCCCTACACCTGGTGTCGCTAGTCGACGGCTGGGGTATCGCCGGACTCGCGGTAGGTGACCTAGCACGGAAACTAGACGCAGTTAACAAATTCCGAACATCTGTATTTGTGGAACTCAACAGGACGGCAGCAGAGGCGGTGGCCCGCAGATGGGCTAATGCACCAGACCCCCAAGACGGAGGCCCCCAGCTTAGACAAATATATCAAGACGTGGGACCTGTTCAGGCGGAAAGACCCCCACGACAACAGATCCCCTTGGGAGAAGCACCTGGACTCGCTCGAGCAAGGAAGCACCCTCCTAATAGTGGCAGGACCCCCGTGCAACAACCTGTCGGCAGCTGGCGCGCATGCTGACAGGGATGGACTGGCAGGAGCACAGTCCTCCCACTTCTTCGCCATCCCAACAGCATGGTACCTTGCGAACAAAAGGAGACCAGACGTTACCATACTCGTCCTTGTGGAAAACGTTGCCTCCATGCAGCTTGTACGCCGAGATGCTATGAGGACTGCCATGGGTGAACTTAGCCCGGAATGGGCGGTCAACATGAATGCAGGGGGTCACGTGGCCAGCCCAAGGGAGAGGCCGTGGATGGCAAATTACCCCCCCCGCCCCATCCAGCACGATAACATGCGACCGACTCCCCAGCCCTTGGGAGCCCAGATGGGCATGCAGGCCTGACGGCCGAATCCCTACGTGGACGCAATCCAGGGTAGCCCAGGAGGACCCGGGCGCCATACTACCCAGTAGCTACCAGACCCATCTCCTCTGCCTTCTATACAACGGAGACAGCAGCCATTGGTGGTTTCTTCGGAATCCGACAGACCTGAAGCAAGGGGCGAGGCAGATGCTCGGCGAGTGTGGCGCAGAACAACGGTTTCCAGGGTGCACAGAAGGCCTCGGGCTGGTCATGTCCGGTAAAGAAAGGGAGAGCCCGGCCGCGAAGAACAAGGTCAAGGCGTGGGGGAGGTGGCTAGCCAAAGAAGGAAACGCCCACAGACTCAGACCCCCAGTGCCGACGAAAGAGCTAGAGCCATAGGCTTGGCGGGGTACTACCGTGGACTCGGAGTGAGCGACAGGGCCCTCTATGACGCGGTTGGCATGCACTTCGACCTTCGCTGCCTACAACGCAGAATAGTCACAGCAATGCGGGCCTGGGGCGCAGAAGAGCAACGGGCGACAGCCTGCTCCCCTGCCCCGACAGGCGCCTAGATAGCAAAGGCATGGGCAGCAGCGCGAGCATATGCCGGGAGACAATGCCCGTGGGCACAGCTCAGGAACCACCCGTTCCCAGACGACATCGCAGAGCAGCTGAGACGCGAGGAAGCCCTCCTCCCTGAATCGACACGCCCCTAGACTCGACCAGGGACCCCAATACGTTCCACAGAGCGCTGGGGTCCCCTCCCCGGCACGTACTAGTGCCGGGGATGCGCGCGCTTAATTGCCTGGGCACAGGCACGACGCGCGCTCGACGAAGCACTCGAAGCCAGGTGTCAACACAAGATCCGCGGACCAAGAAGCCTCTGGTCTCTTCTACACACAGACCCCTGGTCACAACCCACATGGGAAAGCATGTGTGGTAACCTCACACTCGACGATGTGATACAAGCTCTCAACGCCGCCCCCCGGAACAGCCTCCCCAGATTTAGCTTCTGGAACGTGAGATACCTCAGAAGCTGCACTTCCAGTAAGAACCAGATCAGACACGCAGTACTGACACAAGTCACGATGAATAACAGGATCGTCCTCGTTCATGAGACCCACTGGTCCGAACATGAGACCGAAGTGTGGAAGGCCATGTTTCCAGCGAGGACAGTAGTGGCCTCCCCCGGCTTCCTCGGGCCGACCGGAGGCCTTGCCGGAGGAGTGGGGGTCCTCCTCCCGCATGGGACTCCCTTCCTGGAGCAGCAAGACATAGTCCCAGGCTGCGCAGTCGCTGCTATTGTTCAACAGGGCGAAAGGAGGGTTCGCCTTGTGTCAATATACTTCTCCCCTACCAGGAAGGATGAAACCCTTGTCGACATTGCCATGGCGGTTGAGCAGTGGGAGCCGCTCGACACATACTGGGGAGGGGATGTCAACCTACAGCTTGATCACCCATGAGACGGAGAGGTAGAGGCAGCCGCCCTCCTGAGGGACATCCTGGCCAGCTCCGGCTCGGCTGCCGTGCACATGCATGGCGCCGCCAGAATTGACAAGGACAGTGAGTCCCAAATTGACATGTGTGCCTGCCCTGTCAGCCATATTTACGCCTACGAGCCCCGGAAATTGTGGAGGCCTACGCTGGCAGACCACGCCCTCATATCGCTCGAACCCCAGGGCGCGAGGAGGGCAAGAAGGGACGACGCCATGAAAGCCGCAGACCTCAGGATCCTCCCAACCGCGGCGCACGTGGAGCTCCGACAGCTGCACGCTCCCCTTGAACTCTCCTTTGGTGTACCGCCCGTCAACTTAAGCGGCCTCGTCCAACCCGCTGACTGGATTAGACCTGCCCGCCCAGGTGGGTTCCCCGACCAACGCCCGGACAACGATGACGGCGACGCCTCCCGCAATCCCACCGACCCGACACACCATGTGCCAAGAGAGCTTGGTGACGACGAACCCGCCCCGTCCATTCTCCCCGCCCTCATGAGATTCGGCGGGCACGCCCTCTCCTCCGCTCTGCATGACTGGTGGAAGAAGTGGAAGTCACGCAGAGCGCGAACTTCCCCAGGCCTGCTGCTCGCCGCAGCCAGTCAAAAACAAGAAACGACGCGCCCAGTGGGGGCCCTGGCAGCCTGGTTGTACGAGTACGGATGGGGCGGCCAGGACCTAACCCCTGAGCAAGCGGGACGGTGGCTCAGAACCTGGGGCGCCGAGGTCACGCAGAGAAGGGCTGCTCGACTCTCCCCCGCGCGAAGAGGCCCAGGAGCGGAACGGTTCCCCCTTGCAGCCCACTGCAGAACTGGGCGGGAGATATACAAGAAGACCCACGCGATCCTAGGCGTCCGGGGCCACAGCGGCACATGGCACGACAGGCCCAACCAGATTGACAACGTCTTTTGGGACAGTCGCAGTGCAATATGGCACTCCGCCCCCCCCCCCACCTGGCTCTGCTGGCAGGCTTCTTGACCATTATTTCCAAGGACGCCCTGAGATAGACATCTCCAGCAGGCCTAGACCCAGGTGGGCCAAGCTTGCTTCTACCGTCCTCACCACCAGCGGGAGCGCCCCGGGGGTGGACGGGATACCCTATGAGGCTTAGCATCCCGGGGCAAGGTTCGTCGCCTGCCTTATTGCCCAAGCATGGTACGCTGCGGACCTCAATCCAACACTCATCGAGGAGGTGCTAGGGCCCTCCGTGGAGCTTTTGGTATGGATATGGGAAAAGCTTGGCGCAGAAGGTCCCAACGACATGAGACCGTTGCAACTCCCCACTTGCACTCGACGTCTATACGGTGCATCCCTCGCCGACCTTCTTGGCCCAGCCGTCGAGCCACTTCTGAGCTCCAACCAGGCCGCCAAGCGGGGAGGCCAATGCGGCCCCAACATCGCTAAGGTCACCCGGCACTTGGGCTCTACCCCCCAAGCCACCAGAGGCGCCAGGTCCCGGATGGGCCGCGCTCCTCGGACAACATGCAGCAGTGGTGGAGGACTTCGTCGAACATACTGCGTACGCGGTGGGTGACGCCCCGTGTGCGGCGGTGATCTTCTGTGACCAGAATAAGGCCTTCGAGCGTATCATTTCAATGGGTAGACAGCCTCCTTCCGGAGATGGAAACTTCCCTCGTTGCTACTACACTCGCTCAACTCCTTGGTAGCTGAGCGAAGAGTGATGACATGCAAAGGGAAATACCCAGGCCCTGAACGGCGCCTACTGAGGTCGGTTGGCATGGGGGGTACCGCCTCTCCCCTCCTGTGGAGCTTGGGATACGACCCTCTCATCGCCGCCATCTCTTCCATCACTGGGGGCGACGACCCGCCTTACGTTGACGACCTCGCCGCCCTGCTCAGCGCGACGAGGCAAGCGCTGCGCGCAGCCATCGCCCCCCCGTGGGCCGCCAAGGCCGCTGGTCTCCTGGTCGAGGCGCACAGATGCAGGGGCATACGCGCTGAGGATTCCCCCGCCCTCCGTGCTGCGCTGGAGGAGGTCCCCGTTCACTTCGAGCAAGACGGGGACAGCGTGCTCATCTCAGGACTACCAGGAGACCTGATCATGACACTTTTGGAAGGCAACGCAGGAAGCCGAATCCCGATCCAGTGTTCACCCTATCAACACGTCTGCAACTGCACCTTCAAGACAGCACTCGTCCCGGCGGGCAACCAAGAATGGTGGCGCACCCTTATGGAACACACCCCCTTCGGAGGCTCGTCGGTTAGAGATCAATGGCCCTACTTGGGGGCAGTGGTGGTGTCACGAGCTGCAGAGGGCGACGACCTCCCACGGAACGGGGGACTCACCAAGGAGCAGGAGGAAGCCCTATGCAAAGGCACGTGGGAAGGCCCCCTTCCCAAAATTAGGGGGAGAGCCATCGCTTTGCACCTGGCCAAAATGTCTCCATCCCGCACGGCCGCGGCTTGGAACGCCTACTTGATTTCCCTGGCCCCCTACGCCGCGCACTACGCCCCCCCCGACGTGGGACAAGAGCGTGAACTACGGGCCCAACTGAGGATTGCTCTCGGGTTGGCTGGGGCCTCTTGTGTCCCCGACCTAGTGCTGACCGGGCTGGGCATCCGCTCCCAAGTGCAGGGCGCCCCCAGGTGCCCTGTCGCGACGGCCCGCGCGGTCGCCGCAAGAGCCTTCGCACTCAACGACTTCTGGGGGCCCAGTACAGTCAAAAAGCGAGCGAGCATCATATGGAACAAGCTGCTGAATTGGGGAGCCCGCGCAGCACGGAGCCCCGAGACATTCCCCCCGCGACCAAAGATGATCACCGAACGAAAGGCCGCCCGGGCCCTGCTCCTCACGAGACAACAACCCCACCGACTTGAAGGCAGACACTACGGCAGGATCACCTACACCGCGGCCTGGGCCCAAATGAATAGCCGGCATGTCACATAATGGCTCCAGAACACCAGCCTAGGGAGAAGATGGCAGCCCTCCGGAGGGGAGGAGTGGCAATTGCTACGCCACTGCTCCACCTTCATCGCGGCCCATCACGTGATGAGGATCCTTTGCAACGGCCTTCCTGGTTCGGCAAGATGCAGGGGAAACGACGAAAGAATGCCCCGCAGGTGTCCCTGCGGGGCGCCGGCCAGCAAAGTGTGGATCGCCGCCGGCCCGAACGACGAGGGGGCGGCCTGGTGTGCAAGACGCGTCGGCGCCGGCCCACGCACCGTCGCCCTCTGGCAAACCCTTCCCCCCGACATACTCCCACTCCCTCTTAAGGGCTCAGGCTGACGCATATGTAAGTACGGGTGGGCGCCTACGGCCACCCGTCAGAATAGGGCTATATGGGCGCTGCCCGCTCTGTGGGCTGGGCGAGGCAACCGCAGAGCACTTCTGGCATTGGTGCCCAGCAGCCGCCCTCGTCTGGGGCACCATACGGGGGCCAGACGACCCACCGACCCTCGCCCAAGCCATTGCCAGCGAGGGCGAGCATCAGCCGATACTCGCCAAGGTTCTACATCAGATCTCCTTCAGATGCCGCGTCAACCTCGCAGCCTCCCCCCTCGAAGCAGGCGGCGCCGCCAGCCTCATCATGCGCGGGTTGGCTACCCCCGACGCTGATCATCACGAGGAGAGCGATGAAGAGGAGCACAGGGACAATGAGCCCCCAAGGATCATCAGTCCAGACGAGACGGCCGTGTGGACCGTCCTGCGAGACACATGTCGCACGTGCAACCCCTGTCCCGCCCCCGCTGGTTCGGTCTGTGGTGCTGCCAGGCCCCACTCACAGCGACACGCGGGCAGGGCAGGAGGCGAGATCCGCAGGCTCCCGATTGTCACCAGACACCACAACCCAGAGGACAGAATAGTGGTTCTGCAGTCCCCCCACACACGGGCTGCATGGATGCCTCCGGGCAGAAGCTGGTTCCCTTGCCCAAGGACGGACAATTTCCCCACCGCCTGCTGGTCGTCCATCTTCTGCCGGGAGTGCAGGCTCCAGACTACCACGCTAACAGCCAACGCGAGACTCGAGTCCGGTGACGAGGTCACTGTGCGCGATTCTCCCTTCCCCGACTCTGACTCCACCCAATGGCCGTGCGAGGTCACCTTCGACGGGGGGGCAAGAACCTTTGGAAACGGTGAAAAGGTGTCGGGCGCCGGGGCCATCCTCTGGCACCACAGCCCCGACACCAGGGCTCCCCGGGTACTCGCCAGAACCATCGTTGCACTCCCGGATTGTAGCAATGCTCAGATGGCAGAGGCAATTAGCAGGCTGCCGTGCCGGGCTGGCGCTGCCCCCCCACCTAGATAGCCCAACTCGCATGGCTCGGATTGTGGGCGACAACCTAGCAGCAGTAAGATATGGGGCCGGCACCGCCAGATACCGAAGGCTCCACCTGGCTCAGCAGATGGAGGACGCCTTAGGACAAGTCGAAGGTGCTGGGTGGGTCCTCACGTGGCAGGCCGTCAGACGCAGACTGAATAAAGCTCCCGACAGCGTGGCCACCATCGGGGTTTACTGGGCGGACTCCCTCCGCAGGGAGGGCGTTACTGCTGTCACCTCTCATATACAGTGGAATGGTAACACCCCCTCTCAGCCGGTGCACTTTCCCGGCATCGATCTTCGGGAGACCAACCTCTGCGACCCTATCGCGGCAGCAGAAGCTGCTCACCTGCTCATGCACCCCCTCTCCGCTTCCCTCTCCGTCCCGCTTCGATCCGATCGACGTGCGACTGATCGCCGCAACATCTGAGTTCCCGTCGCTGTGGCTCAAGATTTCCCCCCGCGCACACATTTGCCTTTTCCGCAGCTATCGGCTGCACTTCCCCCCTACGCTCTAGCTGAATGCCAAAGAATGAAGAAGAGTAACGGCGGGCCCCTGGCCAGATGGCCGTCCCCCATTCAACGCTGCGAGCAAGGTCCCAACGCAGAAGACTCTCTCCGATCCTTCCGTGCTCGGGAATGCCCATGGCTGAGATGGGCACATTTCAACCACGAGTGGTGCTGGTGGTGTGAGATCTGCCAGAGGTACTGCGACGGCAAGGAACACCTCCTGGGTGGCGGCCACTTTACAGAGGCCGTGAAGCAGAAGGGAGCCGGGTGGCCAGACCCCAGAATATACACTCAGCAAGACAACCTCTGGACCAGGACACAAGGATCGACCACAGACAGCGTGACAGGTCTCAAAATTGAGAGACCACTATGGCCAGGCTGGGAACTTCCTGGCCCAATCAAGGACGGCAGCCGTGCGCATCTACCAGGCTGGACTTTTCCCGAGGACTGGGACCACGTGCCGGTCGACTTCCCCTTTCGCGACGACAATTTCGACTTCTCCATTTCCACCGACACCATGCCCTCGACCGGCCTCCGACCGCCCAGCCAATGCCGACATGGATGGGGGACCGCCCCATGGCGCACTACAGAAGCCTGGGGGGGGCACTGACCCGCTCCCCCCTTGCCCAGCCGCAACAGGCGGGCGGTGCGCCCCACCGACCCAGAAGGAGAGACACGCTGGCTCCAGCAGGGCCTCTTCGCAGGACCCGTTGGATCGGGCAGGACAACCGCGAGGGGGCGAGACCAACTGGGCAAGCGACGCTCCCCCCCAAGACAGCCTGACGACACCAGACTCTCCTGCGGACGCAGCAGCTAAGGCTATCATACGGCTATACGCCATGCCCGCTGACAGCCCAGGGGCTCAATTCCGCCTGCGCACCCCCCAGGGTACGGTCCCCACTGGAGTCAACCTGCCAAAGCACTGGGAGCAGGATCTACGACAAAGGGGCTGCACTCTGTGCAGGTTAGCCTGGGCCGAATGCATGGCAGCCACTGAAACAGTATGGGACGTCTCCGCGACGGCGAGAACAGAGTTGGCACGTAAAAAGAGCTGTGCCCTGGAGGTGACGGTCACCCCCATCAACGAGCGGTCCACCTGCTTCATTCTCGACAAGTACAAGCTTCGCAACGCCTTTCCCCCGCAGGACGGGAAGCTGCTTTTGCATCTACAATGGCCAGTCGAGTTCAAGCTGATGCTCCGAGGATTGGAAGGGGGACTGGACGCGCAGTCACGTACATTGCTTCTTAGTCTCACCAGCCCAACGGAGGACTAGATTACCACCCTCAAACTCGTGTGGCCCCCGGACTTCGGTGGCACCATTCCCCGCAACGAGTGCGACGTCATCGGACTACGGGTGGGCTCCAAGTACCTCACCAATCAAGCCCTGGCCTGGTGCGACTCCAGTCAGACTGGGGAGTTACTTCCACCGGGAGCGACCGCGAAGTCAGACAAGGAAGGCGAAGTTGTGTACCGAGTGGACAAAGCTCCCTCCAAGCTGCAATACTGGCGGAGTTCGAACGCCATCAGTGAGATCTACAAACTGCAGCAGGCCCCAGACGACCTGGTAGGTGCACCGCTCGACGTCATTACATTCCTACTCAACCACCGCGCCATCGACAGAAAAGACAGGGTACGGGCTAACGAAGTGGAGAACACCAGAACGTGCAGCAACCCCCTTCTCTCCAGGGCGAGAGCCACCATCGAGGCCAAGGCACTCAGCCTTCCCCACGCAATCGAGGTGGACGGCGCGGCGCAACTGCAGCAGCAGAGCAAGGGGCCATCTGACGCCCCATTCACGGATGACGAAGTTGAGAGTGCTACAGGACAGGTGCTCCAGCGGGTCAGAAACCTTCCCTCCATCACTAACCTGAACGACGCCACCCAACGCCACCGACTCAATGAGGACGCTGCCAGGGCCCTGGTCGCCACCACCCGACACCACGTCACGGTGGTTCATGGTCCCCCAGGGACCGGCAAGACGTTCTTCTCAGTGGCCACAATGGACGCCTGGGCAAGCTCGCTTCCCAAGGGGCAGGCAGTGGCCCTCACGACAGGGTCGAACGCAGCCGCCGATCAACCCGCCATCGGCCTTGGGGCTGCGCACGAAGACGGCAGGTTGGCGCCCGGAGCTTGCTTCCCCAACAGGTGCGTCAGGCTAGCAAAGGACGCACGTGTTGCGCTGAAGCTCGCCCCCCTCGCACCTGGGGGGACATTTCCACATGACGCACAACCGCCCCCTTCACCGGAGCGGACCCTCCAAGGAGTTCATCGCCTTCCGCTCGCAGCTGCTGAGGGACGCCAAGATGATCATTGCAACGCACGAGGCGGCAGAGTCCCTCAAACTTGCCTCCCCGGTTGCCCTGCTCATTATCGACGAAGCAGGACAGGCCCACGAGCTGATGGCCGCAATGTCTCTCGTTAGCGACATACGCTCTGGCGGGCACTTATTGCTGGTCGGCGATCCCAAGCAGCTTCCCCCCGCCGTCCTCTCCAGGAAAGCAGCCGACCGCGGCCTATGTTTCTCGATATTCGACCGGCTGCACAACGCGCTAGGTGAGGACACCTCAGCAGTGGTGCAGCTGACCCTCTGCTACCGCATGCACCCCCTCCTCCTGTCCTGGCCCAACGTGGTCGTCTACAACAAGGCAATGCGGACAGGGCTCACCGACCCACTCAGACAAAGGCCACTGGTAGCAGGACTACCGTGGCAGCAGATACTACCCTGGGACAGTGCGCGACTCATCGAACTGGCCGAAGCCACCGAGTCCACCCCGGAGGACCTGGAGGAGCGATTGAGGGACTTTCAGCCCCCTCCACAACACCCAGAGGAGAGACATCGGTTCCTCCTGGTCGACAACCCCTCCCTCGAGGTCTCGTCCAACCTCCACTCAGGGTACGCGAATCTCCCAGAGGCTGCGCAGACGGTGGACATCGTGCGGGCGCTCTTGCCCGCCATGGAGAAGGGGGCCGCAGTCCTCGTAGTGGTTGGCTATCAATTGCAGTGTGCTGTGCTCGAGAACGGATGGCCTCAGACAGGGCGCAGCATCAGCGGCGCTCTGGGACAGGCTAAGGCCAGGGAGAAAGGAGTCGGCAAAGGTGAGGCAACCAGAACAAGCGACTACTCCTCTCTCCCCCACGAACGCGACTGCGACCACAAAGGTTACGAACGAGTGTTCGAACAATGGAGTTCCCCCCTCACTGGCATCGACCTACGCTTCCAAGGGCTACGTCAAGTTGCAGAGGAGTACCTGGCCAACGGCAGACTCACCGTTTCCACCATAGACTCAAGCCAAGGTGGGGAGGCGGACATTGTGATCTACCTGACCACGCGTTCCAACTTTTGGCACGACTGGGGCTTCATGGACAACCCCAACAGAGTGAACGTCGAAATCACGCGGGCCACCTCCAACGTGGTCATAATCGGGGACGGAGGGATGTTCGGCACTGCCGCAGGAGCACACCTCAGGGAGCTCTCCGAGTACGGGAGGCTGGCCAAGCTGTGGGTCCGCTTCCAGGGGGCCAAACTGGGCAACATAACCGCGCTACACATTGATCAGACATTTAACCCCATCACGGGGGCCTCGCGACATGGATTCCCCCCGCTCCCACACACACAGGGGACGACAGCGTAGAAGGACTAGACGACGCCATCAAGAAGGCCAACGCCAGGATGGAGAGTACCTTCGTTGACCGCATCGCGGCACCACTCGATCCTCAGTTCTCTTGGGACAAGCTGAGTGCGGCTCTCTCGGATAGCATGCGGAAGTTGGTTGACGACCCCACTATGGCTATCCTTCTGTACACTGTGTCCGGGCTGCACCCCCACTAGTGGCAAATGGGGGCCACGCCCAGGCAGCCGGGCAGCTTAGACAGGAAGGCCTGGAGTCACCTTGGCTACTGCTTAGATGTGGAAGTTGGAATCGATGCCAGCAACCTCGTGTATAACCTCACGTGGGCAGCCCTGGTCTGGTTCCTCGGACTGGGTACGCCGTGGCACGACAAGCAGCTAGGCGTCTCATACGACTCGCTCCCACCGCTGCCCCACATGGTGGGGGCCAATCGCCGCCCCAAGGCCTCAAGCCGCTGTGCCCCCCGGAGCACGCTCCCACAGTTTCCCGCGGCCTGGGGCAGCCCCACCTGCCGGTGCAGACGCCACAGGGTGCACCCAGGAAGGAAGAACCTGCATGCCCTACTCAAGACCGACAAGATCGATACATATTTCACGCAATCCCTAGTAGGAGACGACGGGTTGCCCCTCAATCCCCACGCACTCAGAGTGCTGCTTGTGGTAATGATGGTGCAGCTGCGCGAGCCCCGCGCCACACTCTGGCCCTTCCCGCACCCAGAGGCCACAGGCGACATTCTTGAGGCCATGATGGGCCTTGGCAGGAGGCTCACAAAGAGTTCCGCAGCCAGTTCGCTGAGACGTTGGGTTTCCAGCTCGCAGACCTCGCCTCCCTCCGCACCAAGCTAGCTGAGGTCATGCACCACACTAGCACCTTGGCCACATATGCCCATCACCATGAGGTTGCAAAAAAGCACGATTGTCCGAAGACGTGGGCAGGAATGCAGACACACGACTTCACCCTGGAGCCCCCCCTGCGCGTGCTGGAAACTCTAGTCCGGCCTGCCGACGTCACACTGCTAAACATTGGAGGGTGTTCCATCTGCCGGCTGCACAGCCTTGGCGGGATCAGAGGTGGGACTAGGCAGCCCACGTACCATGGACGACCTCCGGTACATTGGGGGCGGGAAAGCAATCTCCAACCACCGACTTGACGAAGACATCCCAGCCTCCCGGGCCCCAGGAACATCACTGTTCCCCCCGGCCGTTCGCGACGAGCGCTTCTGCAGGCGGCAGAAGGATGCCACCTACACCTGCGACGGATGCACCAGCGTTGGGCTACGCGGAACAGCAGGCACCTGGGAAGACGACGACGCTCGGGAGCTGCTCGCCTAGAACCGTGCGCAGGCGTACGCAGAGGGAAAGGGCTGCAGATGGCTCTGCGAGCACTGCTGGGTCAGCTCGCTGGAAAGGAAGGGGATGCGCCTCCCCGAACCCGACGCGACAGAGCGCAGGAGCAAAAAGTCCATGCAGTGGTTCTTACAAGAGCACAAATGCAGGCTGGATGAAAACCGCGCACAGAAAAGGGCCAAGACACTCCCCTCTCTATCCGGACTGCCGCTGGGGTTCGGGGTGCCATCGGACGCTACAGCCCCGACTTCCCTCAAGGAGCTCGTCCTGCGTGCGCCGCGCCAGTTCCGCCCAGCCAGCGCAGGCACCACGCTCCCACCACGCAGGCTCACCGACGGCAGGTTCGGCACCGAGGTGCACCTAACCAAAAGCTACTCGGCTACTTGCGACTTCTGTCCCCCCAGTTCCCCCCTGCTAGAGTGGTCGCCAGGCGCGCCAGCCTTGGGGTGTTTCATATGGCGCGCAGAGGCGGACAGGTTTCCCATCGTGGGGCGCAATGCCGTCATTGCGGATCAAGAGGCAGTGGAACGCCAGCTGGGCTTGCAGGAGGTGCCTGGTTCACATCTGGGACATTGCCCCCAGCGCCCTCGACCGTGTGCTCGACCAATGCTCCAGCGAGATATACCCAGCCTCCCCCACCAAGAGGCCAGCCATGAGCGAGATCTCAGAGGAATGGGGCATCTACGACATGTCAACGCATCTCTCCCCAAACAGCCCTGTGCCAGCCGCTGGCTCCAACTCACCAACGACAACGCCCGACGGCCAACCAAAGCTCGCTCCACGTCCGCAAGGAGACACAGATGGCGGAGGTGCCCACAGCTACTCACTACCGGCTCTTCCACCACCTAATGCACCACCACTGCCCACGTACTCCACCCGCCGTCTTGCTGGGGAGCAGTCGAGAGGCCCCGTCCGCGAGTTGGTCAAGTTTCTGATTGAGTGGAGCCACGCGGTCTACTCCCTCTGGGCGGCCCACACTCAGCGGCGGGGAAGGGACGTAGTGGGTGATGTGACCGACGAGTCGGGGTGGTCTCTCGAGCATCTGGTGCTCTTCCTGGACACCATCTACGGGGGCGAGATACCTAGGAACGGGCACCCCCCGCGCATCCCCTGGGGCGGGTGGAGGGCCGCGGCGGCCAATGTTGTCACGCACCTAGTGGAGAGTAACCTGAAGTACCAGGAGGAATGGCAGTCCTTTGCAGACAAACTTGACAACCAGAAAGGACAGTGCCCCCAGCGCCAGCCTTGAGACACGCTAGCCCTCTTCCTATCACGAACGAAGGATGACCTTTCAGGAGGAACAATGGAGCTCCTCGCCGGCCAGCGCAAGGTTGGAAAGACCAGTAGCGCTGAGGAAGGAGGACCCCCCACAGCCGTCTGGCTCAACAAGCCCCTGGTGGCATCATCAGGCCCCTCCCCTGACCACGATTCCCCCCAGCAGCCCGCTGCGCCAGGACAGTCTGACGGAGAGATAGGAGACGTGCCGTCCCCACGCAAGTATGGAAGCGGCGGCGGCGAGTATGAAGTTGACTGGGATGAGTCCAACAAGGGATCTGAGACAGAAGGACAGGCTCAGGGAATCCCCCCAGACGGGACTGACTCCACGGCTCAAGCCAGTCCCACACAACAGGCAGTCGAGGCCGACATCCCAGACCCAAGCGACAGCGAGGCTTCCCACAGTCCGCCGATCCTGTGGACCCACCCCCCCAGAGGGTCGACTCAGCAGCCTGGGCGCCATTCGCCAGTGCATGCGCCCGTTCTCTCCAGGACGATATCGGCGACGGCAGGCAGCTAAGGCTAGTTGGAAACAAGTCAGAGCGCCGACCACCCTCTATTCCGGAAGACGCCTCACTTGGTCGCGCAGCCCGCCCGCCACTTAGCTCACCCTGGCAGCATCGCAGCGCAGGCCGAGGGCGCGATCCTCAGGCAGCATCCCTCCCACCAGCGCGCCCAGATGACCCCATGGGCGGTCTCCCCATGTACTTGAAGCCAATCAACGAGGCAGATACTAACAAGGACGAGCCAGCACCAGAGAAGATCATCAGACTACAGAAGACGCTGGGAGGCGCATTCAACGGGATCTGGACCGCCTGGGTCCGTAAGGCAGGCAACAAGCAAGGGGGCCCATGGGTCAACATCAAGTCCGACCCCAGAAAGAATTCGTTGCAGCAGTGCGAAGACTTCCTCCAGGCATGGAACAAAGCAGGCTACGACGCCTACAAGACGGACGACGAGCACCAGCTCCACGTAGAATGGTTAACCATTATGGACAAGCATCGCATGCAGTTACAACGCGACACCAAGACACGCAATCCCAAAGGTCCCAGTGGAGGCGGTCGCCCGTATCCATGGGCTGTCGGCAGCAATGTCGCGCCAGGTTCCTCCCCAGCGCCCGCCGGTGGCAGAGGCGCCACGCAAGCAGCTGCCTCGGGCGAGCCCAGTGGAGATGATCGCCGGCACCCATGGATCAAACCTAAAGAGGCCACGTGTTCCCCCCCGGTGTACACCGACTACAGGGTTGCCCCGCAGACAGGCGCATCCAGTTCAGCCGCCCAATGGGATCCATGGCAGTCCTGGGAGGGGTGGGGCCGCCGGCAAGGCACGTGGGCCGACGCAGATTGGAGGGCCAGGGAGGAACGAACTGCCCCCAGAGGAGACGCTCACTATGCTGACAAACGACAGCGCGGATGGGACTGTGACCGCAAGTGAGCTCGCCTGGTCTATCCAAAGGTACGGTGTCCCCTCCACTTGCCCAGGCCCAGGAAGGCAGCCCCTTCGTCGAGGGACAGTCGGCTAGGGCTCCATCGCGCACCCCCTGCTCTTGCCCTCCCCTGCGCCCCCATGAACGCTTCGCGGTGCTCGTCTGCGGCTCAAGCCACTTTCCCCCCCCACAACGTCGCTCAGGGTCGCTACTCTGCCCGCTTTCCCCCTGATCATGTCAATGCTCCGAGTTGCCACTCAGCCCGTCTCGGAACGCAGCGCTTGCTTTCTGGGCAACATCGACCTCGGTCAGCTGGGGACAGCCTCCACCTCCCTATACAAAGTGGTCTCCATCGCGCTGACCCTGTGGGCCATATGGGACCCCGACGTGCCATGCGGGTTCCAATGGGTCGGCAGCCCTATGATCCTCAACCGCCCCTTTGCTGCACACAGGCACGCAATTGGTGAGGAATATGACGACGCGGACGGCTGTCCCCCATGGGCCACCGCTTGCGTGGGTGGCCCCTACGCGACAGGGGCTTGTTTCACCGCATTGACAGGCCTTGGCCTTGATACACTCGTGTCACCTCCTGGGCGCGAGGTGCACCACTCACACTGCGTCTAGACTCCCACGGTGCATCGTGGGCTCTTAGCCCGTGTGGCATGGCTGCAATAATTCTTGCCCGCGGTTCACTTTGGCCTTGTTCACGTGGGCATGGGCCCGTCTCGCCCGCTTGGGCGCTCACTTTGGGTGGCTGGGGCTGCAGGCCAAGGCCCGCCCCATGCGCTCCACGCGCTGCACTGCCGACGACTGGCGGCCTTGCTCTGGTGGCGTTTCCCCTCCACCATGCAGGCGCCATGCGCCGACTACATTCCGACTGCGCCGTGTTGGGTCCTCGACGGTCTGTGTCGCCGCGTGGCTCTCCTCCTCCTCCTTTGTATTCAACTGACTTGCGGCTATCGGCTGCGCCCCCCCTTCTTCCCTCACGACGACTGCTGTGGCGGGCCTTTCGACGTGCTCGTTCTCACGCTATAGGGCGCGCTCAACACTGACAGATGCCCCCGCGGGCCACTGCCGACGAGGTGGCTCCTTCACGACAGGGGCTCGTTTCGCCGCAGCGACAGGCCTCGGCCTTAATACCCTTGTGTTACCTCCCGGGGGCGAGGTGCACCTCTCACACTCCCGGCGACTGGCGGCCTTGCTCTGGTGGCGTTCCCCCCCGCCAGGCAGGCGCCATGCGCCGACTACCTTCCGACTACGCCGCGTTGGGTCCTCGACGATCTGTGTCGCCACGTGGCTCTCCTCCTCCTCCTCCTCCTCCTCCTCCTCCTCCTCCTCCTCCTTTGTATTCAACTGACTTGCGGCTTTCGGCTGCGCCCCCCCTCTTCCCTCACGACGACTGCTGTGGCGGGCCATTCGACGTGTTCGTTCTCACGCTATAGGGCGGGCTCCACGCTGACAGATGCCCCCGCGGGCCACTGCCGACGAGGTGGTTCCTTCGCGACAGGGGCTCGTTTCACCGCAGCGACAGGCCTCGGCCTTAATGCCCTTGTGTCACCTCCTGGGGGTGAGGTGCACCACAACGCTGCGTCTAGATTCCCACGGTGACTCGTGGGTTCTTAGTCCGTGCGGTATTGACTGCGTTTTTCCTGCCCGCGGTTCACTTTGGATTCGTTCACGCGGGCATGGGCCCGCCTTGCCCGCTTGGGCACTCACTTTGGATGGCTGGGGCCGCCGGCCTAAGGCCCGCCCCATGCGCTCCGCGCGACGCTCCTCCGACGACTGGTGACCTTGCCCAGTGGCGTTTCCCCCCCACCAGGCAGGCGCCTTCCGGCTACCTCACGCATAGGGTACGCTCACCTGGCGCTGGCAGGTCGGCCCACACCGGCTTCCTGCACCTGGGGCGCAGTCTGACAGGTCCGTGCTCGCCGGTCTGGCGCCCCGTCTTTCGCCCACCGGCAGTGCACCGCCGACGGACGGACGATAGCGACCGGCCCACGTGTCGTTCCCCCTTTGCGCTTGGTATCTGTACTCGACTGGGCGTCTGGTCCGCTGGTGCATGGTGCTGCGATGCCAGCATCGAGCACATGAGGTGCTCCGTGAGTGAGGCCTTGCCCCCATTCTGCTCGCCTTCGCCGCACTTTCACGGGCGGGCGTGCCAGGGTTGCAGTTGCCCGCTGTGCCCCGCCCTTCGCCGTCTGGTCTGCCGGGTGCCGGCGCCACTGTGCGACGCCCCGCTGTCACTGGATGCCAATTTGGCGCGGCCTAATGAGGTTCACTTTGTTCCTCGCATGTGCATTCCGGCGTTGGCTTTTGGCCCGCTGGCAATTATCTTGCTTGCTTCGTCGTTGAGCTCGCGCCGTTTCGGCGACTCCTCGCATTCTTCCCGCGCCCGTTCCCACCTGTCGACGCTAAGATGCGTCTCTTGAATTTAGTTCGTTTCCGTGCATGTGCAGGCGCGGTCGGCTGTCGACAGTGACGGCTGGATTCGCAATTATCTGGCTCTGTGCCCCAGACGACCTGATTGACCCGCCCTCTGGAACCGTCTTTTGGGCCGCAGATCGAAAAAAGTATCCCCACCAGCCCATCCAGGAACGATCGTAGGAAGGATGGAAGGAACGGGCGAGGACGGACAGGATGAGGAGGAGGCCTTTGCGTGCCTGTTGTTGTGAGGCCTCTTGGCATCCCCGTGGGGCCTTTTGGGGCTCTTTGGGGGGACTTGGGGCCCTCTTGGGATGCTTCTTGGGGTCGTGTTGGAAACCACGTCTAAAAAAGGATGGCGGCCGTAATACGCCCCTCGGACGTAGACGAAGTGCGCCTTGGGGCCCTCTTGGGGCGCTCTTGGGCGCCGCTTGGGCTCGCTTGGGGTTGCCTTGGTGCCCTCTTGGGCCCCTCTTGGAGCTCTCTTGGGCGACCTTGGGTCTGAAGGCCAGGACGGTGCTTGCAAATAGGGGTTCTTGCTTCTTTTCAAAGGGGCTGGGTCTGTTTGTCGGTCTGGCGGCTATGTCGTGGCCGACACCGCACCGTCGCCGCCTCGTCGCCACATGTAAGTGGGCCTGTTTGTCGGTCTGGCGGCTATGCTGTGGTCGTCGCCGCCCCGTCTCCGCCCGTCGTCTGGGCCTGTTTGTCGGTCTGGTGGCTGTGGTGTCGTCGTCAAGGCATATTTTTTCATAAAAGTTCGCGGCGCATGAATGGTGAGTCAAGGCGTCTCCAGGGCGCCTCTTCTCGAGGCGTAAAGCTTCTTCTGTCCTAGCAGGAGAGCGCGCAAAAGACGGTGTGGCGGCTCGCAAGGACGTGCGCAACATTAAACCGTTCATGGGATTCTGGGAACTCCCTCCCCGAAGGGCTTAAACGGGCGCTTATTCCTTGAATCGATGTATAGATCTGTACATATCTGGGAGATCCCGGCCCAAGGCCCCGGGGCCGGGACCTCCCTTGCACATTCTGGCCCCCCCTTCTAGGGGGCCTCCTCGGGCGACCCCTGGGGCACCACCGCCGCCCCGCCGAGCCCCGCTTGGCCGCGCTCTTGGCGCAGGCTCGCCTGAGGGCATGCAGTCGGCCACGGCATTCACCCCGCATGAAGCTCTCCATCTTGGCGCGGACCGCCTTGCCACAGGCACGGCACCGCGAGAAACTGCCGCACATCATCAGGTCATGCGGCACCGAGGGGAGGGGAGGCTGCTTAGGAACGTCCCCCGTCTCGTCGTCCTTGGGCCGTGGGACGGCTAACTGCGCGCCGTCCAAGGCCACACGGAAGTGGCCCATGTACTCGAGAATGCGTTCGGTCTTGTGAAGGTCGTGCTTGACTTGGGTGGTGGCCCAAGCCGGTGGAGCGGAGTGGTCGGCGCCCTCTTTGGCCCACTTGTCCGCTGCGTCGTTGCGCTTCATGTAGAGCTGCGAGGTGGGACTGAGCTGTTCGCGCGTGGCCTGCGACAGGTGGGAGGCTTTTTTGATCACGTATCAAGTCGAGCCTGGCTGCAGCTCCATGTCCATGTTCGTGTATAGGGCCTGCCTGCAGCGCGACATGGCGCGCCCTCGATGGAGGCCACGTACCACCTGCGATTCGGGGGGGGCGTCTGGAGGCTCCTGGAGACGGAGGACTGGGGAGGAGGAGGAGGCGGAGGAGGAGGAGGAGGAGGAGGAGGAGGAGGGGGAGGAGTAGGAGGAGGAGGAGGAGGAGGAGGGAGGAGGAGGAGGAGGAGGAGGAGGAGGAGGAGGAGGAGGAGGAGGAGGAGGAGGAGGAGGAGGAGGAGGAGGGAGGAGGAGGAGGAGGAGGGAGGAGGGAGGAGGGAGGAGGGGGGAGGGAGGAGGGAGGAGGGAGGAGGGAGGGAGGAGGGAGGAGGGAGGAGGAGGGAGGAGGGAGGAGGGAGGAGGTTGGTTGGTTGGTTGGTTGGACCCTTTCGGATCTCGTGTGAGGCCGTGGGCACGGCCCCTTTAGCGAGATTGCCGGGCAGAAGGCGCTCCCGAGGGATCCTGTCCTGTCCCGGCCTCAGCCCCCGCAGGAGGACCAGAGAGGGGAGGAAGGGCTCAAGAGGGCCCCCACGACGGACAGCCACGCAGCGATCCTAGAGAGATCGCCTCCACGCGAGCCCTTGGGTCGGCCGCCGAAGAACGCGGATCCCGGCCGGCTCCTGAAGGCCCAGAGAGCGTCCCCAGCCCACCCCACACGGCATCCGGGGACAGCCAAACCCGCCTCGGGGTCCTGGCGCGCATCAGCGGCCTCCCAGGGCTACGTGGGCGATCGCAGCCAGGAGCGCGGGGAGGGTGGGGGGGTCCGAGCGGGAGCCCGCAGTGCTCGACGCAAGGGGGCCCCATCCTGTCCTGTCTCGCCGCGTGGTAAACCACGACGTGGGTGCCAGCCTGTGCGAGGAACTAAGATCAGGGCCCTCCCGAGGGTGGCCAGGGAGAGGGATCCCAGCCCAGCCACGCCCTACCCGTCCCAGCCCAACCTTCCCACTCTGCCGAGATCGATGTCGCCTGAGGGCGCACGTCGCTCCCCGAAACTCGGCACGCAGGAAAAGCCACACCCACGCAAGACCTCCAGAGAGAAGGACAACCCTCCGGCCCATGCCGCGACGCAAGGGCAGAAGTCTCTCCGCGCCTCCGGAAAGCGGCCTGGAACTCGACGGAGCCAGAGGGAGGGAGGGAGGGAGGAAAAGAGGGAAGGGAGGGAGAGATAAGATCCCTGCCCTGCCCAGCCGACCCAACCCATCCCGACCCGACTCGGCCGATATCGAGGTCACCTGAGGGCGTGCGGCGCTCCTCGAAGCACGCGCGGAAAGCTCCGCGCCCACGCAACACAACCCGAGAACAGAACAACCCTCTGGCCCAGCCCGGGACGCGACAATCATCGCACATCCCGCAGGCGACCTGGAAATCAACAGGTCGGGAGGGAGGGAGGGAGGGGAGGGAGGGAGAGAGAGAGAGAGAGAGAGAGGGATCTCAGCCTAGCCCAACCCGTCCCAGCCCAGCCCGACCCGACTCGGCCGATACCGAGGACCTGTCGGCACGCGTCGTTCGACGAAGCACGGGCGGAAAGCTCCGCGCCCATGCAACACCACCCGAGAGAAAGACAACCCTCCGACCCAGACCACGACGTGGGAGACGTCATCTCGCGCTCCCGGGAGGGGACCTAGAAATCGACAGAGCGGGAGGGAGGGAGGGGAGGGAGAATGAGAGACGGATCCCAGCCTAGCCCAACCCTTCCCAGCTCAGCCCGGCCCGACTCGGCCGAGATTTAACCGCAGCTCGCCCATAAGACGTCTACACCGCGCTCCACCTCCGCGGCCAAGAGCAGCGCCTCAGCGTAGCCTGCCTGGCCCAGCTCGCAGCCCAGCAGGACGGCCGCACACTCCCGTGCTGAAGCAGCCTGCTGGACGCCGCGTGCCCGCCAGAACGCCGCTCGGGCGGACTCCGTGGCGGGGCAGGCCGACAGGAGGTGGAAGGTGAGGCTGGACTTCACAGCACCGAAGAGAACGCACGACCGCCTCCGGGCCCACGATTGCCGCCCGAAAGCCGCCGCGCAGCCGCGCCAGGGATCGCTGCGCCACGAGCGATTCCCAGCACATGCCAGAGCCCAAGGCTCCTCGGATGTCATGGGACATCACTGGTCGCAGCTCTGTGTATGGCAGCGGGAGCACGTGCTGTGCAGCAGCGGCCGTCCACGCTGCAAAGCACCTGGCGTCAACCCGAGCACGGATGTCCGCCTTGTAGGCCTCCAGTGTGCCCCCGTCGCGGGAGAGTAACCACACGGGCCAGTCCGGCAGACCCCACTTGGTGATGAGATCCAAGGATGCCTGGGCCCACGTCCGGCCGACGTCCCCGTGCGCCAGGAAGAAAACCTTCCTGTAGAGGTCCGTGTCCAGAAGGGCCCACAGAGACGCGCGCCTGGCAGCTACCTCCACTGCAGCGGCACCCGCGCCGGACCGCACCCAGCCCAGCTCGCCCATAGCTACTTGGCGACCGCGCCACGGCGGAAGGCCCAGCAGGAGCTGCGCCCACCGCTCCTGGGACGCGTCGTGCGCCGCGCCACTGGTCTCGTCGACCGCCCAGAGCCACCGTCCAAAGCGGAGGCCACCTTCGATCTGCGCCTCGAAAATGGCCTCTGCGGCGGCCAGGGGGAGGTCGCGCCTGGCGACGAGGCCCGCGAGAGACGCCACCTGCGAGGGAGGAGGGAGGAGGGAGGAGGGAGGGAAGGAGGCAGGAGGGAGGGAGGGAGGGCAGGGATGGCAGGAGCAGGAGGAGGATAGGATAGGATAGGACGGCACTGAAGACGCGTGTAGGAGGAAAACCCTGCTCTGGCAGCGGCGCGGTGCGCCCTGCGCCGTGCGAGGCGCTCTCGGAGGCCACGGGCGAGCCACGATGACCGCGAGGACAGCGAAGGAGTCCGAGGTCTGGGACGCACTTGGGGACCTCGACATCCTGGCGTCGCAATCTTGTCGGGTCGGGCGTTTTGGCACAGTTTCGTGCCCCAGGGACCCTCTTTGTAGATCGGTCTGGCTCGAAGAATGCCAGAGAAAGATTGGGTCTTGAGCTCTGGTCGTGATTGTTCACGATGTTGGATTCTTCGCGGCGTCGGAGCTCAGGGGAGTGCGGACGAACGAACGAACCACCACAATGGACAGATGTCCTGGCCTAATTAAGACCAGGTGGGGGAGGTCATGTATTCTTCGATCCGGCACGTCTGAAAACGCAGACATGCACTGGAATTGCGAGATTAATACAAGCGACGCGGAGTCTCCCGGGCCATCGGCGGCCCAGGAGGCGACGCCCTCTTGAAGCCCAGGGGATGGGGCAGGCACGCCTGGTCTGGCCGTGGAATGCGCACAACCCGACCCCGAGAGTTCCCCGGCGTTCCAATTCAACTCGTCCCTGTCCTGCTGTTGCGTTCGTGGTTGCGTTAGCCGCCTCGCTGTTTGACCAACGCGCAGCCCTTTCGTTCATGCGTTTACGTCGTCGGAAGATCCAATAGCGCTGTTTCGATCGGGTGCGCTCCAGCACAGGGATAGCGTACACGGGTGTTCTGCATCCCGTTGCCATGCCGGCAATGGTTGCCTTTACCATGCGCAATCCTATTTTGGCCACCCCAAATACCATTCATTCAGTTGAGGACCCCCCCACAGATACCATGCGAGCTGTTGAGGCCCATTGGGGTCGTGTTGCGCCAGATTCCGCCTGGCCACGGCCTTACCAGGCACGCCCGCAGAGCACCTTTTCAGCGGTGGCGGGAGAGACAAAGCGAGGACCAGAGATCAGGATGAGGCCTCTTACCCAGACCCTCTCGAGTCATGGAAAATCACGGCGTTTTTTGAGGGGTGGGGTGCGGGGTCTTGCAATCTTGGCTTGGGATTGTCAAAAAGCATTTCGGGATGAATAACCTGGTCACGGGGAATCGGTCGAGACCTCTGGGGTCGACGTTACGAAAAAAATCATGACGTCGGAGGTCTTGGGACCCAGAGGAGGACACACAGGCGGAGGACGGGGAGGACAGCGACGATGAAGAGCTGTCCAGCGGTCCAGGAGGCGAAGCTGGCTGAGACTTCCGTGCCAGACGGGGAAATTTTCACAACGGCAGCTGTTACCATGGAGGACCACTGGTGCAACACCCATATGAAGTATTACAGCCAAAGCGCATAGCAGGGATGAGTCACTTTCCCAATAGCACCCTTGTATCCTTGCTTTTCAGGCCCATCCTCAGCCAGTGTCGCCGGCCGTTCGCCGCAGAGAAAACAAGCGCCAGCACGGGCGTCCGATGGGCTCGCGTCCTCACCGCGCATCGCATCCTCATGATACCCCTTGGCCCTATCAGACTGGTGGCCACTGAGAGATGGAAGGGCACAGCGGGTCGGGCCGGGCGCTACCGAGGTCCTCCCCCGCAGTCGCTGCTCGACAAAGCGCCGCGGGTTGTCACCCCGAAGGCGCAGGGCGATACCGCTGGCCTGCTGCACGCGGCGGCCGCCGCGGCCACGGCTGCCGCGACGACCAGCTGCTGCGGCCGACGCGGCCGCCGCCGCTGCCGCCGCCTCTTCGCGCAGTGCCGCCGCGGCGGCCGCTGGCGCTTGCGCTCGAGGCGAAGCTCTCCCACGACGGCGCCTACTCTGTCAACGTTCGCGAGCGGCATCCGTGTCCACACCGGGTGCTCCAGAAAGGGCCTCGCCTTCGGCGAACCTCGCCTTCGGCGGATCTCGCCTGTGGCGGAAGTTGGCGGAGGTAAAACGATAGCGGGTCCGCTGGCGGAAGCGGGCGGGAAGTCGGCGGACAGCGTCGTCAGCAAGAGCGAGACGTCAACATTTCATGGACTCAGGCTTCCAGCAGTCGGCCATGGCCTCCTGGTCAGGATTCCTTGATCTGCGACCCTGTTGATGCGGGAGGACGCTCCGCCGCGGCCCAGCGCAAAAATGCCTCGCGGGGCAGTCCGTATTCATGGGATCGCGGTTTGGCGCGGAGCCCGCTAGAGCAGGGATGTACATATGCTTAGTTGCCCGCTTGGGCGCGAATATACCCGTGCTTCGCGCGTCAGGAGGAAGAGGGGGAGGAGGAGGAGGAGGAGGAGGAGGAGGAGGAGGAGGAGGAGGAGGAGGAGGAGGAGGAGGAAGATGAGGAGGGAGATTGAGGAAAACGACGAAGACTTCCTCGGCCGCGGCAGGCGCCAGTACAGGTGGAGGGCCCTGCGATCTGCAAGGTGCAGTTCCCTCAGACAGGCGCGGGTGTGCGCCTCCCCTTCAGCGCGTCGTCGCGCCGCCGCCCCTTTCGAGCGTCGTCGTCGTCGTCGTCGTCGTTGCGCTTCGTCGCCTGCGGGCTTTCAATCTTACCTCCGTCTTCGTGGTTGTCGTCTTCTTCGTCGTCGCCTCCTCTTTCTCTTCTACTTCGTTGTCGTCGTTGTTACCTTCTTCGCCGACGTGTGCGTCGTGGCTGGCGGGCGTTCATGTGTTTCTCCGTCTACGTGGGTTTTGTCTTTTTTTCTTCGTCGTCGCTGCTTCTCTCCCCTATACTTCGTTCCCCGTGGCCGCGGCCCGGATTCACCCCGAGACCCTGGCCAGAACAGGTCGTCGCCGCCGCCGCCGCCGCCGTCGTGTGCTGTGCACGCGGCGCCCGTCCACATGCGCAGAGCGGGCCTCGTCGGCCCCGTCCACGCCGCCAGGCAGTCTCGCGCGGCGGGCTGCGAGCTTCTCGGCGGGGAGGGATGGGAGGCCCGCCGCCGTCCCTCGCAGACGTCGTCTGGGCACCTGGGCCTCTGGTTGGGGCGCATCGCCCTACGAGTCCTCTGGCTTGTAGCCCCGGCGCGGGGGGGGGGGTAATTCGCTAATTTTCACGCGCTCGCTCCTCTCTCAGACCAGGGATCATCTCATGAGCTTGCCTATCGCTCGTCGGCTCGTGGGTAGCTCCCGCTTTGCCTGGCGACTCTTTGACTCGCATGGCGGTTGAGGATGTGTAGTGTAAAGTTCATTGGGAAAAAGCATTCGGACCGCTCGTGGGGTGGGCGCTGCTGTTCCTACTGCTCAATCTTCCTCTAATCTGCAGGGGTTTCCGCAACGGGGCAGAGACCTCCAGAACGGACGACGACGCGGACGACGACGACGACGGCGACGGCGACAAAGACGACGATGACGCCGCCGCCGTCGCCGCAGCCGCACCGACGACGACGACGACGACGACGACGACGACGACGACGACGACGACGACGACGACGACGACGACGACGACGACGACGACGATGAGGTCGAGGTTGAGGCCCCGATTCTTTGAGGCCTCCGATTTTCTGGGCCCCCCCCGCCTTCTCCCTCAGCTGCTCCTCCTCGTCTACCGTCTCCTCCTGCGTGGCTGCCGCAGGCGCCTTGTGGGTGTGGGTACGTAGGTCGAGGAAGGAGGATTTGCTTCATGGACGCTGTCCCTCCTCCTCCTCCTCCTCCTCTTCCCTTTCCTCCTCCTCCTGCTCATCCTCATCACTCCTACTTTTTCCTTGTCGTCTTCATCATCGTCGTCGCTCTCACATTCTCCATCTACCTAGGCAAGCGCTGTATGAATGCCCGACCGTAACGAGCGTAATTACGAGCTCAGCAGCAATTGGCCAATTGCTGGCTTCTTCTTTGGAAGACCTCCCAGCCTTCAAAGCATCAGTGTTGGAATGCATACCTTCTGACACACTTGCATGCATGCTAACATGCTAGCCTCTTGCGCGTGCTTTGATGTTTGGATGCGTGCGTGCGTGCTTACCTGCTTGCTTTCGCGCCTGCGTTTGTGCATTTGGGTGAGTACAGTTGAGCTCATTCTTGCGTACTTGCCCAGTTGGATGCCCGTGAATTCGCGTGCTTGCGCGATTGTATGCTTCAGTTTTTGCGCTCTTGCACGCGTGTTTACATGCGTGCAGGGCTGCGCGCGCGCGTAGCTGTGCATGCGGGTATGCGTGCTACTTTGCATGTGTGCGCTTGCAGGCGTGCTATCATGCGTGACTGCCACTAATATATCAACGCGTAGGTGTCTGCATGCATACTCGACTGCTGGCATGCGTGCATGCATTCGTTCATGCATGCTCGCCTTCGTGCCCGCATGCGTGCATGAATGCGTGCGTGTGCGTTTACATGTATGGATGCGCGCTTGCATGCGCGCGCGTGCGTTATTTCTTGTGTTGGTGCTCATGCCAATGCTTACTGTTCGTTCCATCGTGGAACGTGACTCCAACGGCCGTCTATCTTTGCCACTCGACATGAGCAGCAACCCACCGCAACGTCGCGACTCTTCTCCGAATGGGTCATTGCAAACGGGAGCGACCACGCTGCTGCATAGACAGTCTTATGAGGCGAAAAGGACCGGTTGCGGTTTTGTGTTTCAATTCGAATGTCAGCACCCTGCGCCCGCGTGGGTCACATCGGGGAGCTCGGGTACGAGCGGTTTGTATCTGACTTTGTTGCTGGGCTTCTTGGGGAGTTCTGGTCATATGCGGTGGGTTTCTTAGGGCCTCCAGGCCATGTGTCATCTCTGGTTACCTGGCTTTGAGTTTCGTCGCGGTCGCGGGGCCGAAACGACCAGAAACTGGCTGGGTCGGAGTGAGACTGAGGGCTTGTCGGGGTACAGCGGCGCTCGGTCAAGAGACGTGACAGGCGTCGCGGCGCCAGCCTTTCTGACACGCCGACGACATTGCCGAACCTTCGATACAGCCACAGCGCCTACCATCCGCCGTGCATGCGCTTGTCCAGTGCACCTTCGGCCTTCTCGCGCTGCTTTGCAGCGTATTGGGATCTCGCATTTCCATGTTTTTTTCGCGGCGGCCTCCGTCTGGGGCCCCTCGGGCCGCTGGCGGCCGTTCGGGGCGATCCCGGGCATCGTGGGAAAGCTCTCGGCGAGGCGCATCTGCTGGAAGGCTGCCCCGAGGCTGGAAGCCTGCCGGGAACCGACGAAGACGCCCGAAGGCGACGCGAGGGGTCCTGTGGGCTTTTCCCGAGATCCGACGCCGCGGACAAGAACACAACACAGTGAAACATCACAGCCGGTGCCCCGGACCTCATCTTTCTGCGGCATCCCTGGAGCTGCATCGACCCGCGATGTGCCCGGGGCCCGAAGGAACTGGGCGAAAACGCCCAGCGTGAAGGCAGGCGACGGTCAGGCCTCAGGGCCTCCTCCGTCCCCCAGGGATGATTTCAAGATCTTCTCGCACTGGGAGCGAGAAGCGCCCTGCTTGCCTCCAGGGTGCCCTGGGTTTCTTGGGTTTCTTGGGTTTCGATGGTTTTGCCATGGACAGCGTGACGTGCCCGCACCAAAGTCCAGGGACGCCCTGGGGTCTCAGGGTTGGGTTCCCTGTGGAAGGCTTCTTGCGGTCGAGCTCCCACTGTGCAGCCAGACGTCCTCCGACATGTTCGGGGGTGGACAGAGCTCCCACCCTGACACGTCGATTCAGTAATTGGCCGTTTTCGGTTCGCGAGAGGGCGTCGCGGCCGTCCTTTTTTCGGGTCCAGGTCCGCCGGTTTCGGTCCCAGGCCGTTTTCACTAAAGGGAGGTTTACTAAAGGGAGGTTTGTTTGTCCACCGCCGACATTCAGGAGGGACAGAAACACACAGACACAATTCATCGTCGATTCCCCAGAAAATATGAAAAAATGTGGGAAGTGGGGGGGAAGACAAAAGCCCAGAAACTATAGGAAAATATGGGGAATCCTGTCATTTGTGTCTATTTATTTGTGTGTCCCAGGGCCCCTTTAGTATAGGCGGTGTGCCTCGACCGAGGGAGGATGATCCCGATCTCGGTGATCGTGGTAGCGCGCGGGCTTCCTCGGTGACCGAATTATGACCACCAAGAGCGAAATCTAGGACCACCTTCCCCGGAGGAGGCAGCTCCCTGTTGTGCTGGTGCTGGTTCCCATTTCCGAGCCTGCAACCCAGACGCCCTCGGATATGATTTTTCAGTCCGCGGCCCAGGAGGTCCCGACCCCTTCGCCGGAGGTGTCTTCTCGTCGCAGATCCACTTTTCATGGCCCCCGGGCCCGATAATTGACGGGCCCCGGAGGCCGAAATCGAGGAAAAGCCGCCGGGTGGAGACATTCACATCCTCGGAGGTCTGGGAGCCTCCCCCCCCCGAGAGGCGACGCCGCACCCGACCCGCATCCCGCGCCGGCACAGCCGCCGCCGCCGGGGCCGCCGCTCCCGCCCAGCGACGACGCGGCCAGCGCGGGCCCGGGCTCCCCGGCGCCACCGCCGCCGACGCCCCCGCCACCCCCGCCCACGGAGGGCGCCGTGGTTCCCGAGGCCGTGCGGGGCAGAGAACTCCTGCAGATCTGGGCGCCGCAAGCCATCGCGACGGCCAGGTGCTCGTAGTCGGTTTGAACCCTCGAGGCCGCTGGCCGGCCCCCGAGATCCTAGGCGCCTTGAGCCTTTCGAGCCGGGCGTCTTCTCGCAGTTTCGGGTCCAGGACCTCTCCACGTCGATCCGGCTTGCAAAACGGACGTTGAAAGATGGGGTCCAGAGTTCTGGTCGTGATTTCTCCATGCTGCAATCTTTTCGCTGCGTCGGACCTCAGGGCCCCTGGGACGGTCAAAAACCGACTCAGGAGAAGCATCCGGCCAAGGAGAAGTGGTCGATAGAGATCCCCAGGGGCGGACGCCACGAGGACACTGCAACGCCAGATCCCCTCGAATCGCGAAACAAAAATGCGACGGAAGGTTTTTTTTGATATTCGAACTCTGGGGGCCCTCGCCGGCCGCGGGACTGTCAAAAGACGACTCGAGATGAAAAGCCAGTCCGAGGCGAACAGGTCCGTACTTCCGGGGGTTCACGCCCCAGATCCACCTTGAGATCCGGCGTCGCAACGAAGTTACAGCAGAGTAAGACATCATGGCCGGAGCCTTCGACCCCAGCCTTCAGTCGGGCGTGTCCCTCTACAGGAGGAACGTTCACGAAAATTTGAAAAATAGTCAGGTGGCGCTTTTTCGGGCTCTTTTTTATTTCTGGTTATTTGTTGTATATGTTTTGTTTTTCTACCAAAATCCGCCTGTAGGAGGACATGTCCGCCCTAAACCCAGCCTTCTGCGGCATTCCTCTTGCCAGATCGATCCGTGAGGGTCCCAGGGCCCAGGTCCAGGCGAAAACGCCAAGTACAAGAAACAACGACGCCTGGATCTCTCGGTAGCTAGGCGGCGCAACAAAAATGGTGTCGTCTAGTTTTTTGCCTCTGGAGGCCCGTTTTCGCGTCCCTGGACAATGAAGGACCGATTGAGGATTAAGCGCAGGTCCTGGGGACGGGGTCGAGATCCCTCAGGAAAGTTCGGAGGAGATGGTCCTCGCGTCGTGACAACATCACGAAGGGGAGTTTTAGTTTTCGGGCCTCTGGGGGCCTTTACTGGGCTTCAAGACCGTCAAATGGTGACTCAGGGTGAAGCGCCAGTTCTGGGGAAGGGGTCCAGATTCCACATTTCCAGGGCCAATGCTGCGAACAAGAGCACGACGTCCGAGGTCTGGGAACGCACCCCTGGGGCATCTCCTGGGCTTCAATCTGGCCAGGGGGTCGAGGTGGCTCTGGCCCCTGGCGACGAGGAGTCTCCTGGTGCTCGGCTTCTCGTCTCCAGACCTCTCGCGTCTTGAATTGAGAATTGCAGGACCCAGGGTTTCTGCCCGTTCTGGGCCTCTGCAGGCCCGTACTGGGCCCCGGGGCCGTCGAAAAGCAACTCAGGATGAAGAGCCCATCCCTGGGAAGGTCGACTCTGTGCTGCAAAAGCCAGGACATCACATGTCTGGGTCCCGGATCCGTCTATGAGTGCCCCGAGGCAGGGTCAATGGCTCCCGCAGGGCTGGAACAGAAGAGGAACGCCCAGATTGCAACATCTTCGTTCACAGCGGAAGCCATTGCATTAGAAGATGGGCTGAGCATGTTGAGAATCTCATGTGAGTCAGGCGCGTTGCCGAATTTTGAATGAGGACGGTTGCTGGGGCAGGCGGCGTAGACACATGAAGATACGTAGCACCCCGCAATTGCGGATAAGAGTGAGGGGGCGGGCGCGGGCGACGCGGGCGTCGTCGAGCCGGCGGACCTCGTGGCCCCCACCTTCCCTGTCGATGGCGCTCTCCTCCTCCTCCTCATCATCACCGTCATCCTCCTCCTCCACCTCCTCTTCTTCCTCGTCCTGCCTCCCCCCCCCTCGTCCTTCCATCATCGTCCTCCCATTGTCGTCCACCCCCCCCTCGTCCTTCCATCATCGTCCTCCCATTGTCGTCCACCATCCTCCTCCTCCCCCTCCTCCCCCTCCTCCCCCTCCTCGTCCTCCTCCTCCCCCTCCTCCCCGTCCTCCCCCTCCTCGTCCTCCTGCTCCTCCTCCTCTTTCTCCACATTCTCCTTACATCCTCTCTTCTTTCGCGTCCTCCTCGTCCCCTGTTTACTCCTCCTGCCTCCCCCTCCTTTCCCAAGATAACGGCAACGCATTTTTTTTCCCACTTTATGCTCTCCGACTTCTCTGATCAAGGCAACTCGCCAGGGCAAAGTTGCTGGAATGGCTGGTGTGGATGCGCGGGGCTTGAAGAGGTCGTTGCGGGCTCAGACGGCATGCAAAAATCCGCCGCCGCGCTTGTGCGGCATTGGTTTGTTCAGTGAACGTGGTTTGGGTCGCGGGTGGGTCGCGGGCTCTCCACCTCCACCTGGAAGGAATGCAAAAGCAGCCCGCCGCAGGCGCCAGAACAAATTGGTTTGTACACTGAACGTGGAATGGGTCTCGGGTGGGCCGCGGGTTCTCCACCGGGAACGGATGCAAAAGATGCCCGCCGCAGGCGCCGAAAAATTTGGTTTGTACCCTGAACGTGGTCGCGGGTGGGCCGCGGGCTCTCCACCTGAAACGAATGCAAAAGATGCCCGCCGCAGGCGCCGAAAAATGTGGTTTGTACCCTGAACTTGGTTTGGGTCGCGGGTTGGTCTCCAGTTGGTCGTGGGGTGGGTCGCGGGCTCTCCACCTGGAAGGAATGCAAAAAAAGCCGGCCGCAGGCGCCGAAGATGGTGGTTTGTACCTTGAACGTTGTTTGGGTCGAAGGTGGGTCGCGGGTGGGTCGCGGGGTGGGTCGCGGGTGGGTCGCGGGTGGGTCGCGGGTGGGTCGCGCGGGGTGGGTCGCGGGTGGGCCGCGGGCGGGGTGGGTCGCGGGTGGGTCGCGGGTGGGTCGCGGGTGGGTCGCGGGGTGGGTCGCGGGGTGGGTCGCGGGGTGGGTCGCGGGTGGGTCGGGGTGGGTCGCGGGGTGGGTCAGGGTGGGTCTCGGGGTGGGTCGCGGGTGGGTCGCGGGTGGGTCGCGGGTGGGTCGCGGGGTGGGTCGCGGGGTGGGTCGCGGATGGGTCGCGGGGCGGGTTACGGGTGGGGCGACGACAACAAACAACAACAAGAAGAACAACAACAACAACACCAACAACAACAACACCAACAACAACAACAACACCAACAACAACAACAACAGCAACAACAACAAGCCAACAACAACAACAACCACAACAACAACAACACCACCACCAACAACAACAACATCAACAACAACAACATCAACAACACCAAACACAACAACAACAACACCAACACCATCATCAACAACAGCAACACCAACACCACCAACAACAACACCAACAACACCAACAACACCAACACCAACACCAACAACAACACCAACAACAACAACACCACCAACAACAACAACACCAACAACAACATCATCATCACCACCAACAACAACATCAACAACAACAACAAACAACAACAAACAACAACAAACAACAACATTAACAACATTAACAACAACAACAACAACAACAACACCAACAACAACAACAGCAACAACAACAACAACAACAACAACGATAATCCGCACCGCGGAATCCCACTTCAGTCACGCACCCAGGGACACTGAATGACCGTTCGGCCTCCTCACCCTGATAATATGGCTAGCGGGACCCTTCTCGGCGCCGAGACGATGAAGAACGCCCAGATTGAACAAGTCGATCTCTCGAACTTCGAACCTAGATCTTCGAACTTCGAAGCGCCCGCGGTCGATAATCAGCAATTCATGGGGGCCTTGCGTGTTCTCGAAATTTCGTCTTTATACTTAAATCGGGCACGTCCCTCTACAGGAGGAATAGTATATATATATATATATTATAATATTTTTGATCATTTTGAATATTTTGGGGTATTTTTACATTCTTCGTCCCAAATCCCCCTGTAGCGGAGACAGGCCCGACCTAACTTTAGACTGCACTGGCGTGCGCTCGCGTCTGACAGTCGATGAGCAATCGCCGATGCAGCGTCGACCCAGCGTCGATGAGCGTCGACCAGCGTCGGCCAACATCGATTCGCAAGAGCCGGCAAGATGACATCACAGACTTCCAGCCGTTCCAGTTTTGTCGTGGGCCCCAGAGGTCTGAACCATTTCCTTAGGACTAGTTTTTTGTCCTGAGGCATTTTTTTGACGGTCCCGCGGGCCTGCCGATGGTCCCCAGAGGCCGAAAACAGCCAAAACCTGGCCGCGCCAATTTTCCCGGAGCGTCGGATCTCTGGGATGGGAGGCTCCCCCGAGTTGCCACAACACCCGCGCTACATGCGGTGGGGGCGTTCGATCGTTAAGGCATGTGCCCAGGAGGCTTCAGACCCTGGAGAGTTCCCAACCCACGATTCAGGTTCCGCCGGCTTCTAGACACTGGAGTCTTTCTCCAAGGGTTCTTTGTCCAATGCCGTCGCCATGGCGTCGCTTCGCAAGACCCAGCAAGATGACATGGGAGGCTCCCCTGAGCACTCAAGATGAAGCCGAGCTGAAGCCGAGCTGCCCGAGACCAAGCCATTTTTTCATTGGAACTCAGCGAATGAAGTTTCTGTGATGTGGGTGGGCCCAGTCTGGCTGAACGCCACTTTGCGTCCCAAGACTTACCTCAAAACGCCCACTGAACACCAAGAGGAATTTTACTTGACTGCGAGAAATACTAAAGGATGCTCAGGAATCAGAGCCAGGAATTCGCGAATTCCTCAGGAATCAGGAAAAACTCGCGAATTCCTCGCGAGTTCTTCCTGGCTGAGCCACGACAGGAACCCTAAGACTGCGGACCTACGCCCGTCAGACATCTCAAGAGAACGCGGCAACTCTCGTGGGGCTCCGGCTGCCGCTTCCGAGAATCAAGAACACGAGCCGGACCCTGGGGGTCTCTCGGAGCTTCCTCTCCTTGCAGAGCGCTCTCGTATCTCTGAACCTGGGCTAAGGGAGGAGGAGGGGGAGGAGGAGGAGGACGAGGCGGAGGAGGAGGAGGAGGAGGCGGAGGAGGAGGAGGAGGACGAGGCGGAGGAGGAGGAGGAGGAGGAGGCGGAGGAGGAGGAGGAGGAGGAGGACGAGGCGGAGGAGGCGGAGGAGGAGGATGAGGAGGAGGAGGAGGAGAAGGAGGAGGAGAGACAATGTTTAAGAAACGCTTTGAGTGAGGCACATCTTCTTAGCCTAGACCCACGTGTGCCACAGAGCCCGCGCTGCACACCGCCGACCGTCGATCGGCGGCCCTCGAAGCCCCTCAGGAGGCCCCGCCACCGCTGGCCCCGCCGCCCGGCCGCTCGCCCGGCATGCGCCCTCCTCCGGCGGGCACGCCCGTGCCGGCGCCGGACCCGCCCAGGGCGGGCGGCGGGGGCCACGCAGACAGGCGCCCCGGCTTGCAGAAGTCTAGGCCTTCTAGATGGAGTCGGAGTAGATGGGGTCGGAGGATCGCGCCGCATCGCCGATGCATCGGTGATGCATCGTCGATGCGGAGCTCGCTGTTCTCCGCGCCGACGTCGGCGACGCATCGGCGACGTCGGCGATGCATCGACGATGCATCGTCGATGCATCGTCGATGCGGCGCGATCCTCCGACCCCATCTACTCCGACCCCATCCAGGAGGTCTCTAAGAAGGGCAACCGACCAGCACCACCCAAACATATTGATGCTATGGTCGCCGTTTTTTGTTGTTGCTTTTTTTGGTATCCGTAGGGGTCTCGCCCCCTGCCGCTGGCCTCTCTCTCGGATAATGGATTTTGCAAGAGCTACGTCGTGAGGTCTGGGCGCCGTCGAAGCAGTGTCGGAACCTCATTCGAGGACGATAAGTAATCGGCAAGACATATGTAGATTCAGATGATGTAGTTGAAGTCGGCGATGCATGTTGGACTTGCCCCCGCATGCTCTGCATTCGAGGCCCTCTTGGAAAGACTGAGGGCTGCTTGAGGCTAGAGTAGGCAAAATCGCGCGGCTGGGGCGGTCTTCGGGTTCCTCGGCGCCTGCTGTAAGGAACTGAAGCCTCGGGGGCGCGAGTGCGCCGTAATTTGGAAGGAATCCTGGCCTCGGGGGCGCGAGCCCCCTGGAAGTTAGAAAAGGCTTATGGCCTCGGGGGCGCAAATATTGTGTAATGCACGATGGTTTGTGGCCGCGGGGACGAAAACATGGCGTAGTTTACGAGGGTTTTTGGCATCGGGGACTGGCGAGAGTCGAAGCCCCTTGCAAGGTTACTGAGGCCCCAGATGGGCCCGAGGCGAATTAGTATCGTGTGAGTTTGCACGAATGTTTGGCTGCCACCGTTTTGGATCAAACTGTTGTGGCTGAGCAAAAGGGGACATTCCATTCTCATGGTAGCGAAGAGCGCTGCGGGTTCCGGCGAGGTCCCAGCGGAAAGCGATTGCGACTGGGACGCCATCGACATCACCTGTCGGCGAGGATCGCCCGAGGGGCGAGGAGACTGGCGCTGAAGCGCAGAACGTGGGCTGTCCTCGGTTCGCTCTTGAAAGAGATCAAGGCACGTGGTCGAGAGGTCGAGGGGGCCAATTAGTAGTGAGCCGGAACCCGGGTCATCATGGACCTCGAGTCATGCAATCCTTTCAAGGATCTTTCTTAGAGATGCTCTCAAGTCCTACGTGTACGTGGAGCTGTGCCAGCTGCACGTCACTGAGGCTCTGGTGGTACATGCAATGGCCACGATACCCACTGAGAGAGGAAAATCATCTTCTGAGGCGAGGCGTCGTTTCGGCTGCACCGTCATATCGGCTCACAAGGGCCCTTGAGCTATCATGGTGCACCGGTGGCGGACGCACCAACGCCTCCGTAAAAGGAAAGAGAACGTGCTCTCTTCTAGCACGGGTCCTCCTATTGCGAAGGCCTTACGGCCGGTGCCGCCGCGACCCTGGAGGGCGGCCCATGCGTTCTCTAATGTGGCGGGGGGGGCCTCTTGGGGGTATCTTTGGGTCTCGTGTGTGGGGGGGGTCGTGTTGGGGCCGTTGTTGACAATCGTGAGGCTTTCTCGGGAGCGTCTTTGGCCGACGACGACGACGTTGACGGCGGTGGCGATCTGGAGCTATTCTCAAGGGTCTCTCGGGGACTCTCTGGGGCTCTCTCGGGGACTCTCTCGGGGCCTTCTTGGGCCAGTTTGGGGCAATCTTGGGGGCATCTGGGGCCGTCTTGGAGCGTCGGCAAGTTGAAACGGCGAGAACGCCAAAATCTGTCAACAAATTTGAGGAAATCATTACCTAACAGCGTTTGCTGATAGGTTTCTAGTAGGGTCAAAAGAGAGCATCATGACTCCTCAGGGGGGTCTGGGCGGGTGCCGGGGAGGAGAACCGGGAATCGTTTTTCGCCAACAGTCACACACTTCGTGCTCTTCGACCTCCCAGAACTCCATTCCCGGGCCACATTCTGGAGAACCGGGAACAGAGCCGGGCTCGCTTTTCGTCAACAGTCACACACTTCGTGCTCTTCGACCTCCCAGAACTCCATTCCCGGGCCACATTCTGGAGAACCGGGAACAGAGCCGGGTTCGTTTTTCGTCAACAGTCACACACTTCGTGCTCTTCGACCTCCCAGAACTCCATTCCCGGGCTACATTTTGAGTGCCCGGAGCCAACTGTAGGCCACTTCGTGCTCTTCGAGTTCCCAGAACTCCATTCCCGGGCCACATTTTGGATGCCCGGAGCCAACTGTAGGCCACTTCGTGCTCTTCGATTTCCCAGAACTCCATTCCCGGGCCACATTTTGGATGCCCGGAGCCAACTGTAGGCCACTTCGTGCTTTTCAAGTTCCCAGAACTCCATTCCTGGGCATGATTTTGAATGCCCGGAGCCAACTGTAGGCCACTTCGTGTTTTCTAGTTCCCAGAACTCCATTCCTGGGCCACATTTTGAATGCTGAGGCAGGCTGATGCTGCGGCCGCGGCAGGCTGAGGCTGAGGCAGGCTGAGGCTGTGGCTTGAGCTGAAGGCAGACTGAGGCTGAGGCTGAAGCAGACTGAGGCTGAGCCGAGGCAGGCTGAGGCTGAGGCTGAAGCAGGCTGATGCTGAGGCAGACTGAGGCTGAGGCTGATGCAGGCTGAGGCTGAGGCAGCTGTGGTTGAGGCGAGGCAGGACTGAGGCTGAGGCTTGAAGCAGATGAGGTGAGGCTTGAGGCATGAGGGGCTGGCTGGAGGCAGGCTGAGGCTGAGGCTGAGGCAGGCTGAGGTTGAGGCTGTGACTGCGACTGCCGTTGCCGCTGCGACTGTCATCGCGAATGCGACTACGACAACGAGAACAGCAGAATTCTACAACTGGATTTTCATCTGAATCTTAAGGGAATGCTTTCAGATATGCTTCTACATATCGCTGTTAGGTTGCTTTGCCGGGATAATTGATTTTTCCCTCTTCGTGCCCTCTTGGGAGTGCTCTTGGAGACTTCTTGGAGCGGCTTGGCAATCTCTTGGGCCGTCTGGAGGCTACTTTGGCGTCTTCGACCGATGGTTCGGCGATTCGGGGCCCGCTGGAGCCGTCCTGGAAGCCTCTTGGGGCAGTCTTGGCCGGTCTGGGGGCTTTTCTAGGTCCCGAGATATTCCAGGGGGGATGCGTATTTGCCCCCCCCTCCCCCCCCTGGGACCCCCTCCCCCGGGACTCCCCCCCGGGACCCCCCCAGGGACCCCCCCCCCCGGCGGGGAATTGATCAAAGGGAAGGGGCTTCCCTTCGACTCAGCTACGACGTTGCTCAATTTCGCTTTGCCTTCGACTCAGCTACGACGTTGCTCGATTTCGCTTTGGTTTCGCTTTGGCTGGCGCGCCTGAGGGGAGGGCTACGACGACGACGACGACGACGACGACGACGACGACGACGACGACGACGAACGGAAGAGCATCGACGACGACGACGACGACGGCGGCGGCGACGACGACGACGACGACGACGACGTTCACGACGAACGGAAAAGCATCTTCCACACGCCGCACGGGTCCTCCTATTTGTACCTCGCGTCTCTCTGTATCCATACAGTCACTCCCGTACAATCCACAGAGGAGGAGGAAGAGGAGGAGGAGGAGGACGAGGAGGACGAGGAGGAGGACGAGGAGGAGGAGGGAAGAGGAGGAGGAGGAGGAGGAGGAGGACGAGGAGGAGGACGAGGAGGAGGAAGACGAGGAGGAGGAGGAGGAGGAGGAGGAGGAGGAGGACTTTCATCAGCAAGTCGCTCGTCGGTCAGACCTCCCATCGGCGCACGTTCGGTGGTAATCATTTTCATCGTGTCCCGCGTGTGCCCTCGTTGCGTTCGTTGGACCAGCTGGCCGCGAAGCGAGAATTGTGTTTTGTGTGTGTGTGTGTGTGTTTGTGCGTGTGAGAGTGTATGTGTGTGTGTGTGTGAGTGTGTGTGTGTGTGTGTGTGTGTGCGTGCGTGTGTGTGTGTGTGTGTGTGTGTTTGTGCGCACTCCTCCCTGGCAGTCCCCTCTGGCTGGCCCGGGTTGGGGAGCCACGTGGGGCCGATTCCCCCCTTCCGCCCTCCGCCTGCCCAGGCTTTGGAGCTACTGAGCGGCCAGCCGGGTTTTCGCGACAGGGCCGTGGCCCACATGGGTTTTGCTGACTCGGATTCGTGAGATGACCGCCGGGGTTGCTAAGGGAATCGGTGGCTTAGAAGCGGATATTGAGGTGGGTGATGTTTGGCTTGCTGCTTTAGTGTAAAAGTGGGTTACCGGTGCCCGAAATCACTTAAGGGAGTTAGTGATCCGTGCTAACTGGGCTCCGCTCACTTCGTGGAGTGACCTATCCCCCCTAAACCATTTAGGGCACACGTAGCCCACTGATACGCAAACTTCTGCCAATTATATCTCGCCTTAGCATCCGCCTCTAACCCCAATTCCCTTAGCAACCACGCTGGCCAACAGTTTTCGGGCGGTGAATTGGCTCTCTGGCGGCCGTTCGGGGCGATCTGGACACCTCCGGAACGCCCTCGGCGAAGCGCAGCTGAAACGCACCCCGAGGCTGGAAAGCCACCGAGAACCGACGAAAGCGTACGAAAACGGCCGCGGTCATCTCAGTAGTGCGTCCCCGAGCTGGAGCAGCTGCGTCCCCTTGCCCCCCCAAGGCCCGCCCACCCGTCGCGGCAGCCTCCGCAGCCCCCGCCGGCCCCGGGGCGCCCGCGCCCTGCCGAGGAGGCCGCCGCGCGCCCTCCCGCGTGCCAGATTGGTTGGCGCTTGCCGGACGATGATGATGATGATGATGATGATGATGATGATGATGATGATGATGATGATGATGATGATGATGATGGTGGTGGTGGTGGTGGTGGTGGGGGTGGTGGTGGTGGTGGTGAGGAGGAGGAGGGAGGAGGAGGAGGATGGTGGAGGATGGAGGAGGAGGAGGAGGAGGCGGAGGAGGTGGAGGTGAAGAATGAGGGAGGGGAGAATGAGGAAGGGAGGAGGAGGAGGAGGAGGAGGAGGAGGAGGAGGAGGAGGAGGAGGAGGAGGAGGAGGAGGTGGAGGAAGGGGGGGGAGCCGCATGCCCGCATTCTTCGACCGATTGCGAGCCCTACCCCGCTACAGGGCTTCCCGCGTGCCAGATCGGTTTGCGCTCGCCCTCCTCCTCGTCCATGGGGGGGGGGGGTGCATGCCCTCAGTCTGCGACCAATTCCCAGGCATGTAAACAAGCCTGAGTTTTTTTCTTGACTGTTCGGCGTCTGGGGGCCCTTACCGGGTCCTAGGACCATCCACAAACAACGACTCAGGATGTAATAGCGGTCCTTGGGGAACGGGTCGGATCTTTTGGGGAGGGGACCCCGTGTTGAACAAAAACACTACATGCATCGAGTCTCTGGGTTGCGAGCCCGGCACCCATATGGGGTTATCGGCACGCCCGCCGGGGCTAGGGTCCACACGTGGCTGCCTACTCGGGCCCAGGCGACGCATGGAAAGTCGGGACGGTCGATCTTTCTGGGCGCTTCTTCGGCCCCGGAGGTCGTCTCCTGGCCCCGCGGCCGCCAGAATGGGATTCAGGATGGAGAGGCCAGCTCCAGGGAGGGGTCGAGTTTCAGGAGGGAAACAAAAACACACTTAGACACACATAATCGTCGATTTCCAGGAAGATGTGGAAAATCTGTGAGAAAGGGGGAAAATTAAGTTCAGAACAAATAGGAAACATTGGGAATCCTTTGAGTCGTGCTTATTTATTCAAGACGCTTCGCGTTCACCGCTCGCCAATATTGCCTCGCCGCTGTTGTTTGTCGGGGTGTGCCTCTTGGGGCTCTCTTGGGAGGCCTCTTGGTGGTGCGAAGATATTGCAGGCCATGCCATTGGCGGCGCTCGCATCTCTCTACCTCTAAGCTCACTGTGCGCTGCCCTCAAGGCGCGCGCGTCTCTAGGGGGCATCCCGAATTTTAGTGCGGGCGCTGTCCCCCCCAGGGGGTGGGCACATGCAGGTCGGCTCTCAGGTACACTCATCCCTTCCACAGGTGGCCTCTTCGGGGGTCTTGAACGCGTCGTGGGCCGTCTGGAAGCCATCGTGGGTGTCTCGGACCGATTGTTCGACGAGTGCGATCTTGAGCGCTGCCAATTGTCTGAGTGATCGTTGTCAATACGGTCCTGCTGGGTGGGGTTGTTTATGATCTAAGACGCCTACGGCGAATTACCGCCGCCCCCTGCCTTTTTGGAAGCGCCTATGTGGCCGAACGTTGAGGCCAGACCTGCCAAGCCATCGGACCATGTGTTCCCCGAATCGGTTTGGAAAGCCTTCGGGGAACACGTGGGCATCTTGAAGGTAATCGTGGCCCTCTTGGAGGCCTCTTGGGCGATCTGTCGGCGATCTTTGGGGGCTCTTGGGCCGTCTCCGGCCGTCGGAAGGCCGAAAAGAAGGAAATGCCAAAATCCGTCAAAAGCCTAAGGAACATCTATGTTTTTGGCCTCTTCTGGCTTTCCTGGGGGCCCTCTTGGGGGCCTCTTGGGCCGTCTTGGGCCAGCTTCGAGCCAACTTCGGCCATCTTGGTGGGTTCCTGGCACGTCTGACGCCGTCGGGAGCCGTCTAGGGGGCCTTTCTGGGCCAACGGGGGACCCTCTTGGGGCGCTTCGGGGCCGTCTTGGAGGCCATCTTGGGCGTCTTGGAGGCCATCGTGGGCGTGTTGGAGGCCTCTTGGGTCGTCTTGGGGCCCTCTTGGGGCCATCTTGGAGGCCACTTGGGCCGTCATGGGGCCCTCTTGGGGGCCTCTTGGGCGATCTTGGGGGCCTCTTGGGCCGTCTTGAGCCGTCGGAATGCCGAGAAGAAGCGAATGCCCAAATCCTTCAAACATCTATAGAAAATTATGGTTTGTGCTTGCACGTGAAGGAAGTCAAGAGGGGTTTTCATTATGTCGCCCCTTTGGCTCCGCTCCTTCTTGCATCGCATAGCTTCTCTGGTCCAGAGTCGATGGATGGGCGCCATCCCTGAGGGGCGGCCGCGCTGCTGGCCTGGGTGGTAGTGGCGCTGGAGGCCGCGGCCCACGTTGGGCCTGGGGTGAGCCCGACGCGGGCGGCCTGCCCTGACCCTCGTGCCCCGCCTGTCCTGCGTGTCCAGAGGCGGCGGCCGGCCCAGAGGCCGCGGCCTGCCCGGCTTGCGAGCCGCCTCCCTGCGCGGCTTGCCTGGTCTGCGAGCCGCCGCCGGGTGCGACCTGCCCGGCCTGCGAGGCGGCCGGCGGCGACGCCGGGCGAGAGGGCGGCTGGAAGGCTCGCTGGAGCGCTGCCCGGAGGCCTGGTGCACTGGCTGGTGGGAGCCTCCGGTCGCAGGCATGACGACGCTCGTGTGGTGGCTTCTCAGCGTCGTGGGGCGGAGGTGGTGGACTAGAGCGCTCCTAGTGGAGCCTGGGGTCTGCCGATTCGCCGGCGACGACGTCGATGACGGACGGGTGCTGCTGCACTACGTGGCAGAGGGCGGACGGGTCATCCTGTCCCCAGAGGTTGACATCTACGCGGAGGACGTGAGCTGCGGCAGGGCCGAGACCGGGCCTGCCCGGTCCATCCCGCTGGCGCAGCGGGTGGGCAGGATGCGGAGGCTGTATCGCTTCGAGGAGACGCTGGGGCCTGAGGATCGGGCCAGGACGCTGACGCGGGGCCGTCAGGCGGCGCTGTATGTAGAGGCGGCGTCGCCTGAGCCGAGGGAGGCCGGGGCCGTGAGCGGCCAGCGGGTCTCGTGGCAGGAGGCCGCTGGCAGGCGGCTGGCCGCGGAGCGGGGTGGCCTGCTGTGCCTGAGCATGGCCGTGGCTCGCCTGGTGGGGACGCCGCTGGAGGCTCCTGCTGGGGGTGACACCTGGGTCGTCCGCAGTGGCTTGCCCGGCGATGAGATCGGGGCGGAGGTCGACGTGACGAAGACTGGAGGCCTGAGCTTCGAGGACAGGCTTGAGGCGTTCGGTGTGCTGAGGTCCGCCGACGGAGGCACGGGGCGACTCGGCCGTCTGGGCGCGGGGTCGGACGCTGGGCGCCTGGCCGAGGAGGAGGCTTTCAGGCATGACCTAGGCAGGAGCCAGGCGCGTGCCAAGGGCCCCGAGCGCCGACGCACTGCGGCCGCGGCGCCACTCGAGGGTGAGGAGCCCGCCAGGCCCATACGCGGCACAGCTATGCCAGGGCTGGCGCAGCCGCCCCTGGCGGAGCCGCTGGGCGAGCAGCGAGACGCCCTCGTCCGCGCGCTCTGGGTCTTCTACGACGAGCAGGGCGGACGGGTCAGACGATGGCGATACGTGGTAGGCGAGTCGAGGCAGGGGCGCCGCCCAGCCGCACAGGTGGGCAGACCGCCTGGGGCTCTCCACAGGCGCGAGCACATGGCGAGGCACGGTGGCGACCCGCGTCTCGAGCCCGACTTCGCCGTATGCGTGAGGGGCCGTGGGGAGAATGACTGGGTGGTGCAGAAGCTGAGGACGATCGTGGAGGCCTGGTACCAGGGCTTATGACGTGTCCAGCTGAACATGAGCGGCCTTATGATGGTGGGGGAGATGACTCACCGCGGGACCGCCATGCTGGAGGCCTACGGGGACCTGCCCAAGCCGAGCTGGACGAACGCGGGCATCTTCGCGGACGTGAGCTCGGAGCAGGACGTCTCGGGGTCAGAGCTCAGGGGCTACATCCACCAGGGGGCGATGAAGCCGTACGAGGTGGAGCAGGCGCAGAATCGGGCAGGTACGCTACGCGGGGCGCCTGCAAGGACCGTCGGCGGAGCAGAAGGAGCTGGAGGCGACGCAGCAGGAGCGGGGCGTGGTGGCGGCCGAGGCGGCCGCGGGCGCGCCCGGGCCAGGGGCGTCGCCTCCGCGGGGCCATGACGGCCCCCGGGCCGGGGGGGACCAGCCCCTCCCCCGGGCCCTTTTTGCCGGGGCACGACGGTGGCCGCCTGCCGCCCTCGCGAGGAGCTCGCAGCTTCCTGCCGCTCCCGCTGCTGGGCGACGCTGGCCGCCGAATTCGCGGCAGGTCTTGCAGGGCGAGGCAGTTCGGCCGTGAGAATCGAATTGCGTCGGAGGTCAACGGTATCGTCGATGCCGTTAACTGGATGTCGGGGTACGACTCGCTTCCTGGCCCAGCCAATGACATGCAGCGGGATGTACTTGCGCGCTTCGAGGGCCTCGTTCGGGGCCGGCAGCCGGACGCCAAGTTGCAGGATCCGCAGGCGGCCCTCCGGGAGCTGCTGCGGGGCCGCTCGCCATACGACGGGCGCAGCGGCCCGACGACGGTCGCCTGCTACAGTGCAGGGCTCGTCAGCATGCCGATGGACGTGAGCGGCTGCCCGCGTCTAGAGGACCTCTTGCCTGGCGAGGCCCTTACTTTCCTGCAGGAGCGCCATGAGCGCATGTTGCGAGAGTCACCCTTGCCGACTGACGTCGAGCCGTACTTCGACTCGGTCCTCAACTTCAACCACAAGGAGTACCGCGGCCTGGTGCGCCGGCTGCTATCGGCTGGCATTCTGGGATGGACTCTAACACCGAAAGAGAGAATTGGGATGTTTTTTGTGTGGAAGGATGGGCGGCGCCGGCTTCGCCTCATAGTCGACGCCCGCCGTGCGAACGCCCACTTCAAGGATCCTCCTGGGGTGGAGCTTTTGAGCAGCGAGGGCCTTGCCAGAATCGAGGTGCACGTGCCAGACGCGGGCTTCTCGAACTACGAGGACCTCCGCGCCGCGCTGGAGGCGCAGCAGGTGTACATCGGCATGGCGGGCGTGAAGGACTGCTTTCATCGGATGCGTATTGATTCGGCCCTCTCGCAATACTTCTGCCTGCCGCCGGTCAAGGCTGGGGCCTTCGGCGTGACCGAGGTCGAGGGGGCCAAGGTGCAGACGTCGACGGCCATCTACCCTTGCTGGCAGGTGCTGCCCATGGGCTTCAGCTGGTCCCTCTACTTCGCCCAGCGGGCCAACGAGGAGGTGAGCCGCCGCAGCAGCGCGCTCCTTCGGGGGCCCAGTCTTTCAGACCATGGGCCACCGCTCGTGTTCGCGCCGGGCAGAGCGTCCCAGGAGGTCAGGCACTACGTGTACGTTGACAACCTGGGGGTCTTCTCGCTTTTCTCTGAACTCGTGAGCGGCGTGATGAACCAGCTGACAGGCGAGTTCGCCAAGCTGAGCCTACTGCTGCACAAAGACGAGCTGGTGCCGGACAAGGCAGTAGCGCTGGGCACGGAGATCGACGGGGGCCTATTGCGCACTCGTGTGACCAGTGATCGGTTCTGGCGCTGCCGCCAGGCCGTGCGAGGCCTCCTAGCCCGCCGCAGTGTCAAGGGGTGGGCCGTGGAGGCAGTGCTGGGCCACCTAACCTTTTGTGGCCTCTGCTCTCGCGGCACCTTGTCAGCCTTCAATTCAGTCTACGGCTTCGTGCGAGCCCGCTACGACGAGGCTGCCGTGCTATGGGCTGAGGCGCGGCAAGAGCTGGCGGCCTTCAGCTCTTTGATGTACTTCCTGGAATCAGATTGGTGGCTGCCTTGGAATCCCTTGGTGCAGCAGTCAGATGCCAGTCTTCACGGCTACGGACTGGCAAGGGCCTTTTGGCCGCGGGAGCTGGTGGAGTCAGTCGGGCGCGTGCCTGAGCGAGCCCGCTTTCGCCGGCGCTGCGCGCACAGTGCCCGCGAGGCTGCGCTCTGTGCAGCTGGATTCAGCATGAGCGAGAGTGGAAAATGGGAACTCAAGGGCCTTCCTGAAGATGAGGAGGAGCTAGGCCAGTGGGACGTTGTGAGGGACTTCCCGGAGGTGCCCGCCCGGGGGCTCCGCGCAAGTCTGTGGGGGCCCTGCTTCGCAAGAGCCTGGCAGCACCCTGAGGGCATCCTGACCTTAGAGGCCCGAGCCCTGGTCAGCAGCATACATCGTATTGCCACCACGGTGTTTGAGTCCCACATACGTCAGTTGCTGCTCTGTGACAATATGTCGGTCGTGCTAAGCTTCAATCGAGGGGGGAGCTCTTGTTTCAACTTGTTGGTCCAGATTCGTCGATTTCATGCTGTCTGTCTGAGCCGAAATATTCGTTGTTCGGTTCGTTGGATACCAAGTGAGCTCAACAGTGCCGACCTCCCCTCACGGCTATTTGATCCTGACGGCGCAAAGTCCACCCTTCTGGCTGAGCTGTTGGAGCTCGAGGGCTCCCAGGCGGGCTCAGAGCGGGTTCCCGCCTGGTCCGCACCTGAGCGGGTAGCCGGTGGCGCCGCGGCCCGCGATGCTGCCTGTGCGCCCCCGGGCGCCAGGCGGGCGTGGCCGCTGCCTCGGCCCCCTGCAGGTCAGACAGGGCGCGAGGCTAGGGGCGGGACGCCGGCGCACACGGCGGCTGGCGCCGTCTCGCCTGAGGCCTGGCCTGGGGACGTCTGCCCAGGGTCAGGAGGCAGGATGCCCGCGGCAGCTTGCCCCTTTGCCGCCAGTCGCGCCGCGGCCGTCGCCGGCAGCTCGGCGGGGGCGTCAGCTGGGCGAGTCCGAGCTCCTGAAGACAGCGGTGCAGGGCCGTCTCCTGCCGCTGAGCCTGGAGCAGATGGCGGAGGACCTGAAGGAGGTGCCTGGGCCAGATGGGCCCGCTTTGCCGCCAGTCGCGCCGCGGCCGTCGCCGGCAGCTCGGCGGGGGCGTCAGCTGGGCGAGTCCGAGCTCCTGAAGACAGCGGTGCAGGGCCGTCTCCTGCCGCTGAGCCTGGAGCAGATGGCGGAGGACCTGAAGGAGGTGCCTGGGCCAGATGGGCCCGCTCAGGGAGCGCGAGAGAGCGACGGCTCCTCCGGCAGCGGGAGCTCCGAGCCCGAGGTCGAGACCAGCGCCGCGCGGCAGCGCAGGCTCGCGCAGTCGCACGGGCGCCTTGCCCGCCACTACGGGATGACCACTGGCAAGAAGGGGTCCCCTTACCTGGAGAGGGAGGCCGCGTGGATCCCGCCGCTGCGCGAGTACCAGAGGGCTGCGAACACTGGCGAGGTCATGGAGAGCAGGGGCGATTCCATGGTGATCTCGGCGTTGGTGGGCCAGCGGACCGGACTGCACCAGACTGGGACTCGCCCCTTCTGGGCCGAGAGGCTGATGGTTGGCGGCCTGCACTTCAACCCCGACGTGTCGAGCTACGGTGCCCGGCGCCTCCCCCCGGGCTGGAGTTTCTGGACCCTGAGGCTCTTCCCGGAGGAGAAAGGCCCGTGGGAGAGAGCGGGCCTGGTGGAAGTGTCGCTAGAGTCAGACTCGCCCTGGATGCGCTTCTTGGGCCCTGTGCTGAGTCAGATGAAAAAGGAGATGCACCCCGAGTGCCCGTGGAACTTCACGTGCCCAGAGTGCCGCAGGATGTTCAGCCTGCGTCTCCAAGACCTGCCAGCAAGAGCCGAGTTGGTGCCGTATCAGGTCTGCCTTTCAAGGGCCTTGGTATGCATGGCGAGGAGGTGGGGGCGGCTGGCCGAGTTGCAGACACGCTGGCAGTGGAGAGCCAAGCGCAGCGTCGTCCGCCACGAGAAGCACGCGCGCCTGGCAGCCACGTGGACAGCTCGGAGCCGCACGATGCAAAGAGTGTTCCTGGTCTGCGGGGCTCAGCTCGCGGACATCATTTTGGATCGCGCCTCGCCGCTCGACTTGCGGGAGCTCGACCGCGTCTGACTGGCCAATATGTGGCCGACTGCTTCAGTGGCAAAGGAGGCGTGGGTCGCGCCGCAATGGCAATGGGCGTACCAGCCAGGTTCTGGGACACGCTGCACGGGCCGGGCGGCGACCTCACCCGACGGAAGGTCCTGCGGGGCTTGTGCTCCGACATCGCCGCAGGCCGCGTCTTGGCCGTGATGCTGGCGCCGCCGTGTGGGCCCTGGACCACCGCTGCCGACCGAGTGGGAGCCATCCGCTCGGCATCGCAGCCCTGGGGACTTCCGGGACATCTTCTGAGTACGAAACAGCTGGCTCGCCTGGCATCGGGCAATAAGACCATGCGTGCCGCTCTGAGCGTCATCAGATGTTGCGAGAATTTTAAAGTCCCCTGCATACTTGAGCATCCTGTAAATTCACGCGTTTTTGTCACGAGAGAGGTTCTGGGGGTTATAGAACGGGGGGCTGTTGTAAGATGTCTCGATCAGTGTCAGGAGGGTGCTCGCTGGCGCAAACGAACAAGATTTTTGTGTCTGAACATAGATGTTCAGGATAGCTGCTGCCTCGATCGTCGGTGTGGTCAGATCAACGGTATTTGTAACAAGTCTGGCCGTCCACACATCGTGCTGGAGGGCAACGCCCCGAATGGTGCGAGATGGACCGCTATCGCTGCCGCCTATCCGCCAGCCCTCAATAGGAAACTCGCTAAAGTCCTTTTGAGTGAATGGCGCGCGTCGTTATATAATCACCCTTGCCCACCCACCCAGTAAACATTCTTGGGAACGGCTTGGGTTGACGGTGCCTCACAGCTGAGCGCAAGGACGCGCAGCCGTTCGTTCATCTGTGTCCCCGCCTTGAACAGATCTCGGGACGTCCTGGTTTGTGCTTGCACGTGAAGGAAGTCAAGAGGGGTTTTCATTATGTCGCCCCTTTGGTTCCGCTCCTTCTTGCATCGCATAGCTTCTCTGGCCCCCCGCCCCCCCGAACCCTCTCGAGCATGCGTGCACACACATGCTCTGTCTCATTTTTCTCTCTGTGGTTGACGGTGCCTCACAGCTGAGCGCAAGGACGCGCAGCCGTTCGTTCATCTGTGTCCCCGCCTTGAAAAGATCTCGGGACGTCTTGATTTTGGCCTCTTCGGGCCCTCCTGAAGGAGCTCTTGGAGGCCTCTTGGGCCGTCTGGGTGGCCTCTGGGGGGCCTCTTGGGCCGTCTTGGGCTCTCTGAGGCCGTCTTGGAGGCCATCTTGGACCATCTTGGGCGGACTTGGAAGCCATCTGGGGCCGTCTTGGAGGTCATCCTGGCCGTCTTGTGTGGCCGAACGTTGAGGCCAGATCTGCCAAGCCATCGGACCATGTGTTCCCCGAATCGGATTGGAAAGCCTTCGGGGAACACGTGGGCGTCTTGAAGGTCATCGTGGCCGTCTTGGAGGCCTCTTAGGCGATCTTTCGCCGATCTCTGGGGGCTCTTGGGCCGCCTCGGGCCGTCGGAAGGCCGAAAAAAAGAAGGGAACTGTCACAATCCGTAAAAGGAACTTAAGGCAAATCAAAATGTTTTGGCATTTCTGCTTATGAGAGGATTGGGGCCTCTTGGGCCGTCTTGGGCCAGCTTTTCGAGCCAACTTTCGGCCATCTGGTGGGTTCCTGGACCGTCTGACGCCGTTCGGGAGCCGTCTTGGGGGCGTTCTGGGACAACGGGGACCCTCTTGGGAGCTTGGGGCCGGTCTGGAGGCCATTGGGCGTCTTGGAGGCCATCGTGGGACGCGTGTGGCGGCCTCTTGGGGCCGTCTTGGGGCCTCTTGGGGCCTCTTGGGGGCCACTTGGGCGCATGGGGCCCTCTTGGGGGCCTCTTGGGCGACTCTTGGGGGGCCTCTTGGCCTATCGTGGTCTTGAGCAGTCGGAAATGCCGAGAAGAACGAAATTTCAACATCCTTCAAAAACCACCGGCAAATCATTGATCTCGGCCTCATTCGGGCCCTCCTGGAGGGGACATCTTTGAGGCTTCTTGGGCCGTCTGGGAGGCCTCTGGTGGGCCTCTTGGGCCGTCTTGGGCCGTCTTGGACTCTCTTGTGCCGTCTTGGAAGCCGTCTTGGACCATCTTGGGCGGACTTTGAGGCCATCTGGGGCCGTCTTGGAGGTCATCCTGGCCGTCTTGTGTGGCCGAACGTTGAGGCCAGACCTGCCAAGCCATCGGACCATGTGTTCCCCGAATCGGTTTGGAAAGCCTTCGGGGAACACGTGGGCGTCTTGAAGGTCATCTTGGCCGTCTTGGAGGCCTCTTGGGCGATCTTTCGGCGATCTTTGGGGGCTCTTGGGCCGTCTCGGGCCGTCGGAAGGCCGAAAAGAAGGACATGTCAAAATTTCCGCGCAACAAAAACCTAGCAAATCAATGTTTTTTGGAACTTTCTGGCCTTCCGGCAGGCCCTCATCGGGCCTCTTGGGCCGTTCTTGGGCCAGCTTGCTTCGGGGGCCTTCGGTCACTTGGTGGGTTCCTGGCACGTCTGACGCCGTCGGGAGCCGTCTTGGGGGCCTTTCTGGGCCACGGGGGACCCTCTTGGGGCGCTTCGGGGCCGTCTTGGAGGCCATCTTGGGCGTCTTGGAGGCCATCTTGGGCGTGTTGGAGGCCTCTTGGGCCGTCTTGGGGCCCTCTTGGGGCCATCTTGGGGGCCACTTGGGCCGTCATGGGGCCCTCTTGGGGGCCTCTTGGGCGATCTTGGGGGCATCTTGGGCCGTCTTGAGCCGTCGGAATGCCGAGAAGAAGCGAATTCCAACATCCTTCAAAAACCATAGGAAAATCATGGATTTTGGCCTCTTCGGGCCCTCCTGGAGGACCTCTTGGAGGCCTCTTGGGCCGTCCGGGAGGCCTCTGGTGGGCCTCTTGGCCTGTCTGGGGCCCTCTTGGACTCTCTTGGGCCGTCTTGGAGGCCGCCTTGCACCATCTTGGGCGGACTTGGAGGCGATCTTGGGCCATCTTGGAGGCCATCTTGGGCCATCTTGGCCATCTTGGAGGCCATCTTGGAGCCGTCTGGGGCAGAACATTGGGGAAGTGAGGTCCGTGGAAAAAATCCCGGGACCCCGGCGGGACGGGCCGAAACCCACTGGGAGAGTTCTTTTGGAAAAAGAGCCAAAACCAAAACCGATAGGATTCGGCACGCCGGGCACCCCTTTGCTGAAGCGAAAGGGGGCGGTGGATCGAAGACGCCTACGGCGAATCACCGCCGCCCCCTGCCTTTTTGGAAGCGCCTATGTGGCCGAACGTTGAGGCCAGACCTGCCAAGCTATCGGACCACGTGTTCCCCGAATCGGTTTGGAAAGCCTTCGGGGAACACGTGGGCATCATGAAGGTCATCTTGGCCGTCTTGGAGGCCTCTTGGGCAAGCTTTGGGCGATCTTTGGGGCTTTTTGGGCCGTCTCGGGCCAGCTTCGAGCCAACTTCGGCCATCTTGGTGGGTTCCTGGCACGTCTGAAGCCGTCGGAAGCCGTTTGGGGGGCCTCTATGGGCCGACTTGGGGCCCGCTTGGAATGCTCCAGGGCCGTCTTGGAGGCCATCTTGGGCGTCTGGGAGGCCATCTTGGGCGTGTTGGAGGCCTCTTGGGCCCTCTTGGGGCCCTCTAGGGGCCATCTTGGAGGCCACTTGGGCCATCATGGGGCTCTCTTGGGGGCCTCTTGGGCGATCTTGGGGGCTTCTTGGGCCGTCTTGAGCCGTCGGAGAGCCGAAAAGGCGCAAATGCCAAAATCCTTCAAACACCAAAGGAAAATCAATGATTTTGGCCTCTTCGGACTCTCCTGGAGGACCTCTTGGAGGCCTCTTGGGCCGTCTGGGAGGCCTCTGGGGGGCCTCTTGGGCCGTCTTGGGCCGTCTTGGACTCTCTTGGGCCGTTTTGGAGGCCGTCTTGGACCATCTCGGGCGGACTTGGAGGCCATCTTGGGCCATCTTCGCGATTTTTTGAGGATGTCCCGAGCGAAACGGCCGTTTTTGGGCATTGACAGACGCATTTTGGGAAACGCGCGGGTGGCCGGCGGGACGGGCCGAAGCCCACTGGGGAGTTCTTTTAGAAAAAGAACCAAAACCAAAACTGAATCATCCAGCACGCCGTGCACCCCTGCAAGCAGGGGGCGGCGGATCGAAGACGCCTACGGCGAATCACCGCCGCCCCCTGCCTTTTTGGAAACGCCGATGTGGCCGAAAGTTGGACTAGAGCTTGGCCAAGCTATCGGACCATGAGTTCCCCGAGTCGGTTTGGAAAGCTTTCGGGGAACACATGGGAGAGAATGATTATGAACAGGAAGAGGAAGAGGAAGAAATAGAGTAGGAGGATGAGGGTTGTTAGGAGTCTCTTGGGGCACCCTTGGGGTCTGTTGGGGGCTTCTTGGGGGCCTCTTCGAGGCCTCTTGGAGGCATCTTGGGGGCCTCCTTGGGCCTCTTGGGGGCCTTTGGGGGCTTCCTGGGGGTCTCTTTGGCCGTCTTAGGGCGTTCCTGGTCCGTCTGACGCCGTCTGGAGCCGTCTTGGGGGCCTCTCTGGGCCGTCTTGGGGCCCTCTTGGGGCGCTTCAGGGCCGTCTTGGAGGCCATGTTGGGCGTCTTGGAGGCCTCTTGGGCCGTCTTGGGGCGCTCTTGGGGCCGTCTTGGGGGGGCCCTTGGGCCGTCATAGGGCCTTCTTGGAGGCCTCTTGGGCGATCTTGGGGGCCTCTTGGGCCGTCGGAAGGCCGAAAAGAAGAAAACGCAAAAAACCTTCAAAAACCTAAGGAAAACCAATGATTTTGGCCTCTTCGGGCTCTCCTGGAGAACGTCTTGGAGGCCTCTTGGGCCATCTTGGAGGCATCTTGGGGCCATCTTGGCCGTCTTGGAGGGCATCTTGGGCCGTCTTGGAGGCATCTTGGAGCCATCTTAGCCGTCTTAGAGACCATCCTGGCCGTCTTAGAGGCATCTTGGAGGCCATCTTGGAACCGTCTGGGGCAGGAAATTGGGGAATTGAGCTCCTGGGCATCCTTTCCGGGTGGCCGGCGGGACGGGCCGAAGCCCACTGGGGAGTTCTTTTAGAAAAAGAACCAAAACCAAAACCTGAAACATCCAGCACGCCGTGCACCCCTGCAAGCAGGGGGCGGCGGATCTATTAGCCTTCGGCCCATCCCGCCACCGTGCCTGGGTGGTGGGTCGGAGGCCTCATGGATGTTGGTTGGGTTCTCGTGGTTGGCCTCTCGGGGGCTTCAGGGGCGCAGTTTTGAGGCCTCGTGTTGGGGCCTCTTGGGGCCTCTTGGGGCTTCTTGGGGGCCTCTTGGGGCTTTTCGGGGTGCCTTTTGGGGCCCCCTTGAGGCCTCTTGGGGTGGGGGCCTCTTGGGGCCTCTCGGGGGCCTCTTGGGGCTGAAGGCTGGACTTTTCGGTTCCTGGCCCCCTTCTTGGGCCCCTCTTGGGGCCGTTTGGGGGCCCTCTTGGGCTGTCTTGGGCGCCTCTTGGTGCCCTCTTTGGCCGTCTTGAGTCTTGGGGCTCGCTTGGGCTCTCTTGGGCCCATCTTGGGGGCGTGTTGGGCCGTCTTGGGACGATGTTGGAGGCCTCTGGGGCACTTCTGGACGCTGTGAACCCCGAACCTCGCACATGCGAAGCATGTGCGTTTTTCGATGGGAGCTGGGCGATTTTTGCTTGTTGGGGCCCTCTTTGAGAGCCTCGGGGCTCTCTTGGGGCTTTTCGTGGCCTCTGGGGCCACCTGGAGATCATCTTGACTGTTTTTTTTGGGGGGGGAGGGGGGCGATCTTTCGGCGACTCGGTCTCTCGGGCCGTGTAAGGGGGCGCCCCGGCGCGTTCGTGGCGCGCTCCTGGAGCGCCCGGGCATCGCCTGGGCATCGCCTGGGGTGCTCTTCGTTCAGGGGTCCCCAGGGGCCGCCACGCGCGCGCGCGCGAATCAGAAACACTTTTAACCCGTTACCGGAGGTCTTAGCGCGCCTCTGGCCCGTTGGGCCGGCGAACTTGTGTGTCCCCCGGCCCCGTCAGGGGTTTCCCAGGGGCCCGTGTCACGAGCAAAAAGCGACGTCGGGGGAGGCTGGCGCGGTTCCCGCCCCCCCCCCCTCCCTGGCGCTGTCGTGCGCTACTCGTTGGATACCATTCGGCCACGCGCAGAGGGGGGCAAGGGGGAGGGGGGCAGGCTTCTTAGAAGTACCCTTGCTTCTAAGAAGCCTCCCCCCTACCCCCTTGTGTGCGCCGCCAGGCCAGAGTGTTCGGCCGCGACCGACGAGATCGGTCGCTACCGATTTTGTTTCAAACTCTGGTATCGGTCGCGACTGGTTAGGGCGGGAGGGAGGGCGGAGGGCGGGAGGGAGGGAGGGAGGGGGGGAGGGGGGGAAGGGGGAGGGGGGGGGGAGGGAGGGAGGGAGGGAGCCCCATGAACCGTCGAAAAGCGGCTTCGGGGTGGAAGCCCCGGACCTGGGGCAGAGGCTGAGGCCTCTGGGGTTCCAGGTTTACCAGCCTGAAGCAGATCCCTGTCCCTGTGGTTGGCTCTGCCTCGGTGCCACTCTCCAGTAACCCCTCGGAGTTAAGTCGGGCCTGTCTCTCTACAGGGGGAATGTTCAAAAGTAGTAAAAAATAGTATGGGGACGATTTTATTTTTGTCATTTTTGGGTATGTTGGGGGCATGCTTGGGGTATTCTTTATTTTTTGTTCGTCCAAAATCCGCCTGTAGGGGGACACGCCCGACCTAACCTCAGAGTCAGAGGGCGCATCCCCGAAGTTGGCGCCGCCTTGGGGTTACCGATCTTGGGGATAGGGATCACTTCGAGGCTGGCTCCAGCTGGGCGACGAGAAAAAAAACTGGTGCAAGTGCGCCGACATTCGCGCGGCGGCTGCCCGCAGAAAATCGCGCAGAAGCGCCCTCGTGTTCAGTGTGACTTGCCGCGCTGGCGGCCCACGTAAGCCACCGCGTAAGGTCGCTATGCCATTTTGCATAAGAGCATTTTTTCCGTCGCTCGATTAACATTCACGTCGCTCGAGTAAAAAAACACGTCGGAAGTTCGGGGAGAGAGGCCCTTTGATCTGGGCCTCGCTTATTGTACATGCCGGGCGTTTTCGCCTGGCCTCGAGCCCTGGTGCTCTCGCGGATCGATCTGGTTGGAAGAATGCTGCAGAAGTAGATGGGCAATTCGGATCGAGGCCGCTGGTAAGGATTTCTCGCAATCTCAGGAGAGGAAGGAAGAAGAGAGAGAGAGAGAGAGAGAGAGAGAGAGAGAGAGAAAGAGAGAGAGGCAGAGAAAGCTGTATACAGAGAGAGAGGGATCTGTATGTATGTATGTATGTATGTATGTATGTATGTATGTATGTATGTATATATAGAGACACACAGGGACAACTGGAGAGAGAGAGAGAGAGGGAGAGGGAGAGGGAGATAATGACAGAGGGAGAGAGAAGAGAGAGTGTGTGCGGGCTGTGAAGACGGGCGCACGCGCATATGGAATGAGCGACTGAGATAACACAGAAACCCAAAACGAAAGGTTCACAGGCTGGAAGAGGATCAAGGAAGTGCAGCATCGTCGCGTGTCGCGTGGCCGTTTTTTCTACCTTCGCTTTTCTGCTTCTCTCTTCCAGATGAGGAGAAGGCGGGTTGAGGGACGCGAGGGAGGGAGGGAGGGAGGGAGGGATGAGATGGAAGGGAAGGGGAGGGGGGAGGGAGGTGGGAGAGGGAGGGCAGCGGGACAAGGACGGAGGCAGAGAGGAATGAGGAGGGACGGCGGGATGGATCAGCGGCGCCCGCAAGGGGGGTTGGCGCGGGCGGGCCAGCCTCCCGTTAAGGTGGTGGTCTCCTAAGAATGCAAGGGGGGGGGGGGGGGGCTTCTTAGGAGGGCCTGGAAGCTTCTAGCCCAGACACCCTCGGGTCATACAAAAATGACGACGGGAGGTTTTTCGCCATTTTCGGTATCCGGTGGCCCTCCCCGGGCCCCATGACCGTCAAAAAAAGCGACCTGGGATGGCCGGTCCCGGGAGACGCCAGGCTCGAGGGAGGAGTGGAGAGGAGAGACGGACGGGGAAAGGGAGGGAGGGATCGGAGTGGAGAGAGGGAGGGGGGAAACGTAAGACTCGGTGGCGGCGGAACTCGAGTTAGCCCCTCTCGCGTTCACCCTCCCGAGGGCGCTGCCAAGTGGACGGACGAGGGACGACAGGCTCGAGGGAGGAGTGGAGAGGAGAGACGGACGGGGAAGGGGAGAGAGGGACACAGAGATCCAACGTGTTGGAAAAAGCAAGACCGAGGTTTTTCGCAGTTTTCGGCCTCTAGGGGCCCCTCGCTGGGCCTCGGGGCCGTCAAAAAACGACTCAGGATGAAAAGCCGGTCCTGGGGAACGGGTCGAGACTTCCGGGGACCCCGTATTGAAAAGATCGCGACGTCGGATCTCTGGGGATGAGGTGACGGAGTGGAGAGAGGGAGGGAGGAAGCGTAAGACTCGGTTGCGCCGGAACTCGAGTTGGCCCACGCTCTTTTTTGCGAGGCCGTTGTGGATTTTGAGGGTCCAGTTTTCGGAGGATGCTTGCAGCGGGAGCTCCCGTCAAATATCGGACTGGGTTTCGTCATTTTCATGATGGCCCCGTCAGGCCAACCCGAGTCCCCCGAACCCGAGTCTTGCGTGTCCCCTAGGGGGGGGGGGGATAGGGGACTTTCTTATCCAGAAGGCGCAAAACAAAAAGTGCGATGGCAAGTTGGTTGGACGTTTTCGGCCTCTGGAGGCCGTCTCCCAGCATGTGGGCCGTCGACAAAGAGCCTCAGTATGAGAAGCCGGTCCCGGGGAAAAGTGGGCCCTTGAGCTCTCGACCCCTTGCCTGGGGCTTGTTCTTCATCCCGAGGAGTCTTCTGACAGTCCCAGGGCCCAGAGGCAACGCCTGGAAGCCGAACCTTTCTACAGAGCCTCCTGCGCTCCCCGAGTCGCCCGAGGTCTGGGTCCGAGGATCCGATATGCCCCGACATCTCTAAGAGCTCGAGATCTCTCGCAGACTTCTCCCCCTTGGGGCCGCTCGACCCCTCCCCCTGGACTGGCTCCTCGTTCCGAGTCGTTTCTGACGGCCCCTGGGCCCGGAGGCGGCCGCTTGACGAGCCCGACCATGGCCTTGCCTGCGCGACCATTGCGTTTCAGCAAGGGGCCCGCCTTCGGCGGAATCGGAGGTTGATAGACCTCCTACCCTGACACGTTGATTAGCGAATTGGCCGTTTTCTGTTCGCAAGAGGTCTGTCGCGGCCGTCATTTTTGCGGGTCCAGGTCCGTCGGTTTCGGTCCTAGGCCCTAGGCCGTTTTCACTAAAGGGTGGTTTACTAGAGGGAGGTTTTTCCACCGCCGACGGAAGCAGGGGAAGCCAGCGGAAGCAGACGGGATTAAATTGGCGGTGGGTCCGACTTCCCAGACATCTGGCGTCTCGACAAAAATCCAGACGGAGGTTTTTCATTGTTTTCGAACTCTCGGGGCCCTGACCAGGCATCGGCAGCGTCAGAAACGACTCGGGCTGAGAAGCCGGTCCTGGAGAAATGGTCGGGGGCCCGCGTCTCGAGCAAAAATCGAGACGCCAGATGTCTGGATTGTTCGATTGGGTGCAACGGCTCCAGCGGCGGCGGGGAGTAAGAGTGAGGCGCCAACATGTTGGGATCCAGAATTTCTGAGTGTACTCGAACTAACGGTTTTGGAACAACAAATAGGGTCGGCCAGGACGGTCCGATGATCGGATGACCTGGTGGTGCGGTGACCTGGGCCGCGTGATCCTCGTGATGCGGTGATCCGTAACATGAGCCGGGTGACCCGGTGCGACCCGATGATTTGGTGACCCAGTGACCCGGCTGCTGACCGGACTGACCGGGCGACTTAGTGATCAGGTGACTTGGCTGCTGACCCGGCTGACCCCGTGATCCAGTGATCCGGTTGGCCCAGCTGCTGACTTGGCTGACCTGGTGACCCGGGTGACCCAGTGACCCGAGTGACCCGGCTGACCTGGCTGACCTGGTGACCCAGTGACCTGGGCCTGCTGACCCTGCGGTGACCCAGTGACCCAGCTGACCCGGCTCACCCGGCTGACCCGTGAACCCATGATTTAGGCCAGCTGATTTGGCCCAGGTGCCCCGGTGACCCAGTGACCAGGTTGACCCAGTTATACCCAGCTGACCGGGTGACTCGGTGAACCGGCTCGGTGACCTGGCTGACCCCGTGGACCGGGCCAGTCGACCCAGTGGTCCAGTGGAGTGGGTCAGTTGACCCGGTCACCCAGTGACTCGGTACCTCGGTGGAGTGGGTCAGTTGACCCAGTGACCTGGCTGACCCGGTGCCCTGGTGGAGTGGGCCAGCTGTCCTAGTGACCCGGTTGACCTGGTGACCCGCAGGAGTGGGTCAGTTGACCCAGTGATCCGGTGCACTGGTCGAGTGCTGGGTTAGTTGACCCA
>CAUYUJ010016570.1:172500-192500 GCA_963575745.1 Prorocentrum cordatum | reverse complement strand
CGGGCGCGCCCGATCTGTCGCCCGCAGCCGCTTTCGCGGCAGGGGCTGCGACCAACTTGACGTGCAGCGAGTGTTTGCGCTGCGTTCCGAAGGAGGCTATTGCGGCAGCGTCGAGGTCCATCGAGCACGCGCCAGCCCGGTCCGTGGGCCTGGTGGTCCCTGGGTTTGCGTTCACCGCCCCAGTGTTTGACGCGTTGGCTTGCGGGCTGGAGGAGAAGGGCTTGGGGGATTTTGAGCGGCGCGCGGCGCTCGCGCGCGCGGCGGGCAACCCGGGGGGCGCCGAGGACAGGAAAAGACGTTTCTTCGCGAACGCGCTCCAGAACGGGAAACAAGGGTGATCGTGCGTGCGTCTTCGAGTCGATGGACGCGCTGCGCGGGGCGCGCAGCCGCTTTGCATGCCACTTCCCTGACGCGCGCGCCGAGAAGAGTGCCGCGGGGGCCTGCCTCGGGGAGCACTCTTGCCCGGCTGCTGGGGGGTCAATTTCCTCCTGGCCAGCGTGCCGCTGGCCTCCCCAGGCCCGCGTGGTCGACCGCGCTGCTTCGGCGCCGGCCACGCTGCGCTACGTGCCGCAGACGAAGCCGGAGCTTGTCGTATTGGGGGACTCGGACGCGGCGGGCGAGGAAGGGGCGGGCGCGGTTGGCCGGCGCAGGGCGGCGTAGCAGCTGACGTCCACGGGGCGCGCGGCCCAATCGGTGCTGGTCGATCCCGCGCGATGGGGCGTTCCAGTGCGGCGGCCGAGGGCCTGCGTCATCGGGCGCTTGGCCGACGCCGAGTCGGCATTGCTGAACGCGCTGCGTGGTGCTGCTGAGCGCGCCAGCTTCGGATTGGTCTTCGCGTCGGCCATGCGCGCGTGGCGGGTGCGGGGGCCGTCCGTTCAGGAGTTCGCGGGGGTGTCCGCGCAGGTGGGCGCGAAGGACATCGACGCGTTCCCTAAGCAGATTTCGACAGCTGGCGCGGGGTGGTCGGCGCCAGACTGAGAGGAGATCCTGGCGACCTACCGCGGCGAGGTCAGCCTCTGCATCCGCCCGCGGGCCGTGGCCGCGCCTCCTGCCGCCGCGGAAGAAGGTCCTCTCGTGGCTCGCCGAGACGCACTGGGGCGGGTCTGGCCGCGGCTTGGCCGCGGACCTGGCGGGCGCCCCTGGCGGTGGGTTCTCATCGCAGCTCGCGCCGCTGGTGCTGGGGAGGGACTCAGAGGTTGGCGCGGGTGCATATGATCTCTTCCACAGCGTGCCTCTCTCGCCGCCCCGCTCGGGCCCCCGTCTGATGCCGACGGGGGAGGGGGCGGGGGGGCGAGAGGGCGCGTCGGAAGGGGGGGTGGCCTTGGAACGAGGCTGGGTCGCCAACGCCTGCTGAGGAGCTGCGGCACGGGGGCCTGAATCGAACCCCTGGTCGATCGATCGATCGTCGATGGGCCGCCGTCGATCGATCCTCGATTGGTCGTCGGTCGTCGATCGATCGGCGATCGATCGCCGAGTCGGTCCTCGAATCCGGGGGATCGCGACTGAAGTGGGGTGGGTGGGGGGGGGGGGGGCGGGGCAGGTGGGGCAGGAGAAATGGCGTGGCTACAGGGAAGAAAGTTAATGGGGGGGGGCCAAGAGGAGGAGAAGCGATAGAAGCTCCGGGAATTTGGGGGACGAGGGATGGCAGGGAACGCGTCCCTTCGCGCCCCGTCACGCGGCCAGGAACGCGGTCGCTGGCGCCGCTGGAGGTCCTGCGGATGTCGGGGTCCCGGGCGTCGCTGCTGTGCGCGACGAAGCGGCAGTCGCCACCGCCGACCTGGCGGACGTGACAGCGTCGTCCTGCCCAGCGCCGTTCCCGACGCCGCTCGCGTTCGCCTGTTTGCTCGCCGCGCCGTGGCGCGGCGGCGAACAGGGCGATGAGCGGGTCATGGCTTCTGTTTTGGGCGCGCTGCTGGCGGGCGCGGCGCGAGTTGCTTCCGACTGTCGCGTGCCTTGTCTGCTCTCTGCTGCGAGGCAGGCGAGCGAGCTGAGAGGATGAAGCGCCCCCTGTGCTCCACCGCCCCCTCATCCTTTTCCTTCCTTTGTCCTGTCCCCGCTCCCCGTCGCCGCGTGCGCCGCCGCCTGCTCGCGTTCCAACATGTGGCGGCGATGTAAGAATTCTTCTTATTTTTCATGTTTGTATCATTTCGCAGTCTCACTTTCAAAACCATTTTCATGCTTTGCGGTACTTTCAAGTAAACACGCGTTCGACTCATATTTTTCAAATGTTCGAATCCTCCTCCGAAGCCTCAACACCTCCATTAGTGCACTGTACCGTGGATCGAATCAAATGGCGACTGGGTTCTGCTCGGGACGGGGCCCGCTTCGCTGACCATGATGTCGCGGCCAGTTGGGCCGCCTATTTCGTTCCCTTCCTCCTCCTTCTCCTCCCCCTCTCTCCTCTTGAATGTGTCCGGCCATTGACTTTACGTGGTGAGTCACGGAGCCTGGGCTCTGACTATTATTTTTGCCCTGTTGCGGTTCAATGATGGGAAGTGTTCGCTCCGGATCGTCCGAGAAACGCGCAGGTTTGTGTTCCCAATGCACGGAAATTGCCCGGCCAATAATTGTCACGGGTAGATCGGCGTTGACTGTCACGTGCTATGTGTTTTCCGTTGTGTTTCTTCCATGGTGCATTGCTGTGGGGCTGTCCGCTCTTTCCTCTCCTTGAGAAAAAAGAGCGAAGCGTGTGAGGTGTGTGCCGACATGGGTGCAGTGGCGCCACGTGAGCCCTGCCAGTGGGGCCTTCGGTGGAACCCTTCCTATGAGGCCACGAAGCGTGTGGTGTGTGTGTGTGTGTGTGCCAGAATGGGTGCGGTGTCGCCATGCGAACCTTGCTACTGGGGACTGCGGTGGAAATCTTCATATTCAATCCAGCTTTCCAAGGTTGCCCTTGCATCCTACCCCTTCGGGCCCATCCTTGGCCCTTGCGCCCCGTTCGAACAGTGTCGACGTAGCCTTCCGAGGCCCTTGCGCCCTCACCGTGCGTCCTTCGTATACGGGTTGAATGCGTGTGTGTGTGTGTGGCCTCGAAACTTTTGAGGGGTGTGCAGAAATGGGTGCGGCTGCGCCCTGCGAGCCCTGCGACTGGGGCCGTCAGTGGAGTTCCCAATTGGGCCAGTGCCGAAATGTGAGGAAGGACGAGGATGGGGAGGAGGAAAGGGGGACGCGGGGCGCTGCTGATTCAACCCGAGAGCCCAACACTACATGATGGTTGTTCGGAGCAGTTCAGGATGGGGAAGAAACCGAGATCCCTTGGGGAATGTGTCACGACAAAGCTGCGAGGTCGGAGGAGAGGGGGAAACCTGGGGGGGCTGTTCGAGGGTGGGGCCCAGGCTTCTTAGTGACTCGTACACGTCGCAGAAACGCGGTTTCATGGTTTTCGGCGACCGCGGGCCGTGTCCAGGCCCTGTGATCTGCAAAAGCCGATGCGGGACGGAAGCCTGGTTGCCAGGAAGAGGTGGAGAGGCCTCGGGGCCGCGTTGCCAGCGAAGAACGGGCGTCGGAGGTCTGTGGCGCTGGGGCCGTCCAGTGGATAGGGGGTTTTCTGGCCGGCCGCGGTGGGTACAATGCTGGTATTCCTACACCGCGCATTCGCTGCGCTGCTGGTGAAAGAAGGAATGGTGGTTATCTGGCGTGAAGGAGGCCAGCCGTTGTGCGGAAGCAGGACGGGCCCGCGGGGGTAAGGGGAGAGAGGCAGCGTCCGGGGGGGGCATTTTCGGTCTGTATGTGTGTGTGTGTGTGTGTGTATATATATGTGTCCAGTTTTGAAACGTGAAGCGGAGCCTGGTGGAGAGAGAGCGCCGCATTCGTCTGTGCCTGCCCCGCTGGCATCGGGCTCAAAGTGCAAGCCGACGGCACTTCGATGGCCTTCGCCGCATGGCTGGCGGGCGAGGCGGTGCACGGCGCTGGGCAGGCAGCGCTGCTGTGGGCGGCTCGCGGTGAGTGCCCGGCCTGCACGTGCGCGCCAGCCCTCACTTGCGCCCCGGGCCAGGAGGCGGCCCGCCTGGACTGCCCGGGCGGACCCCCGGGGTGGGCGCTGTCAGCGGTGGCCCTCGCTGGCGTGACCGGCTTCTCTGGGGGTCTCCTGGCCGCGCGGTGGCTGGGCGCCTGGCAGCCGATCGCTGGCCCTCCGCCCAAGCCGTCTTTGGAGGAGGAAGCTAGAGTGCAGGCTGCCATAGCCAGAGCGCGGGCCTCCGCCTCGTGATGGCCAGCTCAGCAGCCGCTGCGGCGGCAAGTGGACACCCGCTGGCCTTGGAGGGGCTCGACGAGGGCGACTTCATCCATGTGCTGTATCGCGTGGGAGGCGCTCGGATCTGGCACGAGCGCTTGATCCTGGCATTTCAGACGGTGCCGCCGTTCGGGACAGGGATCATGACTCCAGATGGTCACGCCTATGTGGAGGCCATCATGCAGAACGGGGCGGACATCAGGGAGTACGCGATCCCCGCCGGCGCCGCAGCCGGCGCCGTGGCGGCCGTCACAGCTGGTGACCAGGTCTACCGCTTCCGTGGTCTCCCTCTTCCTGGTGATGTCGCGACAGGTGCCGCCTCTGTTCGAGGTACTCTTGGGCTGGGCGCGGGACCGCCGATCGCGCTGAACACGGCAGGGCGTGTCATCGCGGCCGTGCTCGGCGCTCCGGCTGGCGCGGGGCCTGCGGGGGCCCCCGCGGCTGGCGAGGCCGGCGGCGCTCCTGGGGCTCTGGGCGGTCTGGCAGGGCTAGCCGCAGCCCTTGGGGGCGGCCCAGCGGCCGCGCCAGCGGGCGCTGCCGCCCTTGTACCAGTGGCGGCAGCGCCTGCACCTGCGGCTGGAGGTGCTCCAGTTGTCGCGCCTTTTGGCGGAGGAGGGGCGCCCCCAGCTGCTCCAGGCGCTCTCGGCGGCGCCGCCGTGGCCGTGCCGGCCCCTGGGCCTGCCGCCGCCCCTGCGCCTGCTATGGGTGGGGGCCCTCGTCCTGGTGGCGTGGCCGCAGCATTGGCCGCCATCGCAGGCGCTCCTGGGGGCGACGCTCGGATTCAGTCGGTGGCTTTCGACGCGCAGGGAGTGAGGTACGTGGACATTCGAGCTGCAGTGGTTCGCCTTCGCGAGCTACCTTGGGGCGACTGGCCCCTCAAGGGGCCCCGCACACTGCAATGGGTGCTGAACTTCATCTGCCGCAATGGGGGTACTCCCCTTGGCAGGCGCACGAAGTGGGTCTCGGAGGGGTACCTTGAGGCGGACGATCCTGGGGTCGATACCCACCTGCTGTGCTGCCGCCTCCTCGAGCTGGGCGTGGTCTACGATCAGCTCCACGTGACTAACATCGCTGCCATGGAGTTGGTCGGTCGGACTCTCCAGACCCAGGAGGAGCTGTACCGAGACAGGTTCGCCGCTGCCTCGGAGTTCGGCTCAGACGCAGCGCTGATGTCGGGTGCTCTGGACGCAGGCGGGAACGTGTGCGTGGCGCCGGCTCTGAGGGACTGGCTGGCCGCGGAGAAGGCGCGCGAGGCCAACATAGCCAAGGAGCGGCGCAAGGCGCGCGAGGAGCGGCTCCTCGCAGCTGGCGGCAGCTCTGGCGGCGGGGGCGGCAGCGATGGCCGAGGCCGAGGCCGCGGCCGCGGCCGCGGACGCAGCAGAGACGGCGGGAGGGGCGGCCGCACAGCCCCAGACAGCAATGGCTGAAAAGCACCAGGGGGGGGGGGCAGTTGGGCCAGCCTCTCCCTGGGACAGGAGTGCGGCTTCGGCCGCAGGCCCGGGCGCGTGTGGAGGGCCCCGTCACCGTGACGTCTTCCCGCTGCCGATCCCCGCTGCTGCTGCTCGCCCACCCTCAGCGCCAGGAAGTCGCCGCTCGGCTAGGCGTGCTGGGTATCGCCTTCATCGCGAGGATAGGGTTCGCTCGGCCGTCAACGCACTTAATTCACTGTATGGTTCTCGGTCCTCGCCTCCAGCTGTGGCTCACGAGGGGCAGCGCCAGGCCATCATGCACATCTCGGACAGCATCGACGAGCTTGGGCGCCCGCCGTCAGAGTTCATGTCTAGTAACGCTGCCGAAGACGGAGCCCTCAGGGAGCTCCTCTCCTGCGCCAACCTGCACGGGTCTGGCGCCGCGACGTCGGCTCCCTACGTCAGCGACAAAGTCGCATGGCCCGCCGCAGGTGGGGCCCCAGTTGACATCATCGAGCTGGTGCCGCCTGTGGATAAGGTCTGGCTGGAGGGTTGGCGGAGTCATATGCTTCGAGATCCGCGTGCTGCTGCTGCTCTGGCTAGGGAGGCATGCCCGAAGGGGCCTTTTTGCGATCCCGCCCTGACGCGTGACGTGAGCACGTACGGTCGTTTTTTGATCCAGATGTACGAGAGGCAGATGGTCAACTTCGCGGCGGACTCCGGCCAGCCGCACACCGTCGGCCTCTTCTTCGTTCCCAAGAAGACGGGGGCCCTCCGCATCATCTTCGATACGAGGGCCGCCAACTGCAAGTTTTTAGATGCGCCCAGCACTCGGCTACCCTCGGCCTCAGCTTTCAGCTCGATCGAGGCGCCGATCGAAGGCATGTACATGTCGACCTGCGACCTGGAGTGTGCTTTCTACCACATGAGGCTCCCAGCGGGCATGGAAGTGATGTTCACCTTGCCACCGATCAAGGCGGGGGTGCTTCAGGAGATCGGCCTCATCGACCTCGACTTCGACCCGTGGGTGTCACTCTCGCCCCAGGTCCTTGTGCTTCCCATGGGCTTTTCGTGGGCGCTGCATCTTTGTCGGGCTGCTGCTCGCACTGTGCTTTCGGACGACGGCCGCTCTCTGGATCAGACCGCTCAGGATGGTCATCCTGGGGTTAACGTTGTCGAAAAGAGTGCCGTGGGAGTTGCCGCCTACGTCGATAATATCCTCGTCTTCGGCGGCAGCAAGTCCTTGGTGGACCAGACTATGGCCGGGCTGGTGAGCACCTTCAGGAGTCGCGGGCTCCCAGTTCACGAGATCGAGCCCGCTGCTCTGGATGCCGACTTCCTTGGCCCCAGCCTCCGCGGTGGCAGATATCTTCGCATCAAGCCTCGTAACATCTGGAGACTTCATTTCGCGATTTCAAGTTTGTTAAGGCGTGGATGGTGCTCAGGCCACATGCTTCGGGCGGTGCTTGGTCACATCACGTGGGCGTCTATGATCCGCAGAGAAGTGCTCACCGTGCTTCGCAGCTCCTATGGCTACGTCGGTGCCTTCGGCCCGAGGCACGGCAAGCTCTGGCCGTCAGTGATCAAGGAGCTCATTATCATTAGAGATTTGCTCCCGATTTTGACTTGCGACCTGGCCGCAGAGTGGCGCGCCGTGATGACGGCCAGCGACGCCTCTCCCTTTGGCCTCGGTGTGATGCGACGTCGGGCGCCTGCTGCTACTTGTGCTGCTGTTGGGCGGTACTCGGAGCGGTGGCGCTACAGGGTCGAGGGCGGGCACCAGGCTCGCGTTCGGTCGCTCAAGGCAGGAGAACTGTTGACCGACGAGGGGCCAGGCGAAAACATACAAAGTCCGCCCTCTCTCTCTCTCTCTCTCTCTCCATCTCTCATGCCAAGATCCGACGGTAACTGGGGTTACTCTGTGGAGCACCTGGGCAGCTTGGGGAGTCGCGCGTTGAAGAATCCAGAGGACATCCAGGAGGCCGGCACCTTGGGCGTCTACGGTAATGACTTGGGCGTCCCGGTGGAACTCAACATGGCCGAGGCCCTGAGGTCCAGCACGGACCCTTGGGAGCTCGACGAGGTACCTGGGCACATTACACGCAAAGAAGCTTGGAAGAGCGTCAGTGCACAGTCGGTGTCTCTGGGAGCCAATATTCTTTACCTGGAGGGCGAGGCCTTGGTCACGTCCTATCGGCACCTTCTTCGTAGCTTGGGCAGTCACGGCAAGCGCATGGTTGCCTTAGTCGACAACTTGCCTTTGGCGCTTCCTTGTGCGAAGGGGAGAGCACGCTCGAGTTTCTTGAGGTCATGTCTCAACCAGTTGTGCTGTCTGTCGTTAGCCACAGGCTCGAGGCTTTGTGTGCGCTGGATCGCTTCAGAAAGGAACCCATCAGACTCGCTCAGCCGTGGGAAGCTGGGCTGGTTCAGCGGGCGCCGTCATCTGAGTGATGCTCGGACGCATGGCCGGCGGCTGCGTCGCCCTCTTCGCCCTGCTCTTGCTGATCACGAGGGCGGAGGCGATGCCGCGACGGGGGTCGCGCACCCCTTCTGCCTTGACGAGACACCGCGCCCGTCTGGCTGCCAAGGCCGCGGGCGGGCGCACCAGTACTTTGGCCATGAGCCTGTTGGAGCAGCTGGCGGTGAGACCGAACGCAGAAGCCTTCTACCGGCAGCTACTACACAGTTTCGTGAGCTACTGTGCGGACCACCACCTGGACTGGAGCACTTTGGGCCAGCTGGACTCGATCCTGGCGGAGTACTTCACCACGCGCTACCTGGAGGGAGCCGCTGCGAACGTCGGGTCCCGGACGATAGCAGCCATCTCGCATTTTACCCCAGGGCTCCCGAGGCAGATGGGCACCAAGCTGCCGAGGGCCTCTCGTGCTATGCAGGCTTGGATGCGGCGCGCGCCCGCTTTGACCGGGCTCCCGATCCCCCGGGCTGTGATGTTTGCCCTGTGTGGGATGCTGATCGCCTGGCAGCAGCCTCAGATGGCAGCTTGGTTGGCCATCAGCTTCTCGGCATACCTCCGACCTGCCGAGGCACAGAGGCTGACGACCGACAGCATCGTGCAGCCGTCGATAGGCGCGGGCGCCGCGTATCAGTTCTGGGGCCTCCTGCTGCACCCCGCAGACCGCGGCCAGGGCGGGGAGACGGGGTCGTTCGACGAGTCGATCCTCTTCGATCTCGATTTGTACCTCGTGCCGGTCCTCATGGCGCTCCGCCTGAAGGGGCCTGCCGCGACGCCTCTGTGGGGTTTCAGTCTTGGCCAGCTGAACCAGATGTTCACTCTTGCTGCAACGGCCCTGGGCATCAACCACCTGCGCCCCCACTTGCACGGGATGAGGCATGGCGGAGTGAGCGACGACCTCCTGACGCAGAGGCGATCGATGGAACAGGTGTTCCGCAGGGGCCGCTGGGCCGTCATATCGTCGATGCGGCGCTACGCGAAGGAGACGGCTCTTCTGCGCGAGCTTCAGGGCGTGGCGGAGGACGTGTACGCGCTCGGCCACCTCGTGGAAGGGCGATTTTGCGAGCTGCTGGAGATGGGCTTCATCAGGAGCGGATGCCTCGCCCAGGTGCCCTCCCGGCTAGCGGAGGCGATGCAGCTGGGCGCCCCAGCGCGCGGCAGGCGGGCTCGGAGGAGGCCCGCAGCTGCGGCGCAGTGAGTGCTACGGGCGATGCCGTCCGACAGCACCTGAGGCGGCGGTTCAAGGAGGCAGTGCAGCGAGGCTCGCTTTGTCGCAGGCGCGTGGTGTTAGAGCTGTTCAGCGGTTCTGGCCACCTCACCGCCGCAGTGCGCCGACTCGGCCTTTCGGGTCTGGGGCTCGACATTAGGCATGGGCATCTCGAGGACCACCTCGATGCCACTTTTGAGGAGGTCATCGTCGGATGGCTTTGTAGCCATGCAGTCGCCGCTGTCTTTCTAGGGACGCCCTGCGCCACCTGGTCGCGGGCCCTCAGGAGACCCCTGAGATCTCGCGACCACCCCATGGGCCTCCATCAGTTGAGCACCTCCGAGAGAGCCCGCTTACAGCAGGGCAACGCTTCTTTCGCATTCACGTGCCGCATCATCAGACTGTGCACTCGTCTTGGGATTCCTGTGATGCTGGAGAATCCAGCGGGCTCTTTGATGCGGTATGCGCGTTCGCTGTCTCGGCTCGTTCACTTACCTTGTGCACGTAGTTGTGATCTTGACCAGTGCCAGTATGGTACTCTTTGGCGCAAGCGCACGAGGATCGTCTCATGGCACGCTGGCCCTATAGAATCCTTACGCCGCATGTGCCAAGGGAGACGCGGGCTGTGCTCACGCACTGCCAACAAGCATGTAATTCTGTCTGGCCAAAGCCCTGCAGGTTGTAAGTACACAGCGCTCGCAGCTGCATATCCAGCTGCCCTTGCCAATGCTCTCGCAAATGTAATCAAGCGCGCTGTGCTCAAGGCGCCACAGCAAGCGATGGCTAGTCTGGTCAGCAAGTAGCGTGTCTCCGAGACTTCTCGCCTCAGCATCGAAGGCCTTTTTACTTTTCGGCCGCCTCTGCCACTCTGTCAGATGCGGCCAGAGCTTCCTTTGGGGTTCGGGAACTCCCCTTCTGGTCGGACCTCTGTGCAGTCTGCTCCGTCGCCCAGCTGCTCGCCGGGAGATCATCTCGTGGCAGTCTTTTACTGCCCTAGCCTGGCTCGCGCTCGACACATACAGTACAAAAAAGAGACAGAACCCCTTCAGTCCTCAGGCCCTGTAAAGAGGCTCGGAAGGTCTTTGTTCTGGTCCAGCTCTGGCGTTCGGGATCCTCGAGGCGGGCTGTCCAGTTTTGAAACGTGAAGCGGAGCCTGGTGGAGAGAGAGCGCCGCATTCGTCTGTGCCTGCCCCGCTGGCATCGGGCTCAAAGTGCACCCGCCCACGTGCCGCCCTGGCTCTTTTTTTCTCGCCCGTATATATATATATATATACATATATATATAACTTGCTGCTATCCTCGGGGAACTCCCCTTCTGGTCGGACCTCTGTGCAGTCTGCTCCGTCGCCCAGCTGCTCGCCGGGAGATCATCTCGTGGCAGTCTTTTACTGCCCTAGCCTGGCTCGCGCTCGACACATACAGTACAAAGAAGAGACATAGCCCCTTCAGTCCTCAAGCCCTGTAAGAGGCTCGGAAGGTTTTTGTTCTGGTCCAGCTGGCGCTCGGGATCCTCGAGGCGGGCTATATATATATATATATATATATATGTATACACGTGTGTGTGTGTGTGTGTGTGTGTGTGTGTGTGTGTGTGTGTGTGTGTGTGTGTGTGTGTGTGTGTGTGTGTGTGTGTGTGTGTGTGTGTGTGTGTGTGTGTGTGTGTGTGTGTGTGTGTGTGTGTGTGTGTGTGTGTGCGTGTGTGTGTGTGTGTGTGTGTGTGTGTGTCAGGCACCGCCGGCGGCAGCGGCCCCAGCCAGCTCCTGGCTCGGCGCTGACCCTGAGTCGGTCGACGCGACGCCCGCGGAAGGGGCTCAGCCCAAATCCAGGCCCGCGCCCCGGCCCCAGTCCCTCGCTCCGGGCGCGGACGCACAGGGCACCGCACAGGAGCAACCGCCGGGCGACGACACCAAGGAGGAGACCCCTGACTACAGCTCCAAGGACCAGGAAGAGGCCCAGGCTCAGCGGCTGGCAGAGGCCGCAGGCGCAGTCCACTCGGTCTCAGCCTGGAGCCCATCGGCAGGTTCACTTTGACACGGGTCCCCGAGAGGTTCGGCGCAACAGCCCTGACCGTGGCCCTGACGCGCAGCGCCAGGTCCGCTCCACCGGCGAGACTCCGGCGCAGGACGCACCAGCGGCGGCCGACGTGACGCCGACGCCCGCGCCCCGCGCACACCCCGCCGGACTGTGACAGCCGGGGCCGGGCGCGCGGCACCCGACCCCCGTCCTCCGCAGGGGTGCGGCCGCGGGCGCGGCAAGGGCGGTAGCACGACAAGACGGCGCTCGTCCAGGGGCGCCAGCGACAGGGAGCGGGCCAGATAGCGCGACCGCGAGCGAGACCGCGATCGTGACAGGAGCGGAGGTGGGGGCTCCTCGCACCGATATGATGATCGCCGCCACCCTGGGCACAACAGAGGCGATCGCCGCCGCCATGACCACAGCCGCCCCTGGGAAGAGCGCCGCGTCAGCTGGCCGAGGCGGCCGGGCGAGACGGCGATCGCCCACCTGAAAAGGCTGAAGGGCGAGGGAGGCTTCTGCTTCGTCGCAGCCTGGCACTCCTGGTGTAGGCACGTGGGCCACGACAAGGGCAAGAGCAAGGACACGGTCAAGTTCGACCCATCTTGCTGGCAGCCCAGCATGGTCGACCGCTTCCTGGACGACGTGGCACGCAGCCGCCACGATGTGGGTACCTGGTCCTCGACTGGGCGTCTACATCGACTGGGGCCGCGAGAACGCCCTGTTTCAGGAGTTCCAGCGGAAGCGGGAGGTGGCCACAGGCGAGGGGCGCGGGGACGGACCGTCCCGCAGCTCCGGGTCCGCGGACAACTGGACCAGAATGCAGCGCCCCAGGCGCTGACTCGTCTCGAACGCTCCTGACTGACCACGCGGCCTAGGGCGCCCTGCCCTGACCGCCCCTCCTGTCCCTGGCAAGGTCTCTTGGCGTTCTTCTTCGGGTGCGACCTGTTCGTCGCCTTCTACAGCGCCTGGCCCTGTCTCCCCTCGCCCCTCCCTCCTTCGCACCTGATATAGGGGCGGTTATAGTCCCTCCTGATCCCGCAGGTTCCACCTGCCTCCGGTTGCTGGTGGGGCCGCCCGGGTGCCGGCGCGGGGTTTCCGCGTCGCTGGCTGGCCAGCCTGGCTGGCCGCTCTCCTCCCTGCCCGCTTCCCCCTTCCCCCGCCCGCTACCCCCCCTCCCGCCGCCATGGCGGCCGCGCCCGGCACAGCGCGGCTTCGGCCCGGTGCCCGGCGTCGCGCGCGCAGGTCCTGTTCCCCTGTACCTGCCCCCCCGTCCCGGCCGCCTCGGCGGCCCCGCGGTGCCGGGGCAGCGCGGCTCCGGCCCGGCCATGTGCTCCGCGGACGACCGTGCGCACCTGCAGGTCCCTGGGCTCGCCAATTTCCTGCTCCCAGCAATTCGCCTGCGCCCTCGGCTCGGTCCGTGTGCTCGGCCCAGTCGGCATGTTCTTGGCTAGTCCTGGTTGCCGCGCCTCTCGTCACAAGCGGCTCCCGCTACCGGGCATGATGGCGCGACGTTGCACTTCGTCCCCGGGTCGCCTTTCTCTCCGCTGCTGCTCCCTGGTCCCTGACGTCAGCTTTGTCGTAAAGCACGTCACACTCTGCCGCCGACAGTATGAGGCTGGTGTTTTCTGAAGGGCCGATCGACTGCAGTACCTCACCTCCAGCATTTTGTTGGCTCCGGTACTTCGCCGCCGGGCTCGTGTTCAATGCGTACCGCTCACGTACAAGGCGTTCCTTTGCAAGACCTACGGCTTCGGCATCGCCTGTCTCTGGGGCTTTGCCTCCCCTCGGCCTCGCCCTGAGGCCCCGCCGCTTTCTCCGCCCTTCCCTTCGCTTAATTCAAGCTTCGCGCTGCCCGCTTAGCTTCGACCGGAGGAGGTGCGCTCTCGACCCGCAGATCAAAAAGTATGTGTGTATGTATGTGTGTTATGCCATTATCCATGGGTGCTCCTCCCCTCTCCCTCCTTCCCCTTCTCTTCTCTTCTCTTCTCCTCCTCCTCCTCCTCCTGCTTCGCCGTCCGTAGCCATTTTGGCTCAAGATGGTGAGTCCATCAGGGGAACAAGCGGACGCCGCTAGTCCGCGGCAGGCAAGGCCACCTGTGGCCTGGCAGACTTCGCCCGCACCGACGTCCGCCGTCACGGGTAAACGGAGGCCTTTCCCGTTCCTGTGTGAGCGAGCGTCCCAGACTTCTTCCTCGCCATGTCGGAGAAAGGAGGTTCGCCCGCTGCGATGCCACTGCGCTGCGAAGGGATCTCGAAGCGTCCTCCTCCTGGCGAGCCTGGTGGCGATCCTGGCGGCAGGGCTGACCGCTCCCGTTCACCACCGCAGGGAGGTGAAGTTGATTTGGGCGCATACGCCACCATGGCCTACGTGCAGTCCCTCCAGTCGAAGATCGACGCGATGGAGACCTCAATCAAAGAGTCCATCAATTCGACCGTCACCACCGTGGTCAGCTCCGCCACCAATCCCATCTCGTTGGCGCTCAAGGCCGCCCAGGACGGCATTGACGGGCTGGGCGCCAAGATCGAGAAGAACGTCCACCTCGCCGTCGGCCAGCAGATCGACGCCACGAGGAAGCACTTCCAGCAACAGCTCGACGCCTTCAACATCCGCGTCGGCGAAGTGGAGGCCAAACAGGAGAAGACCGACAAAGCAATCGAGCTCATGGCGGAGCAGATCAAAGTATTGCAACGCGAGCTTGCCACGGCCAACGCGCAGCCGATCAAACAGCAGTTCATCAGCCGCGACTTCGATCGCGAAATCGACGCCACGATCATCAAGGTCCACGCGGACGGCCTGGTCACCCTGGCCAAGGCCACCGAGTCCCTCACCAAATTCGTGGTGGGCTGCGACATCCGCGAGACTGACTTCACTGTCACTGGCAACGACACCGCCAAATTTTTCACCATCAAGTTCACGGGCCTCCCTGGCCCCGCCAGCCGCCGTGTGCAGAAAGTCCTGGACAGCATGCGCTCGACCAACGGCACCTGGGTGCGCATCTACGCCGATGCTGTCTCGGGCCGCGGGACGGTCGAGCTGCGGATGGGCCCCGACTAGTCGCCGAAGCAGATCAAGACGGAGATCGTGGGGAGGCGCCTCCGCCAGGCCATGGAACGCGAGTTCCCGAATCATGTCTGGCGCGTGGACCGCACCAAGGCCTGGATCACTGCAGGCTGGGCCCCCGTCATCGCGTACAGCGTCCGCCCAGGCAGGGACGAGCCGACCATCCTCACGTTCCAGGACACCGGCCTCCCCGCGCTGGGCATCGACCGCACGACCCTCAAGAACGCCGCCAACGTGGTTGTTGCACCTGAAGCCGCCCCGCAATTTTGGCTTTGACGAGCTGCCGCGCAGCCAGAACCGCCTGGCCTGTGGGCCGACGCCCTGCCTGGCCGTCGGCACATGGAACGCTCGCGCTCTCCTGGGCTACCAGGGCAGACGCGTCGTGGAGAAGTCCGCGTACCTCAAGTCCATGCCGCTGAGCAAGATGGTCTTGGGCATCCAGGAGGTCCACCAGAACCACGGCCAGCTCCTTGCCTTCATGCGGAAGATCGACAGCACCCTTGACATGCACTCCTCCTTTGCTTCTGGACATCATGGCACTATCAGTGGCGGGGTCGCCACTGTGTTCCCTGCTGGGATGAACGCTGTGAGCGACCCCGTCTTTCCTGGCCGTGTTCTACGCTCTGTCTTCCGCGCTGGTGACCAAGTGATGATCTTCTACAATATCCACAACTACGACCTCAGCAACGCCACCATCCAGAACATCACCACGCGCATCAACAGCGACCTGCAGTGGGCGAGGTCCGACCCGAGCCGCGTTGTCCTGTTCGTCACTGGGGATTTCAACTTCTCCGCCGTAGGGAAGCTGAAGCTCCTGGACCCTGTGGCAAAGGGCAACTCGAACCCAACTGAAACGTCCAAAGCATCGGCGCGCAAGTGGCACAACGCCCTGAAGCACCTAGTGGAGATCGACAGCGCCGACACCACGCACTACTGCTCCGAGACGAAGGCCGAGACCACCATCGACAGATGCTTCTGCTCGTTCACTCCCACTCAGATGCTGCAGCTGGCTGTCACGTCCTCCACCTTTTCCACACCTGAAGACCTCTCACGCCGTCGTGTCAGTGACCATGCCGCCCTCTTCGTCTCCTTCACGATGCGCGATGCCAAACCCTCGCCGAACCAGCCGATCGCCCCGTCTTCAAAGAGATTGCAGACAAGGTGTTTGCCGCCTCCCCCATGGACAACCTGTCCCCGCCGACCAAGCTGATTCAGACCACCGATCTTCTCAGACAAATTGCACGTGAAGCTCGTGACCGTATTCATGAAATGCATCCGAGCAGAGGCGACGTGCTCCTTCAGGTAGCGAAGTCGATCTCACGTGCGGTTTGGCGCCAAGACCGACAACTCGCCGCTCGCCTCCTTCGCTCGCACCTAGTCGCACAAGAACACATCCAGATCAATGGTGACAGCGTCGGGCTCATCGATCATGCAAAGTTCGAGGAGTGGGCAAGCAACCTCTTCCGCCAAGACGCTGAACAGCGTCAGGCAGCTATCGACCAAGCAGTTCAACGTGGGCGCCTCCGACCCGCTCAAGCACGTGGACAAACCCAAGCCCTGCAAAGGAAGCTCCAGCTCTGGAACCCACTCAGCAAGCGCCTGATCCTGACGGGAGTCAAGACCAGCGAGGGCACCGTGACGGGCCCCAACGAGCGGCTCAAGAAGCTTGTTGAGCACTGGCAGCCGGTCTTCGCGGGCAAGACCGTCGGCGTGACCAAGGCCGCCGTCTACCTGAACCAGTTCTCGCCCACCATCGATTTCTCCAAGTACAGGCCGCCAGACTACGAGACGCTCAAGAAGTTTGCCAGGCGCTCGTCTTCCACTTCACCAGGCCTTGACGGACTGCCGTATCTCGCCTGGTCCGCGCACGAGAAGTGCACCGAGGTTCTCTGGGATGTCATGTGCTACATGCTCAACGGCGGGATCCTCCCCGACGAAGTGAACGCGACCGTCCAAGCTTTCTTGCCCAAAGGTGAGGAACCAGAGGACTCGGAACATCACGGCTGCCATCGAGACCCGTCCGAAGTCCGTGTCCTAGGATTGCGCAACACGTCCCTCAAGATAATCAGCAGCACGATGAATGCTGCGACGGCAGTGGTGGCAGCCGAGGTGGTCCCAGCCTCACAGCGTGGGTTCATCCATCGGCGTAACTTCGGTTACAACATCCTCGAGCTTGACGCCGAGAGCCGCATTGCCTCGGCCGACCCAGACGCCCAGGACATGCTGCCAGTGCTCGTGTCGCTGGACATCGCGCAGGCCTTCCCCAGCTTCGCCCACCAGTTCATCCGTCTGGCGCTCAAGGCCATGGGCGCTCCCGAAGCGATCCTCATGTTCTTCGACTCCATGTGCAACAACATCCTCGCGATGGCCCCGTGCGCTGGCCAGTACGTCCCGCTCTTCTATAGCAGGTCGGGCATCATCCAAGGATGCGGCTGGAGCGGCACGCTGTGCGCACTGGGCACTGCAAGCTTCCTCCTCAACCTCGAGACCGTCCTCGAAGCCCAAGGCCGTGGACTGTGCTGCGCATGCGCTGATGACCTCGGGCTCGTCCTTCGGGCCGCCGCCTACCTGGTCTACCTCGCCGACGTCATGCTCTGCATGGAAATCCTGGCTGGTCTGGAGTTGAAGGCGCCGAAGTGCCACATCATCCCCTTGGCAGGCCAGGCCAACGCCGACCTCATCCTCAAGCTCAAGAATGCGCTGCTCGACATCGTCCCGAAGTTCAAGGACTTCAACATATGCGACCGCCTCACCTACCTCGGCCTCTTGCTGGGCCCTGGTGCCACGGACCAGCTCATTTACGCGAAGGCCTTCAACAAGTACCGCTCCCGAGTCAGGGCGTGCAGTGCAAGTGATGCGCCAGCCGTCGGGGCAGTCTCCCTGTACAACGGGCGCGCGCTCCCCGTCCTCGGCTACCTTGCCCAGTGCGCCTTGCTCCCGCACGAGCACTTCAAGCATGAGAGCTGGATCAACGCCTCCATCCTGCGCTTCCCGAACGGCGCATTCAGGTTGAAGGACTGGTCCTTCCTGAAGGACTGGGGGGTCCCCGCGCCGAGGTCGCTCCAGCTCAGCATGCTAGCGGCAATCGTCCGCGCGGTGACCTCGACGTTCAAGAAGTTCACCGAGATCCGTGAGAGACTGCACGCAGGTTTGAACTTCTACGGCCTCCAGCAGACCCTCGAGGGTGCCGCGCGGGGTGCCCTCCATCTCTCACCGCCGCGGTGGCAGACGCAGGCCTTCGTAGAGACGATGCACCAGATCGCGACAGCCACCTCTGACCACGTGTACTACCCCCACCAGCTGGTGGCGCCAGCGATCGAGGCCGCGCGGGCGGCGGTCGCCAACGAGCAGCCTGGCCATGCGCAGAAGCATGCCTACGCCTCGGCCTTGACCACCCGCGGGGCCGACGGCATCGGGCCCTTCCTGCAGGACCGCATCGTGACAGAGCTCCCACACGCTAACGAGCTCTTCATCCACAACCCCACCATCATGCACGACATCCAGACTGCCATGAATAGGCTGCCCCCTTCGTGGGCGACAGCGTGGATGAGGACGCTGTCCTTTTCGTGGCTCACGTCCTACCGCATCGCCTACCCGTGCGGTAGGCGCCTGTGCATCTTCGGCTGCGCAAACGGCCAAGACAAGATGTGCCACTACCTCGTCTGCGCGCCACTGGCGCTTGCTGTGGGGCGTGCTTGCGGTGCGGCCCCTCTCTCCACCGAGTTCGCGAAGCTCGGGCTTATCGACCAGTCCAACGAGTGCGCCGAGTCCATCGCGGTCGCCTGCCTCGCGTACCACATGCTCAGGCAGGAGGCCCACGTGTCGGCGGAGGCCACCCTGACGGCCGCTCGGGCGGCACTGAGGGCCACGAAGACCATGAAGAAGCCGCCGCCCGTGCTGCGTCAGCACCATCGCCACCGTCGGGTGGGGGCGGCCCCTGGACACGGACATCCACCTGCACCTGATCGGCATCGTGTGGGAGATGCCGACGCACTTCATCCACTTCGGCTCCGTGGAGCCGCCGCTGATCACGATCAGCATCCAGTTCACATCCGAGGAGATGTTTGACATCCTCCTCCTGGCGCGCTGCCTGTGAGCAGGTAAGCGCGTGCGCGGGGGCTGCTGGCGCCGCGCGGGGCGCGGCCGTCGGGGGCCTGGAGCCTTCCCCCTCCGCACGCTCGACTCCTCCTGCTTCGCCGCTTCTTCTCGGGTGCATGCTCCGATTGAGCCTCGGGGTTAGCGAAAGAATATCAACAGCACTCCTCCTCCTCATCCTCCTCCTCCTCCTCATCCTCCTCCTCCTCTTCCTCCCCCTCCTCCTCCTCCTCCTCCTCCTCTTCCTCCTCCTCCTCCTCCTCCTCTTCCTTCTTGCGCACCTCGCAAAACACCCTCCCTCGATAATGTGCCAGTGCTGAAGACTCTCGCAGGCACCTGGACTACCGGCCACCGCGTGCGCGTCAACCCCGTGAAGCTGCACTGCGCTGCAGTCGCCTAACAACATCGACGACGTAGCCCACTACCTGGTGTGCCCGCGGACGTGGTACCACCTTTGTTTTCCTCGTGGTTAAGTTCCGCAATCGATCCTCCAGCGGCTGGGGTTCGATGGCGAGGTCCAGGGCGGCGACAACGATATCGAGCATGCCATCGCGCGGACTGCCGTCAGCTTCAAGACATACGACCAGCTCCGCACCAAGAAACACAAGCCCGTCGCCTCTTCGAACCCGCCGAACGTGGAGAGCAGGGCTGTCCTGTGCCACTTCAGAATGGGCGCCGTTGCCACCGCGCGCCGATCCGCGAGGCTGCCTGCCTGTCTCGTGGGCGGCGCGGGGCCGCACGGTGAGGCGTTCGCTCCTTCCTCCTCCCCCTCCTCCTGTCGTTCGCTACCTCCCTTTTTTTTTTTTTTGTTCTTTCTCTCTCTCTCTCTCTCTCTCTCCCGACTGGATGCCGCTGTGCGTTTTTTTGCTTTCTACAAGTGGCCGCTTGGACCGCTGGAGATATTCATACAGCGCCCTTGCGCCCCCTCCTCCTCCTCCTCTTCCTCCTCCTCCTTCCTCTTCCTCCTCCTCCTATTCCTTCTCCTCCCCTTTGCTCCTCCTTCTTGGGCCTACGAGTTTCCTCGGCCCTTCCGTGACGAATGCGTTGAGCCACAGAATCACAAGGTCCATCGGTTTCTGGCGGCGAGTCATTCAGGTGATCGTTCCGGGGGGAGTGGGAGTGTTTGCGCAGAAGAAGCTTCCCTGCCCAGACATCCGACGTCGTGCTTTTTCAAAGCGTGGCCCTGCAGAGGTTTGGACCCCTTCCCTGGGACCGGTTTTTCATCCCGAGTCGTTCTTTGGCGGTCCCGGGGCCAAGGGAGGCCCCCCAGATGCCGAGAATGAGCAAAAAGCTTGCGTAGTGTTTGTTTGCTGGTACAAAGAGAGGATTGCAGGGTCCTCATCCTTAGGATGCAACTCCTGGGAGGTTAAATTCAGAGTCTGTGCTGGTAGATCCCTGGTCTCAAACTGACCCAGTCTCGCCGAATCCCGCCGAATCCGGCCTCACACTGCTAACTCAGGCTTGGTGCCACTGGATCTGGCTTCGTCCCAGGCCCACTCTGGCCCAAT
>CAUYUJ010016570.1:140000-167500 GCA_963575745.1 Prorocentrum cordatum | reverse complement strand
AAAGTATATCGTGCACCACGTCCGCCAGACTTCTGCATATTCACATGCCCAACCAATGAAGTAGACATCTGACTAACATCTTCTTTTTGGCCCGTAGGCTGGGGGATTCAGGGGTCCCTCGTAGGCTTTGTCATTCCAGTGGTCCCTCGTAGGCTGGGGGATTCCAGTGGTCCCTCGTAGGCTGGGCGGAGCCTGAAAAGATAAAGAACCATGAACAACATCATTTCCACCCAGCACTGAGACAACATTCGCTTCCCTTCGAGCTTGTCGAGCAGCCTCTAAGCGTCCCTCTCCAAGGCCCCTTCCCTTCCGGAACCGCTCCGAACTTGCCACGCCCCCCCGTCCGAGAGGAAGGACTTCACGAGAGCCGCCTCCAGATAGTTGTAGGCGCTGTCGACCACAGCTTTCGGCTTGCCCTCCTGCTTGCGCGTCGGGCGGACCCTGCATGCTCGAACACTGACCGTAATCGTGTCGATGTCGCTCTTCATGATGGAATCGTTCCAGTACTTGGTTAGGACAGCCGTGAGGTCGTCTGGGCACCCTCGAGCGGATCCGATGGCGCGAGTGAGCGCCACCCGCACCTGCACGAACGGCGGCCCCGTGGGATCTGTTGCCGTTGGCGGCCTTGCGGCTCTTGGCTTCTTGGTGATGGGCCACGCGTGCTTGCCTGGCGGCCTTGATGACCGCATTATCCGCGTCGAGGAGGAACGTCAAGGGGGCCACATGCGAACCCTACCCCTAGCCCCCACGATTTCTGAGGGGGAGGGTGGGGTTCACTTCGCCCGGGAGCCCCACGAATTCTGAGGGGGAGGGTGGGGTAGGGTTCGCATGTGGCCCCCTAGACGTGACGAAGACGACGCCGCAAACCTCGCGGAGCTCCGCCGCATTGCTGCGGGACAGCCGCGCCAAGGTGGCCACGAGCGCCCTGAGCGTGCCGCCGCCCTTCCTGCCGTCTTCCGCCGCCTGAGGCGCGAGGTCCTCTGGAGCACGCTTCCTGGGGTTCTCCTCGTGGCCTCCAGCAGCCTCGCCGCCAGCGGGTGCCAGCATCCGAGCTGGCATGGCCCCCCATCTTCGAGGGGAAGTGGTGTGGGGGTTAAGGTGAACGCCTTAGATGAATCTGCAACTCGGGCAAAACGCCTGCCGTGAACGAGCATAATGGGCACGCGATGCACGCGCATCAGCCACATTTGTCGTGCTATCGCGATTGCACCTGCCTCGGACCACTCTCTTAGATGAGGGCCTTCGTGCGCTTTCATGATGAGCGAAGCTGGCTAAGTATAAACAACACTGATGAGTCACGGTGACAACATTGGCTAGAACATGGAACCCATGATGGCTAATACGATGATTCTGCAGAGCTCGCCCATAAGGTAAAGCTCTCCAACACGCCTCCCCATATTCAGTTGCAGTCATACGAGTGTACATGGCTTCAACATCCGCCTCATTTTCCCCCAAGAGGTACTTGGTTGGATGATGGATGACCTGGCGGAGGATATTCTGCAGACAGTGCAGCAACGCGGAGCTGGCGAACGTTGGGTAGTGGCCGTCCCGCCGCTCAAGTAAAGACGCGCCCTCATCAAGGGTAGAGACAGTGTCGATGTCGGCGTACATGCGCTGAGTCCACGAACCAATTACGGCCTCCAAACTTCCAGAAGGATTGACATGACGGTTATAATGCCCCAGAAAGCTCCAAACAGGCAAGAGGGGGATCCCTGGACCTCTCCCAGGGTCCATCCCAGCAAGTTCCCCATCCCGGATCGATTTCTGAAGGCCCCAGGCCCCGAAACGAGCCCCTGTGCCTTGGTCTTTTGTTTCCAGAATTTGTCGGTCGCGACCGACGAGATCGGTCGCTACCAATTTTGCTTCAAATTCTGGTGTCGGTCGCGACCGACTGGCTTCAAAATCGGTTGCGACCAATCGATCGACCGATTGGCATCAGAAATCTGAGGCCACACGTCAACTTTCATGTATTCCAGATTTTCGTTTAAGAATATCCAGAATTTGGACTGTACCCTGGGCGTTTTCTTGGAGCTCCCTTTGTTCGTTGAAAGTCCATACATGTGAGCCCAGACTACTGCTGAAGCACAAAATGCTTGGAGCGAAGTCCGTTCTCTCAGCTTGAAACTTTCTTAGCTCTGAGCAGGGGCGTACCGGTCGCGTCGGGCTTCCTTCTCAAGCTCGGTTCTCTGAGCACCTGCGGCACCAGCTCTGTTCCCGGTTATCCTGGTGTTCTTCAACTCCTACAGGGCCTCCCACCTCGCGCAGGTGTCCCACTTCTCGTGCGCAGCTGCAGGACCGCGCGGCACTCCCGCGCCGACCTGCCTGGTCTGATCGGGCTCCGCGTTGCCTCTTCCCTTGTCTCTTGCTCTTTCGCTTCGGCCCACCTTTCTTGCCTCTTTTCTTGTCTCTTCCGCTTGATATCGGGCTCCGCCTTGCCTGTTTTCTTGTCTCTTGCTTTTTTGCCTGTATTGGCGTCTGGTGCAGCCGACCGCTCGCTTTGGCCAGCGCCCGACCGTCTCGCACACCCCTGGCGCCCGCGGATTCAAACAGAGTGTACCTGTCGCTGCCGTCCGCGAGCGGCGCCCGCGCAGGAGGAGCTGGCCCAGAAGGCGGAACTGGCCCAGAAGGCCGCCGCGGCGGCGCAGGACGCCGCCCCGAGCAGCGGGTCGGGCGACAAGGGGTGGGGTGGGGCAAGTCTCGAGCAGTGGCGAAGCGTCCTGGCGTGGCTACAGGCCCATCAAAAGGTTGTCCAAGAACCTTTTGTGGTTTCCGCGAAATCTTCTTAGAGCATTTCTGGCTGGGGCTGTCTTGTTCTCAACACATCGGGAGTATGTTCTGAGAACGCTGTTTTTGTTCTTAGAACATGTGTGGGTTCTAAGAAAACTTTTGTGGTAGGCCTATAGGAATGCCGGGGCGGTCGGTCCCTGCTCAACAGAAGGCCGCCGCGGCGGCGCAGGACGCCGCCCCGAGCAGCGGGTCGGGCGACAAGGGGTGGGTGGGGCAAGGCGCAGTTTTTCTAGTCATTGTTTCGCCGATGGGCGCGGGCCCCTGGCATCGACTGCGTGTAAGAGGGACCCCTCGCCAGAGGGACCTTGGGTGCGCGCCCACCGGGGTCCCCCGATCGCCGAGCGCGGTGCGATAGTAGCTTCTTGCGCGATTGTGGTTGGTCCTCCCGCGGCCCTCACCAAGCCGCGCGCCAAAGGTCACTCTTACCCAGGGTCGCTTTTGCGTGTAGCCGATGGCCTCCGCCCCGCCCCCTCCATAGACCAGATGTTGGCTGCTTTCGGCGACTGGTCAGAACCCTTTCCCCCCGATGTGCCTGCGCGACTGGTAGAAACAAATCGTCGAAGCACCGACCCAGACCTAGACCCCCCCCAATCCCCCCCCCTTCGGCCAAGTTTCGAAACTCAGAACAAAAAAGCGCCTACAAACGGGAGGGCCACCACGAGGGTGCGAAGTTAGTGGCGCTTCGCGCTTCGTGGTCTGGGCGATTTCAGAGCGAGGCGCGAGTCCCTGATCCCGTTCTGGGGTGGGGGGTGGGGGTGCGAAAGCGCGAAGATAATCGCGCTTCGCGGCACGCGGAATGCGAATCGCGAAAATATTTGCCTTATGGGGATAGCTATGAGGAGAATCCCGGATGCCTTCGGTCGCACGTCATGCGAGCCGTGTGTACCTTCATGATTCCGTCTCGAGAATGCGTTGGCGTCGATGAGCGTCCGGTAATCGATGAGGTAGCGCCGATCTAGCGTCGATTGCACCGCCGATATTGCAACGCCGATTTAGCGTCGATTGCACCGCGTCTGGCACCGAGCTGCTTCGGAGTGGCGCCGCGATGACTCCAAATGCCTCATTCGAAAGAAGGCGGGTTTCAATCGGACCCCCCTCCGAAACAGCACCAACATCTGCCAAAACGGCCGCGGGACCGGGCGTCTGGAATTCGTCCGAGGAGCGCCCAAGCGTCACTGATGATACTCAGGACGGAAAGCTTTGGTCACCCGCGGGGCCGCGAAGATGACAGTGCCTCGCACATCGTGGCTCGGGGTCAGATACAGCTGGCCTTCTCCAGGGGGCGGCGCGAGGGCGCGAAGCGAATTGTGCATCGCGCATCGCGGGGCGCGATACGCGAAGTTGGGTGGCCTAGAGTCTTAGAGAAGCGGGTGTTTCGGGGAGGAGGTCCAGACGGGTCCACGTTGCGAGCAAGTCGCGACGTGGGATGTTTGGAGGGAGTCGAGAGGTTGAGGCCTCCTCCTCGGCCAGCGGATGGCTGGCGGAAGTATCACGTCGTCCGCTTTGCGCGTCTCCGTGGGTTCTCGCATCGATGACGGATTCGACTCTGCGGTCAATTCTGAACCCTGCCGCTGCGGGCCCAATCGATGCTGGGGTGTCGGACCCCCCCCTCTGGGGTTCGTTTGGCTGCATACATCCTTCGCATTCCGTACTCCGGCCTGCGCTTTAGGAATCTGACTTGTAGGGGTATGGGGCGCATGTGGTTGTCAATCGATGGCGCCGCGACTGCGGTGGGCTTTCAGGAGGCCCTTCGCAGAGCCTCCAGAGCTTGCCGCAGCAGAGGGTACTGCGCCCAGAGCTCAGCAAACAAAAGGTGGGACCCCCAAGAGGCCCTCTCCTCCGCCGCCGCAGCTTGGTTTCGTGACACGCCCTCCAGGGGATCTCGGCCCCTTTCCCGGGACTGGCTTTGCATCCCATGGCGTTTCCTGACGATCCAGGGGTTGGGAAGCGGCCCCCATGAGGCCGAAAGCGCCCAAAACGCCCAACAGCCGGCCATCGCGCTTTTTGATTCGTTCGGGTTTGAAGAATTGTGGAAACTGTTAGTCCCCAAGAGATGCCAAGATTTCTGCTGTTCCATGTTTCCGGACCGGGCCAGGCTGGGCGGGGGGGCGGTCCCGCCGTCACACGGGGTGTTGGGTGTCGGGGCAAGCGGCGGGGCGCTCATCGTCGCGGTCACGCTCGGGTCGGGCGGCGGGGGGCAGGTGGGAATGGGGGCCCCTCCCTTTGCCTCTCCTCCTCCTCCGCCTTCTCCTCATCGTCCTCCTCCTCCTCTTCCTCCTCAATTGTAGCCGTCGCCGCCGCCGCAGACATCCGGCGCTTCGATTTTTCGATGCGTGGGTCCTTCGACTTCTCGACTTCTCCCCGCGGGCGCATCTTCCATCCCGGGCAGTCCTTCGAGGCACGGAGGCCCAAAGCGAGCCCTCCGAGACCAGAAGTGGTGACACTTCGGCCGCCGTGATTCTTCGAGGCGCCGCATGGCTGGGCCCCCCGCCGCCGCCGTCGTCGCCATCGCCGTGGCAGCCGTCGCCGTAGTCACGCAGCCGCCGCTGCCTTCGTCGTCGCCGTCGCCGCCGCCATCGCCGCCGCCGTCGTCGCCGCCGTCGCCGCCTGCGGGTCGGCTCTGCGGGTTGCAGGGAGGGAGAGCAGCACGAGCAGCGGCGGGAGCACGGGCGGCGGGGGCCGCACCCCGGCCACACCGCCGGCCGGAGCCCCAGAGAGGCCGAGCCTGTGCGAGGAACCCAGACCCCCAACGTCCAGATTTTTTCGGGACGTCGACCCCCAGAGGTCTCGACCCATTCCCCGGGACCGGCTTCTCATCCCGAGCCGCTTTTGGGCGATCTCCCGGGGCCTGGTTAGATCCCCCCGGAGGCCGGAAGCAGCGCAAGCCCCTCCGCGTGATGTCTTTGCGACCCGGGGAGGTCTGGGAACACGGCCCCCCTGGGCGGCGGCGGCTCGGGGCCGCCGCCGCGGCGGCGGTGCGGCCGTTGCCGCGCCCGCGCGCGCCGCACCTCGAGAGGAGCCCGCGCTGGCGGATGCGCCGCGCGAGCAGCCCGCGGGGCCCTGCAGGCCGGCCAGCCGAGCGCCCTGTCTCACCGTCGACCGTCGAAGGGTGCGACAGTGGTCGAGGGGGAGTCGAGGGGTCGAGGACGACGAAGGGTCGAAGGGTCGAAGCGTCGAAGGGTCGAGGGGTCGAAGGTTCGAGGGGTCGAGTGGTCGAGGGGTCGGGGGGTCGAGGGGTCGGGGGGTCGAGGGTCGAGGAGTCGAAAGTCAGGAGGAAGAAGACGCAGTCCCAAAAATTCCCGACCGCAGGGAGCTCCAGACCCCTCCCAAGGGGGAGCCCCCATCCCCCCCCCCCCGAGGCCCGAGCCCGCCGGCGCGCCAGCGGACGCGCCCGCCGCGGAGCGGGCCGCCCCCGAGGAGCGGCCGCGATCGACGATCGATCGAGGATCGCTCGCTCGCGCCGCTCTCCGTCCGATCGAGGTCGCGGCCTCGGGGCGATTCGACTCTCGAGGGTCGAGGATCGCGTGGGGGATGCCAGGTCGCGGCCTCATAATGATTCGAGCGAGGATCGAGGACGGATCGTCGATCGATCGATCGAGGATCGACGGTCGAGGTTCTTCCAGGATGTTCGACGATCGAGGTCTGGACCCTCTCCTTCCGACGTGGCAGTCGTGACGCGGGCCCCCCAGGGATCTCGACCCCCACCCAGGGCCAGCTCTTCATCCCGAGTCGCTTTTTGGACGGCCTCGGTGTTGGGAGGCGGCTTCCTCAGACAGAACAATTCAAACACGCTGGCCGTTGCGATTCTTGTCCGCCGCCTGGACCTGATGGGGGCAGGAGGTGCAGGAGAAGGAGGAAACAGTGGAGGAGGAGGAGGAGGAGGAGGAGGAGGAGGAGGAGGAGGAGGAGGAGTGGTGACTGCGTCGTGATCTCGACTCCATAGCCAATAGCGAACAGGAGGAGGATGAGGAGGAAAAGGAGCATGGAGAGTGAGAGACGATGGGGATGAAGGACGAGGGGGGAGGGAGGGAGGGATGGAGGGAATCAGGGAGAGAGGGAGGGAGAGAGAGGGAGGGCATGGCATGGACTGGCGCGGTGCGAGAGAGTGAGAGGGAGGGAGGGAGGGAGGGAGGGAAGGAGGGATGGTGGGAGGGTGGGAGGAGGAGGAGGAGGAGGAGGAGGAGGAGGAGGAGGAGGAGGACGAGTGTAAACCCAAGGCGAATCAATGATATTGCAATCGACCTTTCCTCCAAGTTTCATCTTCATTGGTCCCTACAAGAAATTGTTTTCACTGTGGGAAGTGCCTCGTTGGAAACAACCGTTTGAGAATCCTCGACCGTGCCAAAACATCTCTCCTGGAACTTCAACGCCACAAAGCAACATTACTGTTGCATCCAGATGGTCATGACTCCTGCCAGAACACCATTACAGGGACTTCAACACCGCGAATCAACGTGACTGTTTCGCCCTGACAATCCTACATCGTGCGGGAACACCATGTCTGGGACATCAGCCAAGCTAATCCTTGAACCTGTTGCGAACTTGTGAGGCGAACATGCGCGGCGCTAAGGCGAGAACCACACTGTGAACGCGGCCCGCCCTCCATCCGGGAAGCTCTTGCAAGCTTTTAGGGCGCATGTGCGCGGTTGAAGACGGTCCGCCCTCTATCCGCCACACTCCTGCAATCGTTTTGGACGAAAATGCGCGGCGCTAAGGCGAGGAGGCCCACGCTGTCTTTGCCCACGCTGTCCGGGCCGCGCGGGGTGAGGAGGCCCTGCCGCAGCTTTGGCAAAATAGCGTCATTTCTGCCGAAGCCTGGCGCGCAGCTGTGAAGCGGTATTGCGACGCCTTGTGAGGCCACGGCATTTGTGCTCACGTGCTTTGCACTCAGCTTTCTCTCTCTCTCTCTCTCTCTCCCTAAGGCGAGAGCCACATTTCGACAACCATCCGCCCTCCATCATCGTAACCGGTGTGAGGTGGTGAGGAAGCCTCTGGCGAAACGCCTGGCCCGCCCCACCTGCACGTCTCGGGTGGCGACAGGGAGGAGGTCTTCATAAGGAGTAGGGACGAAGGAGGAGGGGAGGAGGAGGAAAAGGAGGAGGAGGAAAAGGAGGAGGAGGAGGAGGAGGAGGAGGAGGAGGAGGAGGAGGAGGAGGAGGAGGAGGAGGATGAGGATGTGGAGGAGGAGGAGGAGGAGTCCACCACTGGGATGAGGGTTAGCAAGGCGGTCATCCCGCAGCTAAGCATCTTGGCAGGGTGTGGCCAGAGTGTGGCATGGACCCGAGTTTTGTTGCACGATCTCCTCGATCAGGCGCACCTCAGGTTCGATCGTCTCACGCTAGGTACTTGGGTCGACGATTTGCGCGCCCGCATTGTTGGCTCCACCAGATGATGATGATGGGAGTGCGTGCACATGAATGGGGTAAGAGAGCGCTTGTCGTCCGCCAGTTTGTCTGAAAGAACATCAATCCCACAATGTGGGATCGCGGCTATATATGCTCCGAAGTCTTTTTGGCTCAAAGGTTGAGCCTGCGACCTCCGTCCTTGGCAGTGTATTGCCGGAGGGCCGTTCCAGAAGCTGTTCCTGCTCCTGGGCCATGGGGCACTGATCTGCTGGCTCTCTCAGCCGACTGGGCCTCCGACTGTGATCTGCCCAGCTGGCGAGTGCAGGTGCCTGGCGCCGAGGGAGCTGAGAGCCGCGGTGCCGGGGGCCGCCGAGGGGGAGAGCCCGCAGTGGGCCCCGCGCCCCGGGCATTCACCGCCGACCCGGCGGGGCAGCTCAGGGGGCGGCTTGCCTGGGAGCGCGGCCGCTCGGCCCTCGTGTGCTGCTCGTGATGCTAGCGCTGTGGCGGTCGCGCCGCGTGTCGTGGTGGACTCGGAGTTCTGGATGACGCTGACGCCAGGGTCCCGATTGCTGAAGGGGTACGTTGAGTGCACGGCGTGGCATGGGGGGCTGGCGCCGTGGCCAATCCAGGGTGTCCCGTGGGTGCTGCAGAAGCCAGACAAGGACGTCTGCCGTGAGTACCTGGACAGGTCCGACTCAGACGGCCTTGAGCGTGACGCCCCGCTGCTGGTGGACGGGCTAACGCCCAGTCCCGACCCCCGGGCGTGCCGCCGCCCGGGGCCGCCGCCGGGGGACGAGATCCGGGCGGTGACCCGTCGGGGACACGCGCAAGCAGAGGAGGAGATCGGCTCCGCGGGCTCGGAGCTCCAGCGGGCTGAGCAGGTGATGGTGACGTTCGATGAGGTGACGATGCTGGACGGGCTCTTGAGCGTCAGCCACCCTCCGCGGCGTCGGGCTTGCCTGCCCGCCGCGGCCGACGCGGGAGCCGCAGGGGCTGCGAGCGGGACGGTCTCCTCTGCGCGCGGGCTGGGACTGATCGTCACGAGCTACGTCTGGGTGCTGGGCGAGTCCTCCGCTATCGGACCCGTGGGCGCCCTGGTCAAGCTGGAGGTCGTGTGCGTGCGTGTCGACAGGTACGACGCCCTGGTCGCTCGTGGGGACGGGCGTCGGAGTGGCACCTACGTTCGGGTCGGTCTCGACGAGAGGCTCATTGCCGACTGGTGCGGGCTGGCCCGAGCGGGACTGCTGGCGGCGACGGACGCCGGTGACAGCGGGGACGCCCGCACATCCTGGTTGGACTACGGTGGGCGGCGGGCCGGGTACAAGGATTTCCGCAAGTGCCGCCGTGGGGCCCGCGGCGTCGCGGACCCGAACCTCCCGCAGCAGGGGCCCTCCACGATGCATAGCCTCGTGCGGCACATGGAGCGCCACGGGGTGGATTCTCGCTTCTGGCCGACAACCTCGGCACGAGAGCGCCGTGCTGAGGACTCGGGCCGTGTGGTGCGGGAGATGCGGCGCCTGGTCGGCATCCTCTTCCCAGGGGTGACCTACGACCAGGCCGACCTCCCGGCGCTCGCCAGTGTGAAGGTGGCCGTGGGTCGGGTGCAGATCATCGAGGATGCGTACCAGGTCGTCGATAAGGCCCCGAACTGGCAGCTTGCACGTGAGCTCGCGGACACGAGCTCGACGGTGGACGCGGTCAAGCCGGAGATGAGGCAGTGCGCGGCGAGGAAGGCGAAGGGGAACGCCGACGCTGCGGCGGGGGCCCAGCGGGCGCCGACGCTCCACGCCGGCTCTGGCGGGGAGGAGACCCCCGAGAGGGGTGCAGGAGGTGGAGTTCCGGGGCGGGGCGGCCGAGACCGCGGCGGAGGCGCTCGCGCCCGCGGCCGGGGCAGTGGCGCCCCCCCCGGGGCCCAATGACGACCATTGGGCACGGCGGGGGGAGTGGCCCCCCCCCCCGCCGAGACGTATCGGCCCACGTCGGCTGCCCTTCCGCCGGGGCGGGGCTCGCGCCTGCTCTTCCCGATCCCCCTTGGTGGCGCAGGGGCCCAGTGGCCGACGTCATCGTGAGCGACGAGGACCTCGTGGCCATCAGCGCGTCCTCTCCGTCGTCAATCGGGCGATCAGGGCGCTCAACTGGCCAGAGGGTCTTGAGAGCAACGCTTTTTTGCATCGGTGTGACTTCACCGGCATGCACAACGAGGTAGTGGCGATTATCGAAGGCCTGGTCAGATCCCAGGAGCCGGTCGCTGACGCACACTCGCCGCGATCGTCATTTTTGCAGATGATCCGTGGCATCTCCCCTTACGAGGAGGGCCGATCGAACATTGCCCCCTTCCAGTTGCGCCTCGTCTCCTTGCCGGCCGACGTCTCCACGGCTCCGTCCGTCTACGACCTGGTCGACCAGCAGGGGCGCCTTGTCCTGGAGGGTTGTGGAGAGCGTATGCTACGAGACACCAATGACTTTGAAGACTTGCGACGGCGTGAGCCCGTCAAGCCGTGCTCAGATCCCCGGCTGGCGCGATCGCGCCGGCAGTGCCTCCGCTTCATCCGCCGCCTTCACGACATCGGCATGCTCCGGTACACCACGCAGCCGGTCGACTTCATCGGGTCCTTCTTCGTTTGGAAGAAGGGCAAAACCAAGCAGAGATTGATCCTGGACGGGCGGGCCGCCAACCAACGATTTGCTCAGCCCCCTCATGTGGACTTGCTGACCGCGGAGGGCCTCTCGTCCATCGAGGTCTATGTCGACGAGGACCCCGAGTTGGCCGCTGATCTGGGCCGAGGCGCCCTTCGGGCGCTCCGAGTTGCCCTGGGCGTAGCCGACGTGGAGAACTGCTTCCATCGCACGATCATGCCTCCGTGGATGAGCGCCTTCTTCTGCTACGAACCGGTGCTCGCTGCCGAGCTTGGCCCCTTGGGCCTGCTGCTCATCGAGGGCGACCGGGCCTTTGGCAACAAGCAGCGCCCAGGTGTGGCCGGCCGCGCGCCCTCTGCCCGTGGGGTTTGCGTGGAGCCTCTGCTTCTGCCAGAACGCCAACACTAGGCTCTCCGGCAGCGCCCCCCTGCTCCGCCATGCCCGCCTGCTGTCGGACTGCGGGGGCTGGGCGATGCTCGCGACTGGCCCCCCCGAGACGGACCTCTGGCGGTACGTCTACGTGGGCAACCTCGGGGTCATGGGCCGCGACGCCGAGACGGTGGGCGCCGCCCTGTCAGAGCAGGTCCGCGTCTTTGGTGAGCATGGCCTGGACATCCACGAGGTCGAGCTGTTCACCGAGAAGGGCTCCGCGTTGGGGGTCGACCTGGACGGGGCGCGACTCGTGACCTGCCTCGCGGCCAAGCGGCGGGTGAGGCTTGAGAGGGGCCTGCTTTACCTCTTCCAGCGTGGACGGGCGAGTTGCCAGATGGTGGAGAGCATCCTTGGCCACTGTACCTACGCCGCCCTCATCAAGCGCGAGACCATGACCGTTTCCTCGGCCGCGTATGCGTTTGTGCACGCCACGTACACGAAGGACGTCGAGCTCTGGAGGACCATCAAGGACGAGTTCGCCGCGTTCGTGGGGCTGCTGGTCTTCATGGAGAGCGACTGGTGGCTGCCGTGGAACAGGGATGTCACCGCGTGTCCTGAGGGCTTCGGCATCGTCAGCTCCCGCTGGTCGTCCCTCGACGTTGCTAGCGTCGGACGAGTCCGAGAGCGAGCCCGTTTTCGTCGGGGAGGGACTATCGCCCCGCGCGAGTCCGCCATGGCGGCTGCCGGCTTCATGCTCGAGGATGGGCGCTGGCGGCCACGGGTGGGCGACGAGCTCGACGAGGACTAGTCCATTGTGGAGGGCTTCCCCGAGGTGCCAGCCCGCCTTCTTCACCCGAGGGGCTGGCGCATCTGCCGTGCTGGCACTTGGGGCAGGCACGAGCACATCACTCTGCTGGAGGCTCGGGCGCTGCTGGCGTCCGTGCACCGGCTGGCGCAAGTCGCCGTGGGCGGCAACCGCAGGCACCTCCACCTCTGCGACAACATGTCGGTGGTGCTGGCCGTGGGCCGGAGCCGCTGCCGGGACTTCGCGCTACTTACCGTCCTGCGCAAGCTGAGCGGCTTCCTGCTAGCCCGCAACATCAGGCTGCACGTCAGGTGGGTGCCAAGCGAGCTGAATTCCGGTGACGAGCCGTCCCGCATCTTCTCGGAAAAGGCCCCGTCGTCTCTTGCATGGGCCATCCCTGAAGTCGTCCGCAGGGCGCGGCCGCCACGGGCTCGGGCCGATGAGCAAGGGGGGGAAGCGGTGGTGGACCTTGACCGCGCGGACCTCCGTGAGGGCGCGGGGCCCCGACTCGGCTCTGACTTCGGTGCGGGGGGGGCGGGCCCTAGTGGCAACGGGGCCCCGCGGCTCCCAGCCCGCGCGGGCGCGCGGGCGGGTACCTAGCGAGCGAGACAGCTCGCCCCGCTGCCGTCGCTGGGGCTTCTCCTGCAGCCGAGGGCGCCTGTGAGCCAGACTCTCGACGACTGGGTGGAACGGGCCGTCCCCGAGGAGAGCGGGGGCTACGTCGGGGGGAACGGCACTCGGAGGCCGCCCATGTCGAGCTCCCGAGGCACTGGGCCCGCATCCGAGGCCGTCAGCCGAGCGGCCCGGCGGGGGCGAGCGCTGGAGACCCGGTCGAGGCGCCGGCTCTGGCACTACCTCGGGGGGAAGTTCGAGGGCGAGGGGGGCGGGGCCACAGTGCTCGAGAAGCGCGTGGCGACAGACCAGCTCCACCTAGAGGCCTTTCGCGACGCTCACGACAGCCCAGGGCCCCATCGTGGAGCGCGCCGAGGCCGACGCCGTGGGCGCCGGTTTCGCGTCATACCCCGAGGAGTGCTTCTTCAAAGGTATTCGGCGGTCGACCGCGGCCAGCGCTCTGGCGGGCTGGATCCACCTCCATTTGCCCTGCGGCCGCCGGGGCTGCTGGCGGTTCCCGCGGGCTTGGGGGGCGCTTCAGGAGTGGCGCAGGTTTTGCTCCCGACGCTTTCAGAAGCCAGATGTGGGCGGCGTCTGGTTCAGCTTGGCGAGCGCTATGTACCACCTCGACCGCGAGGATTGGGCCAAGAACCTGATCCCGCTCTGGGAGCGCCTGCGGACCGCGGCAGTGTCGGGCCTCCTGTTCGACCCTGGTTACAACAAGTACCTCCGCACATTTCGTCTCGCTGCTCGGCCGATGGGCGTGCCGAACCTGGTCCCGTCCCGAACGCGCCACAGCGGCCCGAGCGTGGGCCGCGGTCGGGGCTCCCGCTCCTCGTGGGAGGGTCGGTGGCGGGGCCAGTGGGAGCTCAACGAGAGCACCGCTCGTCATGTGAAGCACGCCGCGCTTGCCGAGTCGGTCCACCAGCGCCTGGTTGTCCTCCGGGCCTACCTCCAGGAGTACAGGCTTCGCGGCATGGAGATCGACCTCCACGCGCGCCCCGTGCCGCTCCCCTCTTCGGGGCGGACATGATGAGGGATAAGTGCATTGCCGACTGTTTCGCTGGCACGGGGGGGGGGGTCGCGAAGGTCTTGAGGCAGCTTGGCTTCCAGGCTCGCACGTGGGAGATCTCCCGCGGATCGCGTGGCGACCTCACCTCCAGCCGCGTGCTGAAGCCGCTCCTGGCAGGCATGCGCAGGCGCCGCTGCCCAGCAGCGATGCTGGCGCCCCCTTGCAGCAGCTTCAGCATAGCGCGCATCCGTACTGCGCCTATTCGTTCTGTCCGCAGGCCATGGGGGTTTTCGAGGGGGGAGGTCAGCCTGAGAGACTGGAAAAACTCAAGGAGGGTAACAGATGTTGTAGGGCCTCACTGGCCATAATTCGGGAGTGCAACGCTGTTGGTGCCTCTTGGATCCTGGAAAACCCTTGCACTAGCTACATGTTTAAAACTCCTGAGTTCCAGCGCCTGGCCTCCTCCCCGTCCGTGGCTACATTGACCGTAGATTTTTGTCAGTTCGGTACCCCCTGGAAGAAACGCGCGACCCTTCTGTGCGGGAGCATTCCCTTCCAGGACCTCCAGGGGCTGTCGCGCCAGTGTAGAGGTACCGGCGGCTCTTGCAGCCGGTCGGGTCATAAACATATAATCCTTTCGGGCCCGGCGCCAAGCGGCGTGCCGTGGACACAGGTAGCGCAGCCATATCCAGCGCAGCTCAATCGTGCGCTGGCTCGTGTGCTAGCGGCCCCTATCCGAGCTAAACTATTTCAAGCTTGAGTCACATCCTCAGGTGCTTTGGGGGATGCTTTGGGACGTTTTTGTCGAGCGGAGGCGGGCGGTGCCTCCAGGGCCACCCCAATATCTGTGCCCTCCGCTCGCTTTGGTCTCATCGCGATGACTGGGTAGCGTTCTCGAAGACAGATTTGCCCAGGCGCGCCAGTGCCTCAGAAAGGTGGAAATCATTTCTCGCCTGGCTCTCGGTCCCCATGGGGGTGCGTGCGCATGACTGGGGTAAGAGAGCGCTTGTCGTCCGCCAGCTTGTCTGAAATAACATCAATCCCACAATGTGGGATCGCGGCTATATATGTCCCGAAGTCTTTTTGGCTCCCACCCACGCCACCCAATGTCTAAATGTAGCAGAGACAAGACGTTTTTGTCGAGCGGAGGCGGGCGGTGCCTCCAGGGCCGCCCCAATATCTGTGCCCTCCGCTCGCTTTGGTCTCATCGCGATGACTGAGTAGTGTTCTCGAAGACAGATTTGCCCAGGCGCACCAGTGCCTCAGAAAGGTGGAAAGCATTTCTCGCCTGGCTCTCGGCCCCCATGGTTCTGATGATGCTGATGCTGCTGATGCTGATGATGATGATGATGATGATGATGATGATGATGATGATGATGACGGTAAGGGTGCTCATTGTATGAAGTTGGTATGATGATGGTATGATGATTGTGGTGATGATCATGATGGTGATGCTGATGATGATGGTGATGCTGATGATGCTGATGATGATGATGCTGATGCTGATTATGATTATGATTATGATGCTGATGATCATGAGGAGGAGGAGCAGGAGGAGGAGGTGGAGGAGGAGGAGGAGGGGAGGAGCGTGAGTAGGGAGAGAAGGAGGAGGAGGAAGAGGAGTAGTAGGAGGAGGAGGACAATGAGGAGGAGGAGGAGGAGGACCATTGCAAACCCAAGAGTCGCCAACGATGTTGGAATAAGCTCTCCTACCAAGCTCCGTCTTCATGCCCCCCCCCACAGTGGTTCATTTCCACAGAGAGACCTGCCTCGTTCGGAGACATCCGTTTGAAGAGTTTGAAGCATGCCAAAACATTGGTTTCGGTATTCCAACGCCACGGATAAACCTGACTGTTGCGTATTGACGATCCTGAATCTTACCACAACGCCATTCCTGGAATTTCAACACCGAGAATAATCATAACTGTTGCGCCCCGCAAATTGTGCATCCGTCCAAAACACCGTTTCTGGTACGTCGATCATGGGAACCCATGAAACTTTTGCAATTTTGTAACAAGAATGTCCGCGACGCTGAGGCGAGAGCCACATGTTGAAAAAGGAGCCACCCTCAATCCATGAAGCTCTTGCAAATTTTGGAAACGAATATGCGCGGCGCTCAGGCGAGAGCCACATTTTGAAAACGACCCGTGCTCAATCCGTGAAGCTCTTGCATTTGTTGTTAAAAGAACAACGAATGTGCGCGGCGCCAATGCGATAACCACATTTTGAAAACAACCCGCCCTCACACCGTTTTTTCCCCCCGAAATTAAAAAACGAAGGTGTGCAGCGCTAAGGCGAGAACCACATTTGGAGAACCACCCGCCCTCAATGCTTGAAGCTTTTGGCCATTTTTAGAAACGAATGTGCGCGGCGCCGAGGCGAAAACCACATTTCGGGGTCGTAAATGGTGAAAAAGCTTTAAGCGAAACGCCGGGCCCGCCCTAAACACTGGCCTCGGGGTGCGACAGGGCGAAGTTATTTATCAGGAGGAGGAATGGTGGAGGAGGACGAGGAGGGGGAAGAGGAGGAGGAGGAGGAGGAGGAGGAGGAGAGGAGGAGGAGGAGGAGGAGGAGGAGGAGGAGGAGGAGGGAGGGAGGAGGAGGAGGAGGAGGAGGAGGAGGATGGAGGATGAGGAGGGAGGAGGAGGATAGGGGAGGAGGAGGAGGATGAGAGGAGGAAGGAGGAGAGGAGGAGGAGGAGGAGGCGAGGAGAGGAGGAGGAGGAGGAGGAGGAGGAGGAGGAGGAGGAGGAGGGAGGAGGAGGAGGAGGAGGAGGCAGGAGGAGGAGAGGAGGAGGAGGAGGAGGAGGAGGAGGAGGAGGAGGAGGAGGAGGAGGAGGAGGAGGAGGCCACGCGAGACGGGACGCGGCGCCAGGACACTCACAGCTCGGGCAGGCCCGAGCCGGCGCCCGCCGCGGCCGACGGCGCCAGGCTTCGCCGCGCCCTCCTCATCCTCCTGCTCACCCTCCTGTTCATCCTCCTGTTCATCCTCCTGCTCATCCTCTTCCCTCATCCTCCTCCTGCTTCTCCTGGTCCTCCTCTTCCTCCTCTTCCTCCTCCTCCTCCTCCTCCTCCTCCTCCTCCTTTTCTTATTTTGGCTCAAGCGATCGCACTGGCCGTGGCCGTCCGCCCGCGCGGGATGGCACGGCCTAGAGGGGCCCCGACTGCTGCGGAGGACGGCGTCGCCGTGACCGCGGCCTTGGAGGCCAAGGCGCCGCGGCGCACGGTGGCTGTGGTGGCGGGTGCTGTTGCGGCGGTCGCGCTTCGGGCGCGGACCGCGCCGACGGCGCCGACGCCCGTCGCCCGCGCCGAGAGTGCCGAGCAGGCTGACGCACCCCGGAGCGCCGCCGCCGCCGCCGCCGCCAGCGCCTCTCGGCGCGGCGGGCGGAGGCGCGTGGCGCGGAGCGTGGTGCTGCTGAAACTGGTCGCCCTGGAGTGGGCGCATCTCTCCCCCTCGCCAAGGAGGTGGACACGACGGCGGCCGCTGGCGGCGCGCGCGCGGGCCTTGGGCTCGTGCTGGCGCCTGGGGCGGCGCTTCGGGCCCCCTCCGACGGCGACGGCGAGATGGACGAAGACCTGATCGACGATGCGTGGGCTGACGGTGGGCGGCCTGCCGTTGCGGTCGGGCTCCCTCGTGGCGGCGAGTGGGCCGACGCTGCGCTGGCGCCTGTGGCGGCAGCGGCGGCGGAGGCCCCCTCGGAGGCGGAGCTGGTGGAGGCCCGCGGGCGCATCGCGGAGCTCTCCCGCCGCCTCGGCTTTCTCGAGGCGGTGGCGCCGCCGCAGGACCCCGCGGAGCTGCTGAAGTTCGTTGCGGATTTCTCCCGCCTCGCGGAGGCGTGGGAGGGCGTCGACGGCGAGCCGCCGCGCTACGCCGGCCGGCGCTCCGGGGCGGCGCGGGGGGGCGGCCGCGAGAGGCGGTGGGGGCCCTGGGCCGCGTGCGGCTCGGGCGCCGCCTCCCCGCCCCGCCGCGCAACGTCGTGTTCTGCTCCATGCACTTGCTCTTCTGAGGCCGAGGGCGCCGTGCCTGTGCACGGCGGGCGGTGGCGGCCTGCGCGACTGGCCGCCTCCAGGTCGTGGGCATCCTCCTTCTTTTCTCCTCCTCCTCCTCCTTCTTCTTCCCTCTCCTCCTCCTCCTCCTCCTCCTCCTCCTCCTCCTCCTCCTCCTCCTCCTCCTCCCCCTGGTGCTCCTGCTGCTGCTGCTGTTGCTGCTGCCTCTCCGTCGTCGTCGTCCTCCTCCTCCTCCTCCTCTTGCTCCTCTTCCTCCTCCTCCTCCTTCTCCTTCCTCCTGCTCCTCTTCCCGTCCTCCTCGTCCTCCTCCTCCTCCTCCTTCTCCTCCTCCCTCTCTCCCTTCCTTCTCTCCTCTTCTTCCTCTTCCTCCCTCCCCTCCTCCTCCTCCTCCTCCTCTCCCTCCTCCTCTTCCTCTCTCTCCTCTCCTCCTCCTCCTCTTCCTCGTCTTCCTCCTCCTTTTTAGTATCCCGCCTCCTCCTCCTCCTCCTCCTTCTCCGCCTCCTCCTCCTCCTCCTCCTCCTCCTCCTCCTGGGTGCCACCTAAGAGCTATGCGCATGTGCTGGTTTCTCCATGAGAAAATCTTGGGCCCCTGGGGTCGCGCCCGATTTCCGAGGTCGGGCCCCGTCCCGAATTCGGTGTGGTGGCGGTGTTCAGAGACGGGTCGGGGGGGGGGCCCGCAGTGCAGATCCATGTGGACGTAGGTGTGGTACCGCTGTCATAGCCGTGCAGCTTGGCGGCCGAGGGGATGAGCGCTGGCGTGGGGAGTGTCGACGCCGCTTGGGGGGGGGGAGACCCGACAAACAGTTCCCCGTGGTGAGCTCCCTGGGTTTGCGATCGTCCTCGAAATAGTGCCGTGCGAGTTGTTCTTTGTGGCCGACAATGAGCCGCTCATGAAAGCATGGGCGAACGGTTGGTAGAATATGTATAATGACAGCAATCATGACCTTTGGTAGAGATCCCGTGTTGCCGTCCAGAGCCGTTCCACGGGAGCAGCCCTCAAATGGATCCCGTCCCAGATGGACGAAGCCGCAGGTGCTTCTCGAGCGCCGCTCGACCCTTTCCTAATTCAGGGCAACCACGTCCTGGCTGATGATGAGGCGGCGGCGGCGGCGGGGAGGGGGTGGACGGATTCTGTGGTGGGAGTTGAGCCGAGAACGGACCATGTGGGATGCGATTGGCACCCTAGTGAGCGCGCGCGAGGCGCGCCTTGGCGTTGGCTGCTGCAGCAGACCCATGGATTGGAACTGGTGCAGTGGTCCCGGAGGGTACGCTCCACCCAAGCTCAAGCTTGTGTTGCAGGTACCCAGTCGCACGTTTCGCAAGAGATGAGCTCAGTGGCAATGCGAACTATGCGAGTTAATGGTGTCAGCTTCGACGATCGAGACGGCCGCCCAGACCCCATGCCGTGGCCTCCCTGTCGGCTTGGCGGCGAGGGCGGGAGGCGGGGGTCTGGCAGCTGGCAGAGATGTGCATCCTTTCCATACGCCTCAACTATGGGAACAATGCCTGGTGGTTTTCTGCACGACTTGTGGGAAGTTCGCCACGGTCGGCGGCCGACACATGGCTGCGCAGTGTACTGGCGTGTCTCGTAAACGCGGGGAATTTGAATCGCCACGGCACGAAGGCGTGCCGAAAGCATTGCAAGTGGCCCTCGATGCGCGCGACCTTGAAGGCCACACGAGTGTGTGTGTGTAGGTGATATCCGCCAAGGAGAGGATGGCATGCCGTCCGCCCCTGCTGAGCAGTTGGGCTCCTCTTGGCAGCCTAGCCGCTGAGTTGTGGGTGCGGGGGTGTGGAGGCGCTGGCCTCTCTCGCCTTCGTCGGAGCACCCCCGTTTGGGGCGTGCTCCTCCTCTCTTCCTTTTTTCCCGCACGTTTGTGCTTGGTCACCAAGCTCCAAAAAGGTCCTCCTCCGCCTCCTCCTCCTCCTTGTCCTCCTGCCTCCTCCCTCTTCCCTCGTCCCTCCTCCTCTCTCCTCCTCCTCCTCCTCCTCCTCCTCCTCCCTCCTCCTCCTCCTCCTCCTCTCCTCCTCCTCCTCCTCCTCCCTCTTCCCTCCTCCCTCCTCCCTCCTCCCTCCTCTCCTCCTCCTCCTCCTCCTGCTCCTCCTCCTCCTCCTCCTCCCCCCCCTCCTCCTCTTCCTCCTCCTCCTCCTCCTCTACCTCCTCCTCCTCCTCCTCCTCCTGCTGCTCCTCCTCCTTCCGTAGCCATTTTGGCTCAAGATGTCCACCTTGGGGGCTGTTCAGCCTCCAGGCAGGAGGGGCGCCGCTGATCCGCGGCCAGATCCAGCAACGCGTGCAGCCATTTTGCCCTCGGCGCGCGCGGCCCGCGCATGCCCCCGAATGGCAGAGCTCCCAAGCGCAAGAAGAAACCTCTTGCAGCGGGGCGCCCAGCTGCGGTGCGGGGTGGTGCTGATGATGCTGTTCCTGCTGGCGGTCGGATGGATGATGATCGCTCGAGGTCGAGCCGTAACATCTCCGACGCTGAAGATGAAGCATACGACATGGACGACGATGACTGGAGTGCCCACATCAATGGCCTCATTGCCGAGCAGCTCGGCAAGCGCCTCCCGCAGGAGTTCAAGACCCTCAAGGACGACCTGGCCACTATCGCGGCCACGTCTGCGGCCGATGCAGCTGGCAAGGCTGTGGGCCCAATTTTGGCTGCCGTCCGCACATTCGAGAACGCGATCAAGGCCGTCCCTGGGAACTGCAAGAACGAAATGGAGGCTCAACTGCGATCGGAACTCAACGACCTCGAGCAGCGCATCCAGCGCCAACTGGACACCGTGGCGGCCAAGATCGACGATGTGGACGCTCGCGCCGAGACCCTCGCCAGGCAATTTGCCGACATGCAGAGCTCTCTGGAGGAAATGCGGAAGGAGCTCGCCATGGCCAACAAAGTCCCGCAGCCGCCCAAGCCCGCTGGCATTGGCTTCCGGCGCATCATTGACGGCACCATCCTCAAAGCCGTCGCGCCCACGATGGTTTGTAAGAAGGACGTGGTCACCTCTGTCGAGAAATGGCTCCAAGACGCCAAGCTCGAAGGCTTCAAGATCGAAGGAGATGAACAGGGCCGCATTTTCGTCATCCAGTTCACAGGCGCCGTCGGCCTCGCTTGCAAGCGAGTCCCCCAGGCCTTGGCAGCGCTACGTCTTGGCACGGGCCAGTGGATGCGTCTCCCTGTGCCAGCTGCCTCTGGCGGTTCAACGCAACTGCGCATTGGGCCTGATAAGTCGCCGTGCCAGATCAAGCTCGAGATCGCGGGCAAGAAGGTCTCAAGTGCGCTCCGCGAGGAGCACCCGCAGTGTACTGCGGGTCATCATCACGGACTATGCTGCTTTTCAGGCTTGGGCGGACACTACTCAACTTCGGCCCGCTGAGGTGGACTTGGAGCGATTCCACCATGGTGCAGTGCACGGGGAAGGTCGTCAGCGTCCATCGGCTGGCACGGTAGCTGCGGTGCAGCGGAAAGCTCGGCTCTGGGTTCCTTTCCCGAAGAAGCTAACATTGCGTTCCATCGAGGTCGACGGCACCGCCTACACCGACCCCTTCGAGAAGCTGGACGCGCTCTCGCGCTATCGGGCACCAATGTCGGCCGCTCCCCAAGCTTTTCCTGCACGCACAAGGCGATATGCTGAACGGTTCGTGCACCCTTGTGCGTTTGATGGGTTGGCTCGTCCGTCTCTTGAGATGCTGCGGCGTGTGCTTGTCGCGCTTGCGCCGTCGCGATCTTCACCTGGCATCGACTGGCTGTCGTGCGCCGCCTGGGCCGCCCACGAGGTGGGCGCGAAGGTCCTCTGGCTCCCCTGTGTGTGGATGATGGACGGGCAACGTTTATTCGCACAGCGCGGCGACTCTCTTCAAGCTTTTCTTCCCGCAGGCTGTCAAGCAGATGACGATGATGACAGAGGGGTCAACAGGTCCCCCGACACGGTGCGCACGCTCGGGCTACGCAATACGGACATGGAAGTTATCTCGGTCACCTTCAACGCCGCCTTCTCCCCGATCGTGCAGAGCTCTACATCAGCAGCGCAGCGTGGGTTTATTTCGGGCCGACAATTCACTTCAAACATTCTGGAGCTCGATGTGGTTGCCAGGGCCGCCTCGCTGATGCCCAACCCGCTGGAGCGGATGCCGTTGCTCGGGGCTCTGGATTTTGGGCAAGCGTTCCCCAGCCCCAGCCAGAGTTACCTCTTCATCATTCTTGAGCATCTTCGGCTTCCGACAGCCCTACTAAAGGCGATTCGCTCTCTTTATGCGATTGTCACTGCTTTGGGCAGAGCTGCAGACGTCACTAAGGTCCTTTTCCGTATCTGGTGCGGCGTCATTCAAGGCTGCGCCTTATGTGGGAGCTTGTTCGCTGCAGCTACCTCGCCGATTCTGGAGGACATCAGGCAGGGGGTCGAACTAAGACAGCGAGGGGTCTTTCGAGCGTGTGCTGATGACATCGGGGGAGTGCTGTTCGATATGATCGATCTGAAATATTCATCCCGTGCGATGGCGGTGGCAGCCAAGCTGGCCAGCTTGAAGCTCAAACCAGCTAAGTGTGTGATTGTTCCACTGGCAGGTCCATTCTCGGCCGGGCTGCAGCAGCGTGTGCATGTCTTTCTGCGACAACAGCAGTCGGACTGGTCATCCTTCAAAGTGGAGGCCACTTTGCTGTGCCTGGGGATATGGATGGGTCCAGCAGCATCGCTCCTTCAGTCGTGGTCGACGCCATGGGATAAATACTGCGCTTGAGTCAGTGCCCTTGCCGCCTCTGCGGCGCCCGCGAGCTTGAACGGCATCAACTACACTACGAGATGCTTGCCCATCATGGGCTATGTGGCGCAATTCCTTCCGCTCCCCGGGAAGCTGAAGAGTCAGGACATGCATGTGCTCGTGAAGCTGCTGCGCTTCCCTGGTGTTGCCCTGCGGCAAGTCAACTATCATGCTCTTGGTGCTTGGGGTGGGCCTCGCCTTCGCAGCCTGGCCATCTCAGCGAAGTCCGCGCTTATTCGATCTGGGACTGCAACGCATCCCGATCATGCATCGTATCTGGCATTCCTGAAAAGGGCATATGCGAGGTGTATCACTGAGCGCGTCTTGGCAGATCTGTGTGGTGGGCTTTCGCCCTCGTTCTGGCAATTACCGTCCTTCGTCGAGTCTCTGTCCGATGCTTGTAAGGTCTCAGTGTCATCAGGTGCTGCTGCCGTTCATCTTGCCATTGTCGAGGATGGCTCAGCCAAAAAGCGTGCCCAGCGGACTGGGTACCAGGCTTTATCAACTGAGTATATAAGCGCACATCAGCCCTCGCAGCCCTCCTGCGCGTCGCCTTTGGCCACCACCTTTGCCAAGCGGTGGGCTAAATGGTATCCGCAGCTCGGCAACGATATTAACGCGTTAGACTGGGGCGCCCTGCGCAAGAAGATGACTACATACCCAGTAGCTTGGGCCACCAGTTATTCGAGCGTTTTCTGGTGGTTGGTTAACCTCGGCTCGCATTACATCCGTGTCTGGTGTCAAGCCGTGCCTGTTTGGGTGCTGTGGCGAACGGGATGACATGGCGCACTATTGGGAATGTCGTGGGCTTGCATGGGGTCTTGCCATGGTTAAGTCAGGAGGGCGACGATACTTACCTTCACACGTTCTTGATCGATGGGGTCTTCGCGACTGCTTCGACGAGGATTAGATGAACACACATCTTGCCACTATAGCATATCATGGTCTTCGGCATCTGCACCACGTGCCTCCCGATCAGTTGCTCACAGCGCTGAAAGGCGCAGTGCGGACACGTGCGCTGGCTTCGCCTTCGGCTAGGCGCGCCGGGATCACGCGCCGCCCTCCAGAGCCATCCGACCCGCTTCCTGTCACGTGTCTCGAACTACCTTCGATCGAGCATGCTGGGTGGGATGATCTTCTCGGTATGTTGCCAATCGGACGCCGTTTCCTTCACGACACTCTACCACATCGCGTGCGTTAACCTGATGCCATCGGCGAGGTCAGGTTTTCTGCTATGCCGCCGGCTGGAGTCGGTCCTATCATGCTTCGGCGTTTGGCGCGATTTGCAGCTCTGCTGGAGTCTTGGGCGCGGAACTGGATCCCCTCGGTCTTCTTGGAACCCGTCTCCTGCAGCGATTTCGACGACTGGGTGTTCCGGGGTACTGAGTTTCCCAGCCGCGTGTTTCAATACTGGGCTTTCTGTGGGCTGTTTGCTACCCCTGAAGGGACGATGCAGGAGAGGCGCATTCTTGGCTCCAGCATGTGCCATGCAGCGTGGCGCAGTTCGACGGTGGGGAGAGCTCGGCTATACCATCACTTCTCAGCAGCATGGGGCACGGTCGAATCCTCGCGGCTGTTGGCATTGAGGCAATGTGCGGATGAACACATACTCATACGAGGCTGGCCTCATCATCAGGTTTATTTTGCTGTGCATGAGGGATTGTGTACTGTCAGCCCTACTCGCTCGATTGCTGCGTGGCTTCCACCGCCTTGTGGTGACCATCTTGAGCAGGACCCGATGTTTGCTCAGGACCCGCCGCCACGTCATGTATATACCTCAGGGGGGGCAAGGTGATCAAGGACATCGACGACGACTGCTGCTGCTGGGCGCTATTTCTCGATGGGCGGAGCAGTGGCTTCCTTCGCTATACGTTTCCTTTTCTGGGTCTGATTTCCAGCAATGGATGGAGTGGTGTGTCCCTTACGTGGCGGACTCATTACGCTATAGTGACTTTCGATCTCTCTTCAGCACTCCAACGCGCGGAGCTGTGGACGCAGTGGCCTGTGCCTCGGAGCGATGGAACAAGGCGATGGTGCCATGGAGCCGTCTGGCCCTACGGCCTCGTCTTCTAGGCTGCCGCCCGATGCTCCTCTTTCCCCTGCTGAGCCACATGAGACAACCTCCTCCAGCAGCTCCGATGACGGCTTCAACGAGACGATGGCGGCGCACGGGCTTGGAGTCATCTATCCAGATGGGTCAGTTGGTGGTGCAGCGAGTCGGACGATGGCAAGTCGTGCTTCGGGAGCCCCCCCTTTCGGGGGCCTTGGCGGCTGCTACCGCGTCGGCTACGGCTACAGCGAGTGCAGATTCCCTCAGTGGTCTTCGGCGCTGGAGTGCCGCTGTTCGTGAGGCCCTGTTCGTCGTTCGTTCGGCCTCGGAATCTCCTGAGCCACTCACAGACCGACAGATGGCGCACGCGGTGGACTACCTGTACGAGAACTTCGGCCTGTCGGACGAACAGCGGAGCCTGGTTACCTGGATGCTTCAGAACCCTGGTAGTGTACTGGGTGACGACGAAGGTGGCGGTCTTGACTTCGAGATGCTGGGATCGGACAGCGAGGGCGACAACCGTTCTGGGCCAAGTCCTGTTCAACCCTCTCAGCTGGGGACGCAAGGAGTGGGCGCTTCTCGCCCGCGGGTTAATTGATTCACCAATTGCGTCCGCGTCTCTTGGCCGTCCAATCCTATGGGAGCAGCACTGCAACTTGCCGAGCCACTCCATGGTCACGGGCAACTTGATGATGCTGTCGATGCGGGCGCCCTACCCTCTGGCTGTGCAGTTCATGGTGATGGCGTACCTTACGATGATGTGGCTCCCGCTTCCTGCGCGCCGCCTGCGGTTGCGGCTTCTGCAGACAATGGCACATCGGCATCTATGGAGAACGATGAGGACGTACTTGCTCTTCCCTTGGAAGTGGAAGAAGATGTGGACAACGACTTCGCAGCGGCCCAGTCTGTGGCTATTGCATCTGCTGCTTCTCCTGAGGACCCAGGAGATCCTGATGGCCAACATGCGGAGATTTCTGCCCTGGTTCTTGCAGGTGCTGGAGATGCTTCCCCTGTGGGCGGCGACAGCGTCGACCCTCCTGCTGGCCCTGTTCCCGTTGCTGGGCCTCTTCTTCATGACGGCGCAGCCGTCGCTGGCTCGTCGCTCGACGTCGCCAGCTTCCACCACAACGACTTCGGCGACCAGCTCGTCAACACGGCGGAGTGCCTGAGGACAGGCCCCGCGCGGGCCGCGGGCGGCGCGCCCCGAGCTGCCTAGTGCAGCGGCGCGGCAGGGATGGGGAATTCCCTTGAGGCGTGGGCTCCTGCTCCTCCTCCTCCTCCTCCTCCTCTCCTCCTCCTCCTCTCCTCCTCCTCCTCTCCCCCTCCTCCTCCCCTCCTCCTCCTCCTCCTCCTCCTCCTCCTCCTCTCCTCCTCCTCCTCCTCCCATCTCTCTCCTTCTTCCATCTGTCTCCTCCTCCTCCTCCTCCTCCTCCTCCTCCTCCTCCTCCTCCTCCTCCATCTCTTCCTTGCAGGGCCGGCCTGCGGCGGCGCCCGTCGCGGCGCCGCGCCCAGACCTCCACGGCGGGCTCCGTGCCGTTTGAGGTCTTCGTTCGCCTTCGTCGGTTCTCGGCGGCTCTCTGCCCCTTTCCTCATGCTCTTTCCTCTTCCTTTTCCTCCTCCTCCTCCTCCTCCTCTTTCCTCCGTCTCGTCTCCTGCTCCTCCGGACTTGCCGATGGGCAGGTGGCGGCGTGCTCCGAGAGGTCGGGGGCAGAGGTAACGATAGACGGACTCTGAGAGACGCTCCGCCCCTTCGGGGCTCACGTAACGGGGGTCAGCGCTGACACGGGGTCAGCCGATCCCCCTCCGAGATCCTCTGGCTGACCGCGTAGATTGCCACTGAGTGCTTCCCTCCGCGGTGCGATTCCTTCTTTGGGCATGTGCTTCGTGATCGCGCGATTTGGATCGCCCTTCTGAGGGGCAGCGGACTTCGTCTTGTCTCCCGACTGCGCAGGACACTCCGAGGAGAGGCCAGACCTCGAGCAGCCGCCAGTCCGCCCGAGCTCGGCTTTCGCTGTCGTTCGTATCAACGTTTAGGAGCCACCTGGAGCCGACCCCGCTCTCCCGCCCCCCGGTGACCTGGGAGCTACTTCGTGGCCTGCCTGGGTTCGCGACGTGGCCCCGGCTGGCCTGGGTCCGCGCTCCGCGCTGACCCGGGTCCGCGAGACCTCCACGGCGGGCTCCGTCCCTTTTTCAGGTTCTCGGGTGCTTTCGTTAATTCTCGGCGGTTTTCCAGCTTCCAGGTTCTTTCTAACGTCTCTCCGGTTTGATGTTTTCTCGCGTTTCCGTATGATCTCGGCAACCCTCATGACTCGGGGCGCTTTCCATCGAATAACAAAAACTGGCATACACGTAATTTTTCAGAGCTCCGCGCAGACCCCCTTGGCGGCGCCTCTGGCGCCGTCCCTGGCGCAGATCCAAGAAATCCGCGCAGAGCTTCAAAAGCTGAGTTTTATGCTGTTTTGGTTTCCTCGGTCCACGGCGGGCTCTGCCTTGCTTGAGGTTCTCCTGGGTCTTCGTCGGGTCTCGGCGGTTTTCAAGCCTCGGGGTGCCTTCCAGCGGCCGCGCCTCGCCGAGGGCGCTCTGCACCCCCCCCACAGGGGCAACGATAAGGGGAGACAGGCTCAGGAGGGGGGAATTTTCGGGTATATTTCAGGTTTTAGGCTGTTTTCTTTGTTTGTCGACGGATTTCCAGCCTCGAGATGCTCTCCAACAGCTGCGCCTCGCCGAGGGCTTTCCTGGGGTGCCCAGATCGTCCGAAAAGGCCGCCGGAGAGCCGAGTTAGGGCCCGAAAGCCCAGGGGCAGCGACAGGGGGAGATTGCTCAGGGCCGACGCGGGCCCGATGGCCCACTCTGGCCAGGAGCGTGCGGTTTCGCTATCGGGGGCCCATCGCCGACATCGGCGATGCACCTCGCGCCTTCCCCTCATCGGGGGCGTCGAACCTTCGGATACTGTGCTGCGAGCTGCTCGGGATGAGGAGAGAGTGTACGGTGGATTCGCGTCGTGACGACGACGAAGACGACGAAGACGACGACGACAACGACGACGGCGTTGTCGGCGCCAGCAGCAGCGCGAACCCGCCGCGTACGTTCAAGGTTGAACGCCGCCTGTGGCCC
>CAUYUJ010016570.1:30000-135000 GCA_963575745.1 Prorocentrum cordatum | reverse complement strand
TTGCGACAGTGGTGGGGGCACTGGTGGGCAGTGGGGGCAGTGGTGGTGAGGAAAGTGGTGCTGGGAACAGCACTGGGGGATGTGGTGCGGACGGTGGTAGGGACCGGGAGTCGTTTGCTGGCGGTGAGGGGGGAGGGAGGAGGGGTTCGAACTGGTAGTGACCCTCCCCGGTTTTCGAGGGGGGGGTTCGAACCGGTAGTGACCCCCCCCCAGTTTTGGTGGGGGCACTGGTGGGCAGTGGGGGCAGTGGTGGTGAGGAAAGTGGTGCTGGGAACAGCACTGGGGGATGTGGTGCGGACGGTGGTAGGGACCGGGAGTCGTTTGCTGGCGGTGAGGGGGGGGGGAGGAGGGGTTCGAACTGGTAGTGACCCTCCCCGGTTTTCGAGGGGGGGGTTCGAACCGGTAGTGACTCCCCCCCCAGTTTTTTCGAGGGGGGGGTCGAACCGGTAGTGTGACCCCCCTCGGTTTTCGAGGTGGAGGGGGGGGGTTCGAACCGGTAGTGACCCCTCCCAGTTTTCTGATGGGAGGGGGGGGGAAGGGGGTTAGGCAAGCTAGGTGCGCTCGCGTCATATCTGACATCCTACCCCTCCCTCCCATCCCTTACCATGGCGCAGATCCCCTCTCTACTCGACGTCGGATGTCGACCAGGGCAATGATCCCGAAAGGGTACGCGATGCAGTGTAGAGCACGGCATGGCATGGCGTAGAAAAGCACCGCGAAGCGTAGTATCAACCTAGCATTGCATTGCATGCCGTGGCATGGCACGGGAAATGACGCCAGCGCTGCGGCGGGAGCACGAGTCGAAACGAGCGAAAGCGCGGAAATGAGGCCAGCGCTGCAGCGGGAGCACGATGCGGAACGAGCGGAAGCACGCCAGAATCGGCCCGGGAGGCTTCCCGGGCGCCAGAAGCAGAAATTCAGCATTTTCAAAAGAAAATGAGTATTGGAATGGCCTTTTTTCGGCGCCGCCTCGGAACTCGATTTTCCGGCGCCGGCCGGAACCGGCTCCGGACCCGGCCCAGGCGCCGGCCCGGGCGCAGGCTCGGGCGTCCGGCCCGGGCGCCGGCTCGGGCGCCAGCCCGGGCGTCGGAATCGGCCCGGGAGGCCCCCTGGGCGCCGGAAGCAGAAATTGAACATTTTCAAAAACAAACATGTGTATTAGAATTGCCTTTTTTCGGCGCCGCCTCGGAACTCGATTTTCCGGCGCCGGCCGGAACCGGCTCCGGACCCGGCCCGGGCGCCGGCCCGGGCGCAGGCTCGGGCGTCCGGCCCGGGCACCGGCTCGGGCGCCGGCCCGGGCGTCGGAATCGGCCCAGGAGGTCTCCCGGGCTCCGGAAGCAGAAACGGAACATTTTCAAAAGAAAAATGTGTATTAGAATGGCCTTTTTTCGGCGCCGCCTCGGAACTCGATTTTCCGGGGGCGGCCGGACCCGGCTCCGGACCCGGCGGCCCGAGCGCCGGCCCGGGCGCCGGCTCGGGCGTGCAGCCCAGGCGCCAGCGGAAATGATGCCAGCGCTGCAGCGGGAGCACGATTCGGAACGAGCGGGGCCCGAAAATGAGGCCGGCGCCTCAGCGAGAGCAGCATTTTGGAAACATATCCCCGCAAAGCAACCCAACAGCTCAATCAATTGGGGCTCAAGCCTTCTTTGAGCCTGCCTCTGTACCGTCCCGTGGTGCTTGAGGTCACGTCTCCCGAGGGAGACCGCCAAACCAGAGGCAATCACAACCAGGTCTTTTCTCTCGCCATGGCCCCGCCGCGTCGCAAGGGCGGCGACTGGGCGGGCTGGTCCGACCATCGTAGCGATCATGGTTCTCCTCGGAAGTGCGGGCGCTGTGGATGCGCCAAGAACTTGGGGAGGTACTGGTATTGCAAGCAATGTGGTGGCAAGAAGAAGGATTGCGATGTCACACTTCCTCCTGGTGATGCTGGAGATCAGTGGACCGCCTGGGAGCGGCCCCAAGGTGGAAGGTCTGGCGACCCCGCGCCCGTTGGGCTTCAAGGGCGTGGTCCTCCACCAGCGGCCATCATTGGGAACCAGGACGCTCTTTCGGACGGCGAAATCCAGCAGCTCATTGAGCTCAACAAGAAGATGGGCAATCCGAGTGTGGCTGCGGCTTACCAACTTCGCATCGACCAACGTCGGTCCGCTGGGGAGCCCATTCCTCTCCAGACGCAGGTGTCCACGGTCGACCGCCACATCAAGCAGCTCGAGAAGAAGCTCAATGCCGACATTGTGCAGTATGAGCGGTGGAAGAATTGGCTCGACGACAAAAAGGATTCTATTGCCAAGATCAGGATCGAACTTCGTGATGAGATTTCTAAATACAAAGGCTTGGTGGAGCAGCTCTCCAGCCAAGTATGTGCGCCAGCTCCGACCCAGCAGAAGACCCAGGTCACGCTGCAGGAGCTGCTCAGCGGCAACGGAGAGTTCCTCGATCTCTCCAGCGTCGAGAGCGCTTTCGGGGTCGACGGTGACGTCTATGATATTCAAGACTCAGATCGAGAGGAGCTTGCAGCCAGGTCGCAGCAGCTACGTGAGCAGATCTCCAACGCCGCTAAGGACCTCTTCGGCCAGGCTTCCCAGAAGTTCGAGGAGCTCAAGAGCGCGCACAAGGCCCATGTCCTCCGTCTCGGCAAGAAGCGCAATAATAACGAAGGTGAAGCTACGAGTGGTGCCGCCGATTCAAGAGGTGGAGGTGCCGCAGGATCTAATGACGGAGCTGGTGGAGCTGCACCTGAGGGCTCGGCAGCGAAGGAGAGCGGCAGCGTTGGACAGGGGTCTTCGACCTCGTCGGCCACGGCGCTCTTGGAGACTGCAGACAAGCTCTTGGGTCCACTACCTCAGCAGGCAGTCCCCCCTGTCGTCGCGTAGGCGGCAGGGGGGCCCTCATCTTCATGGTTCACCTGATATTCCAAGTGGTCCATCGGCCACATGCTCATCCCCACCGGCGCCCGATTCGTTTCTCGGAATTACATCGTCAGAAAGTTCATCGGCGAGGGCTCCCTCGTCGGCGACATCGGCTGATCAGACTTCGTGCAGTTCTGACAGCCTCTCTCCCCCGTCAGCCAGCAAGCTGACCAGCAATTTTTCTAGGCGTCCTTCTGATGGATCCCTTCCATCCGACCGTTCTAAGTTTTTATCTGTGCCCCCCTGCCCTGCCTGCGTGTTTCAGTTAGCTGTCGAGACGATCAATTGTACGGCGTGGTCATCGATTGAGTCCTGGGTAGAATCCTCTACTTCGCACGTACTCCTGGTTCAGGAACATCGTTTGGTTAGTGTTGACGACATCGCGAAGGCAGGACAGTGGGCACTGAAGAGGGGATGGAAATCTAGATTCGCTCCAGCGTTACGTACCAGCGAGGGGGGTTCCTCTGGAGGGGTGGCGATTTTGGTACGACAGTATCTTGGATTTCACGATCCCGATTTTGAGGCTGCCGTCGTTCCCCACAGAGCCCTGAGTGGTATTGTTTCGGTCCCTGGAGCTCCGCAAACATTGTTCACGGCCCTATATCTACATGACAGTGAGGACCTCTCTGACAGGAACCTCGCAATCCTATCAGCAGTCGGATCTCGGCACAGCGAGTTTGCTGGCCCACATTGCATCGGTGGAGATTTCAACATGGCGCCTGAAATTGTGGCCGATTCGGCAGTGCCAGGCTGGTTGAAGTCTAACATCATTTTCACTAAGGATGGAACTTGTACTAGCACGTTAGACTTCTTCATCTTGTCTGCAGGCCTCAGCCGCTGCTTGCAGTCTGTCGAGACGGTGCTCGGCACCGACATCAAGACGCACGCCCCCGTTCGCATCCCCTTCCACCCGCAGTTGGCTGAGCTCAAGGCCCTCCAGTTCCTGAAGCCCCCGAAGCTTCCAGCAGAGAGGCCAGTCGGCCCGCAGCCCCACCCTCCTGACCTCTCGGAGATCTTGGACTGCGCCAATCATGGCATGGATCTTGTCGCTCGGAAGGCCCCCAGAGGCCAAGTGCAGCGGCACCTCGACGCGCTGCATCGCCTATGGGCAGATACCGCCGAGTGGGAATTGTCTCAGGTTCTCCAGACGGACCTGCCGATTTGGGGTACTAGGGGCAGGCGGCCTCGGCTGGCCTGGGTCTCGGCGCTCGACAGGGGCCCCAAGGCCTCCTACAAGGGCCCCATGCTGTTCGCAGGGAGATGGCTATCCCGATCCATTCGGTTTCTCTTGGGCGCCATGGCCGACGGTGACGTTTTGACTTTCAACAAGTACAAACATCACATCCTGGAGGCGCCTCAAGAGATTTTCAGTGCGTTGTGAGATTTCCTGGAGTTATATAGTGAATGTTGTGTCCTGGTCCTGGGGCTTGGGGTCGTTCGTGCTGATTCAGGAGGTCTTCTTGAATGTCAAGCTCGCCTTGAACCCATATTAGATGAGTATGCTAGGGTTATGTCGGCAGGGCATCCTAGAGGGCCTCATCAGGGACCCTTTGTTTTTTCCCCGCCAGGCTCCCGCAGGAGCATCCGCAGGCCCTCGGAAATTTCCCTGCAAGCCTCCCGCGGGGCACCCGCAGAGCACATGCAGGGCCTCACCGAAAAAACAAAAAGCATCCGCAAAGCCATCCGCAAAGCATCTGCAAAGCATATGCAAAAACACAAAAAAAAAGAAAAACAAACAATCATATGTCTTGCACGCAACACGATCGTCTCAGCGTAGGAAGAAGTTCAGACTGGCGCGCCCCCGAGGCACGACGATTGATATGCATGTTATAGGAAAGGCTAGACGAGTATATATGTGAAGGCGCTGGGAAGCCTCATAAAGGGGCTGGCGGATATATCTTCAGAGTGCAGACGGGGCTCCTAAGAGGGGACTCATAGGGGGCCTCATGGGGGGGTCGGCGGATGTACGGGGGCTGGGGGAATTCTTGGGGGGGCCTTACTGAGTGAATGCGCTGGGTGGCCTCATATGGGGGCTGGCGTATCTAGCTACAGATCGCATGCTGGACTCCTGAAGGCCTAGGTTGAGAATCTGGGGGCGTCCACGGCAGGGTGTCTAGGGCAGGGTGTTCTGGGGTGCTTAATGGCTCAGGGCGGGTTCGCGATGTGTCATACGTGCCAGCGCAGAGATATAAACGGTTAGTTATCTTGACCCGAACTTTTAGTCCAAAGTTTCAGGCGGTCGGAGCCGAAATCCATACGTGCGGTAAGTTTTGGAAAATAGTGAGACATCGGGGAGGGAGGGGATGTGACTTCAGGGAGAGGGGGGGCGGATTGCGAACCCCAGAGATGAGAAATGATGGAGGGGGGCACAGTACATTATATATTTAAGAAGAATCAAAAGGGCAAACATAGGTAAACGAAGAGATGAGGAACATCTACCAGACAGCCAGCCTTGAAATACCAACCCTGGCAATCAACAGACAACACATCTCGTTCATGACCGTAACCATTTTGGCTCAACTTTCGGCATTCTCCATATCATGTGCGTACCACTTGTACTCATGTACGCATACATAACAATTTTGTTCGCGTCAGCCTTTATGGCAGGCGCAGGTGACTCGTGGCTTGCGGCTTTGAGCGACGTTGGCAGCGACACGGCCGTCGACGACGATGTGGGCGAGAGCTGGCTTTCAGCGCTGGGCGCCGTGAGCGATAAGGCTGACGCTGTGCAGGAGCTGCCGCAGCCAGATGGAGACGACTGGTTGGCAGGTGTGGACGCCCTCTCGTGCGACGACTGCTCTGCCGACGGCGACGTGGACGGCGAGCTCGACCATGAGATGGCGTTGGTCCCCGTAGAGGTGAAGAAGGATGTCTACTGGGCATCGCAGGCTTGCAGGCACGTGCCCGACAGCGACCTCGACGAATCAGCTTTCAAGATAGCCACAGAGGTGATGGACGACGACCCGCTCACAGGGCGGATCACCAGCAACGCGCGTAACCTCGACGAGAGCCGCTCGAAGTATAGGGACACGCTGAAGATCATGGCAGGGTGTGCGTTGCAGGTCTTAGAGGCGTTTGAAATGCAAACCGTCGCTGCGATTTCGATTTGTTTTTTTGGTGGGCCATCTCGGCCCCAGGCAGGGGAAAAAAACACTGGAAACCGATTCGCGATGCAGCGGCGGTTTGTTTTCAGACGCCGCCGCAGGTCGAGCGCAACGTATGGAAACACGCTGAGGAGCTATTGGTTAGCTACGCTGGCTCTTCCAAGAGAGTGGAGCTTCTGTGCTACGTGGAGTACGCCAGCTATGACAGCACCGATTTTATCTTGCAGAGTACGCAGACGGTGACCGAGACGCTCGACGACGGACACTCCATCGTGGACCACGGGGCCCCTCCAGGACAAGAGCCAGATGAAGCTAACACCGTCGTTCTTGTGGAGAAAACAGTGGGCACGAAAAAGGTACTACAGATGGACACGAACGTTTTGCTTTTGCTGAAGATTGATGGTCGGTATGCGATTCTCCGTGGGAATATGCTATCGTGGCTCCAGGTGTGCGATAGGAACTCTGCTAAACATTACAAGGCTGCTATTTCAGAATATTCGATTGGGACATCAAATGCAGCTTCGTTCCTCAGGAGGCTTCGCATTGTTTGCACTGACGGGTACACGGCAAATCTGAAGGCTGAGCGCCATCTATTGTCTGAGCGCGAAGGATGGGCAGTGCTACACCTTCTTTGTCGGGTACACACAGTGTCTGGATTCCACACTAAGGTTTACGACATGCACGCGGAAGATATATCGGGGCTTGTTGCGACGACGCTTTCACTGAGGCTGGCTGGCCAGATGAGCTTGCTACGAAAGGCTGCCAGGCGGATCATTAGACAGAAGTTGGTGATTGTGACAGGCGTAGCTCTGGATGCCAAGGCAGTTGCGTTCAGGAACCTGGTGATGGATACATTCTTGGACGCTTCTCCTCAGTGCGTGGCGCTTCGAATGCTGCTCGAACGGTGTGCGCCAGGGGATTGGAGAGATAAGGACCGTATGATGTTCGTTGCACTGCCAGGGGAGACTCGAGCTGACGTCCTTCGTCTGCTGTTCAAGGAGTTCGTGCCGGCAATCTTCCCCCACGCCCCGTACTTGTTCCCTCGCCACAGGTGGGCTGGGGCAGACATCACGTTTCGCGACGTCGGCCTGCCGATGAACATCCGCGGCCTCTTCGGGGCGACATACATGAGCTACCTGAACGTCGAGTACGGCGACGAGGATCCTGGCGACTACCCAGTCGCGCAACCCGACCTGCAGCTGGTGCCGCATGAAGGGCAGCAGGCCCCGCCCGAGGATATCGAGGGCGAAGGTCCAGCTGCCGATGCGCAGCCGCCCGAGAAGGATAAGGAGGCGCCCGAACCTGGCGCGCAGAAGGCCGATCACCCACGAAAGGCCTTCGCCGAGCAGAGCAAGGCATACCGCGGCCAAGCGCGCGACTGGATTTCCACTGAGCCGTCCATCCAGGTCCTGTTCTTCAGGGCGGTTTTGGAGCCAATCAAGAAGTTCCTGGAGATGGAGTTGGAGATGGCAAGCGAGGAGTGGGAGATGAATCAGGACTGTGCCCTTCTCGCCTCAGACGGCGATGCGACGGCGTTGGGTGGGAGGCAATGGCCTATGATGAGTGTTGCGAGGCTGACGTTGGAGACCGAGTGCTTCAAGGACATTGAGAAGGTGGCGAAGTCTATGGAGCTGGACTGCCTGCCAGATGATTGCATGACGCTCGAGAACCAGACGAAGCTGTGCAAGGACTTATCCAGAGAAGGCTGTTGCACTTATCAGTTCGGGGCCTCGATCGGAAAGCAATTCCCCTTCAGGTTGTTTTTGCTTCTTGATGATCGCGCTTTGGCTCCAGAACTCGAGGCTTCTTGCAGGCTTATTCGCGACAAGTTTAGCGATGACTTTATCGAGTACTACAAAGATAAGCCTGGCGGGCTAACGAGCGACCAGGCTTTGCACGAGTTGAGCCTCATCGTGATGGCCAGCAAGACGGCGACGGTGAAATTGGAGACTCAGAACGCGCAGATCAGAAGGCAGGTGGAGGCTACCTCGCTGCAGTCCGCCAGGCCCGAGCTGCCCACCATCAGCGGCAGGTTTGTTCTGAGGAAGGCTTCTACGAGAGAGGCTCGGATCCTGAAGCCAGCGGGGGTCTTCGAGCCCAAGGAGCGGAAGCGCGGAGATCAAAAACCAGACGAACAAGGCCGGCCTACAAAGAGGGGTGGCGGAGGAGCTTGGAGAGCATTCATCGCTGCTCGCGCCAGAGTTGTAGGGAGGGTTGTGCTGCAAGCGGCAGCGGCCGCATACCGAGCGCTATCCCGAGAAGAGTTTGAAGTTTACCAAAGAGCAGGCTCAATCGGGACATCTTTGCATCGAGAGGGCAAGAAGTCTTTCGGCACCGTCTCGAGGGAGCTCAACAAGTTGCTGGGCGAGCAGCAGGCGAAGGAGAGGGCGGAGTCCATCTTGAACGCGAGTCGCATGCCAGGGCGCCCTGCGAGCATCGACATGGTCGCTATCCCAGTCGGCGACGTCGCGACGAACATCGGCACGCTCAGAGCAGATCACTACCTCTGCAGGCGCCTCAAGAAGCGCGCAGTCCACGACAGGGCCATGAGCTTATCCAAATGGAGGGCTACCAAGGGCATGCAGCACGTGAACGATTTCATTGCCGCGCTCCCTCTAATGGCTCCATTGGTAAACGGCCTCGTTGCTCGCCCCCACTTTGGTGGCGCATACGTCCTGGAGTATTTCTGCCCCGTCAGGAAGATTATCCCCAGGATGGTGGGCTTGCTGGCCAAGTCCGAGAACGCCAAGATCAGGGAGGTGGTCACCAGCTATTACGACAAGCTTCACGATGAGAAGAGAGATGCTTCCCAGCAGGACTTCGACGAGACGCCTAAGAAAGCTCATCAGAAACAAAGTTGTATCGACGCAGGCGTGTGCTTGTGTGGCCCGAAGGGGGACCTCGTCTGGAAGTTCAAAAAATGGGTTGATAGTGGCATCAAGGTATACTGCAAATCTACGTCTATGAGGGATGCATTGTCGTCTGGCGATATCGTCGTTAAGATCCATCACGTGCCAGAGGATTCGAGTGGGGATGCCGCCAGCGCTGGAGACGTTGCAGGTGATGAGGCTGGCCCGATGGGCGAATTTGTGACTTACCTTCATATCGGCCTGATGTATTTCTCGCCGTACAGGCCAACTTATCGCCAGTGCGTACCAGCGGATGTCGGTGTGCTCGGTGACGGCGCTATCGTGCTGGATTGCCTGGACGACTACCTGACGAACTTCGAGGTCGCCGACAACTTGTATGCGTACTTTTCGAAGCCAAGCACTTGGAGTTTGTCTGTTATGCGGGTGCAATCCTCGTCCAGGCCCGTATCGCCCATACGGCCGTCACAGCTGGTGGTTGGCAATATCGAAGATGACCGAGAGTTTACGCGACGTTGGCCAGCGCCCAGGCGCAAAAAACGGAAGCGACCTGATGACAATGGGTGGTTGGACGACCTTGACGAGTTGGGCGAGGATGGCGCCGACGGCGAGGACGAAGGCGAGGACGGCGACGGCGACGGTGACCCCGAGATGGTCGAGCCCGAGCCCGAGAATGACATTCATGGCGAGGGAGGGTCTATCAAGTCTCTTTCCTACGACGGCTGGGAGAGCCCATCATCGGTTGCAAACACTGACGAGTTGTTCGGGAGTGACCACGGTGGTGAGGCCATTCTGTCAGATGAGGTCGACGACGTATCAGTTGACAGCGGACACGGTGACGACCCTGGTGGTGATGATCCTGGTGGTGATGATCCTGGTGGCGCCCCTGATCCAGGCGGCGGTGGTGATGGTCCTGGTGGCGACCCTGATCCAGGCGGATGCGGCGGAGGCCCTCCTCCACCCCCACCTCCGCCGCCAGGCGGCGGTGGTGGTCCTCGCGACCCAGCAGACATCACATTCGTCACGCCCTACGGCATCATCCGATACTACGCGAAGAAGCTAGAGTTAGTTGCACATTGCCCCAGGCACGGGGGCAAATGCAGATTGACCAGGACCGTGCGAGGATCAACTGCCCATTGGAGGGCTGGTCAGGGCAGGCCGCTCGGCGCCCTCATGCTGTGGCTGAAGAGGGGCACGGGCGACGACTTCGCCACCCTCCACGACCATGTCCATTGCTGCGCTCTGCCCTTTGGCGACAGGCAGGCCGCCAGGGAGGAGCTCAGGGCCGTGCCAGGCAGCGGCGCGCTCTTCGCCGTTGAGCGCGACCGCAGGCCAGACGAGCCCGACGAGCCCGAGTCTGTTCCCTGAGAACTGCTCTGCTTGCGCAGCGTTTGGCTGCGCAGCTTGAAAAAAAAAACACAACAATCCATCACGACGCATCTAACCATCCTCCTCATCATCATCAACATGTCCACTACCATCCAAGAGGAGGGATGAGGATGAGGACGACGAGGTGCACGAGGAGCAGGAGCAGGGACAGGAGCAGGAGCAGGGGGTGAGGAGGTGCACGATGAGGAGGGGGGCCAGGAGGAGATCGGAGGAGGGGGAGGGGGACGAGGAGGGGGGATGAGGAGGAGGAGGAGGACCAGGATAGGGGGAATGAGGATCAGGCAAATGGGGCATGAGCAGGAGGGGGGAGGCGGAGGAGGGGGAGGATGACGAGGACGAGGGCATGGAGGAGGAGGAGGCGGCACAAATAATGCCAAATATAGGCATTCTTAAGCTCCAAGAGAGATTCCAACAATGCCCCAAGATGGCTCCAAGAGAGGCCCTAGATAGGCTCCAATGGGGGCTCCAAGAGGTCTCCACGAGAAACTCCACTAAGGCCCCAGGAGGGCCCCATCATGCCAAATAGAAGCACACCAGGGGCCCCAATTTGGAACCAAGGGGGGTCCCAATGATGCCCCAATATGGCTCAAACATACGCCCAGGAGGTGCCCCAACAGAGGCTCCAATATGGCTCCAATAGGGGCTCCAATAAGGCACCAACGGGGGTCACTAGGGCACAACATCGGCTCCAATAGAGGCTCCAATAATGCCCCAAGATGGCTCCAGGTGAGGCCCAGGAGAGGCCCCACTAGAGGCTCAAAGATGGCCCAAGAGAGGGCCCAATAAGGCCCCATGAGGCTCCAATCAGGCCCAGTATAGGCACAATAGAGGCTCCAATCTGGTATGGCTCCAACAGAGGCCCAAATAAGGTCCCAAGATGGCCCCGAGAGACTCCCAGGAGAGGCCCAATTGAGGCTCCAAGATGGCTCCAGGAGAGATTACAGTAAGGCCAAATTGGGGAGGGCACTAAGGCCCAATATCGGTCCCAAGAGAGGCTCCATATGCCCTGGAGGGATGTCCCTGCAAGGGGGCGGTGGAGTTTCTGAGCCCCCAAACCCGCGTCCGTGCAGGAGCAGAACCGAAAAACTGTTGTCATGTTTTTCCTCTCTGCGAAGTACACAGGCACATCAGGGAAATGTTGATTTGTGTTTTTCCCTCGTGCAAACGGACCACAGCGTGCAGGTAAAACAAACAAAGGGAACGGGGAAAAAAAACACCTTCAGCCGGAAATCCTGAAATGAAAATTTCCCTCGCTGGAACCCACGAACGCACGAGGGGCAAACATGCAATAGAAAATTTCCCTCTCTGTAACTGACGAAAGTACACGGGGGGATCTGATTTCCTCACCGGTAACTGATGTTGGTACTTGGGTAGAGACAATTTCCCTGGGGGACCTCTTGACGGCCGCTGGGCTCCTCGGGGACTCGGGCCCCTTGGGGCCTGCGCTGGCCTCTTGGGACCTCTTGGGGGCATCTTGGGCCTCCCCGCTGACCTCTTGGGCCCCCCCGCTGGCCTCTTGGAACCTTTTGGCTTTTTGGGGCCTCTTGGGAAAAATGCAATCTTGGGGCCGGTTTATTTCTTGGGGTGAGTTTCGGGCGATGTAGGGCTGGGCTGGTAGATCGTATGCGTTTTCAAAGGAGGGGGCCCTACTGGGGCCCTTGGCGATTCCCCATGGACGTTCCTGGAGCGTTTCGGGGCTTTCGGGGAAGTCCCGTGTGCCAGAAAATGCCAGGGACAGCCGGCTATTTTGAGAGATTTCTGGGGTTTGCGTATTCGATCATGTTAAGGTCCTTGTAAGGGGTTTTACGAGGGCCCTCTCAAACGTCATCTCGTTGGAGCATACATAACGCTTGAAAGTTATGGGGCGATCTTCGGATTTGGGGTTAGGGGTTATCTTAGGATTCGGAGTTAGAGGTTTTCTTAGGATCAGGGTTAGGGGTGGGGTTAGGAACCCTTAGGGTTAGGGCTAGGGGCCCTTAGTGTTAGTGGTTATCTTAGGATTAGGGGTTATCTTAGGACCAGAGGTTATGGTTATCTTAGGATTAGAGTTAGGGGTCGGATTATGGTTAGGATTATGGTTAGGGGTTAGGATTAGGGTTAGGGGTTATCTTAGGGTTCGGTATAGGGTTATATTAGGATGATGTCACGACCCCTTCTTCACCAGGGGGGCGTAACAAAAAGGGGTGGGGGGGGGATCCTTAGTGTTAGGGGTTATCTTAGGATTGCGGTTAGGGGTAGGGTTAAAGGCCCTTAGGGTAAAAAGGTAGGGGTTGGGGTAGGGTTAGAGGTAGGGGTAGGATTAGGATGAGTGTTAGGGTTAGGGTTAGGGGTGGGAGTAGGGGTCGGGTTGGGGATCGGGTTAGGGGCCCTTCGGGTTAGGGGCCCTTAGGGTTAGAGTTAAGTTTGTACCAGGGGCGGGGGTGGTATATCTTGGAGCCCTTAAGGTTCGAGTTTATACTAGGGGTTGGGTTAGAATGCTCTAGGTTGGATGTTATCATAGGGTTAGGGGTTGGGAATTGTTTAAAGGGCTAGGAGTATATTAACGTTGAGGTTCAGGGTTCTATCAGGGGCAGACTTATGGGGTTATCTTGAGGATAGGATTCGGGTTAGGGTTATGGTTAGGGGTGTATTGAGGTTAGGGTTAGGATTAGGGTTGGGGGTCGCATATCTTGGGGCCTTCAGGATTAGGTTTATCTATGAGTTACAAGGGGACATTATCTACAACAAAAAATATATCCTGAGGGCCGCCTGGGCTTTAGACCGTTCCGGAATAATAACAATATTATGAGCAAGGGGCCCCTGATAAGTTCGAGCAGGGGTTGACGCGTGCATCGGCAATTTCGTTGGCTTTATAGGACCCATGAGAGGGGCAGCCCAACATGTGTGATAATGTTTTCTGGTTGCTCGGGTGCCCAGACGGAGCGGCTTCCGTGATTCAGCGAGGTAGCTGAGAGGTAGCTCGGACATCGGTGCTTCTTCGCCGTTGCATAGCATGTTATATCTAGGATCTAGGGCGAGCTAACGAGGTAGCTATGAGAAGCGGTGCTTTGATCTGCGGCCCCCCTCGTCGTCGCCCCTCCCCCCCGATATCCATGTACGTAACCATTTTTGCGGATCGGGTTCATAGTTTCAGGTGAACTCGCCACACTGCGACATGCTAGTGTACTGAGCGAGTGCACAGAGCAGCCCCTGATGGCTGCTACTGCAGCGGGCAGCGTTGCGAGGGCACCGCGTCGCGGTGCCAAGTGTGCGTGCTCGTTCTGCGAGCTGCAGGTGGCGCTGGCCACGTGCGAGAAGTTCGGAGACCTCTTCTTGTGCAGGGAGTGCGGCGAGTTCGGCGACCAGTCTGGATTCGAGTTGAAAGCGTTGGCATCGATGAAGCCCAAGTCGCCAGCCAAGTGGAAGGAACGGAAGGCGCAGAAGGAGGAGTGGGCCAAGGGCAAGGCTGTCGCTGAGGACGACAGGGAGTTCCCCCAGGAGGAGGTCTACGAGGAGACGATTCAGGATAGCTCCTTGTCAGAGGAGTTCACCTTCCAGTCGCGCGACGACTTTAAGGAGGAGCACGGCTGCCTGCCAGACCAGGCGAAGGTGATGACGCTGCGCGTGACGAACTCTAAAGGCGAGGAGTCTTTCGGCGTGGTGCTGGCCACGGAGACGGATGCACCTCCGAAGCTGACGGTGACCACGACGAGGAGGCTCGTCAGGAGGACGCCCATCCTCGTGAAGGGCCGCAGCTTCTACAAAGCTCAGGCGAGCAACCTCTTTGAGAACATGTCGGCTGATCGGTCGCGCGCGTGCGGGCAGAAGTTCGGGAACAAGTACCAGCCGAAGGCCAAGAAGTTCAGCGCCTACAAGAAGGATGCGATCAAGCAGCTCGTGAAGAAGAACGTCGAGAGGCCCGAGGGGTTGCGTCGCATGGTGCGCGATGGTGATGTTCCTGATGACTCTGGCTCGGACGCGGGGGGCGCGTCGTCCGAGGCTGAGGCCGAGGCCGAGCAGGAGGCAGCTGCAGGCGCAGCGCAGCAGCAAGTTCCTCCAGCGACCGACGCTGGGCAGGCTTCGGCGTCGGCTGGGCCCCAGCACTCAGACGCGCCAGAGACGCCCAGGGCACCGAGGACCTCAGCAGCGGCGGACAGCTCCAGGACCAAGGAGAAGCGCACGTCCGAGAACGCGAGCCCGACCCTCGCGTTGGCCCCGAGCTCGAAGAAGGCAAAGCCAGGCACGAACGTCGCGCCGTCGATCGCCGATACGGCGGCCACGGGCGTGGACGGCGAGGGTGGCCGCCTTAAGCCGCCCGAGCACTGGCACGAGACCATCACCCCGTCGAGAGTGTTCGCGGGCGCCCCCCTGAAGAGGCACGTGGGCTGGGCAAGGGATTGCGTCAAGCGCATCGCTGGCCAGGGCGAGTCGGTGAAGGCCAACCACTTGACCGAACACATCGACGCAATCGATCTTTGCATGGAGCTGATGACTGAGCTAGCCAATGAGAAAGTGACCTTCGTTAGCCTTAGCACCATCTTGGGGAAACTTGCGACGAAGAAGGTGGACTTCGATTCGAACATCAAGAGCAAGCTTTTGGGGAAGAGATTGTTCTCATCGATTCTGGCTTTCTCGAGTGGAGATACCGACGACGCCTGCATCAAGGAGATCGTGGATACCGTCATGCCTTTCACGGTTGAGAAGCTGGACGCGAGCCAGGAGGTGACCTGCGATGACGACGGCGACGAGAAGATGGCCCCAGACCCCGAGGAGTTCGACCCCATGAAGGTTAGCATGGCGACTATCGACGGCTCGAGTGACTCCAGGATGACGTTGCTCCTGAGCGTGCTCCTGAAGGAGATCGTCCCAGCGGTGATGCAGGTGGATCAGGCTGGCCAGGTAGCAGCGTCGCGCCTGTGCGCTGCCATGCTGAGTCGGTTTGAGGCAGGCGTCGCAGAGATGGAGGAGATCCCCTCCGCCGCGAGCGACACGTTGGCCGTGCTTCGCGTCATGTGCGCCCTCAGCGACAGCACTGCCGACATGGACTTCGATGCCTTGGACGAGTTCTTCCTCCAGCAGGCCAAGAAGACCAAGGGCGCCCTCGCGGACCTGGGAGTGATGATTCGCTTGAATGAGCACTGGAAGGAGATCTACGAGGAGCTGCAGACCACCATCCAGGATGCCAGGGAGTGGATGCCGAAGATCTTCAAGAGCGCTGCCCAGGTCAAGGCACTCAAGACCAGCGAGGCTCCCATCAGTCTTCCCAGCGCTATCATCGACGAAGCTTTCGACATCCTGAAGTCCTGCCGAACGATCCTGAGGGCCGGCTCCACCCACACTTTGGAGATCGAGATCGCTGGGGTCCTCGGCGTGATCCAGTCGAAGATGTTCGACAAGAGCGGCGTGGTCAATGGCGGGGGCGGCTACAGCAAGGCCGAGCTGCTCGCAGCGGATAAGATGTTCAAGGACAGCCTGGACCTCAAGTGCTGGGTCGAGGAGTTCGGCATCGGCGCGAGGGAGCACATCGGCGCCGTGATCGAGAAGGCAGGAGCGAAGGAGATCATGAACGGGCTGAAGGAGATGATGATGGGCGGCGCCAAGGACGAGGCGGGCAACATCGACATTGAGAAAGTTCGTGCCGTCAAAGTCGCGCTGCATAACCTCACCGAGAGCTCACTCGATGTCGAGGGCAAGGAAGCGGTCGCGTCCTTCTGCAGCCGCGTGTGGGGCGCTATCAAGGACGCGGTGAACGCGAGCAATGGCGAGATTGCAGGTGTCATGAAAGACATCGCATTGGTGGCGGGCGACGGCATCACCGACATCTTCAAGGCGTTCCACGCTGCAGGCGAGACGAAGTTCAGCATTGCAGCGCACGTCTCGATGACCAGCGGCAGCGAGGACGGCTCTGGAGTGACGGACGAGGAGCCCATGAAAAGCACGAAGACCATCATCCTGAAAGAGATCGCGCTCGACCAGGTCATGCAGAGCATCCCCGAGTGCGAGCAGAAGGAGGTCCTGGTCGCTGCCCACACGAGCGCGAAGAACTACATCCAGACCGTCGGAGACCAGGCGATGGGGATATCCAAGGCCGAGCTCGACAACAGGGTGAACCACGCTGCGAAGTGGGCCAAGGGCGGTGCTGACGGTGAATCGTGGTGGGGGTCAGCGAACGACGCGAACGACCTCAGCGAGCTGCTGCCCATGGCGAAGGAGACCGTGTGCAAGCACACGTCGGAGAGCTTCAACGTCGAGAAGACCAAGATCCAGGAGCTGCTCAAGTCGTACACGGAGGTGGCCAGCGTGTTCACTCGCGTGCCGAGCCCCGACTCCACCAAGACGGCGAGCGACGTGATGAAGGCTCTGGCGCAGAGCCACATCGAGGGCATGGTGGCCGCGCTGTTCACCGCCAAGTACAGCAAAGAGGAGCTCAAGAAGAAGGTGTTCGCGCTCAAGAGGCTCGCGACGAAAGAGGGTGCGAAGTGGGACCAGATGCCGTCGGCGCTCGTGGAGCGCGCAGTCAAGGCAGCGAAGCTGCAGTAATGTGGTCGACAGCTGGGATGCTGCGACGTGGGGTGGGTTAAAAAGAAATGGAAAAGAATACTCAGGTACTCGTCGTCGTCGTCGTCCTCCTCACCCTTGTCGTCGTCGTCGTCGTCGTCGTCGTCGTGTTCGTAGTCGTCGTCGATCGTCGATCGTCGATCGCCGATCGTCGTCGTCGTCGGCGATCGTCGACCGTCGGTCGTCGATCGGCGATCGTCGTCGTCGTCCTCGGGGCGGGCGCGGCGTCCGCCTGTCATCAGCTTCGGCCTCTTCCCAGGACAGCCCGCCAGCCCGCGGCCCGAGGGAGGATGAGGCATGGAGGGAGGAGGAGGGGGAGGGAACGGGCGGGGTAGGGAGGTGGACGGCAGGCGGGAGGGAACGTACAGGAAGGGAAAACACCAGGAAAAAGGGGGGGTGACGGCGCGGGGGGGCGGTAGGACGAGGGGGAGTGGATGAATGCGAAGACGGATGAATGATAAGGCATGGGAGTGGACAAGTTGGATAGCCGCGAGGGGCGCGAGGATGCGGTTGGGCAAGGAGGAGGCGAAAGGCGAGGATGAGGTGGGTAATGTGGAGGCGCATGGAGGGTGTAACAGGAGGGCTCCAAGATATGTTAAGCCTAGCTCTAACCCCCACCCCAATTACAAGATAGCCGCTAAAGCTAACGCTAAAACTACCTCTAAGATAGCACATAACCCTAACCCTGAGATAACCCCATAACCCAAACCATCATATAACCTCTAACCTGCGGTGGCCCCGAACCCCTCGCCCTTAGATGACCCCTAACCCAAAGTACTCTAACATTAACCTCAAGACAACTCCTAACCCTAAGGGCCCAAGGTACACTGACCCTAACACCAACATATCTTTGACCCCTAACCCTAAAGGCCCCTAACCCAGATGGCATTATGGGGGGGAGGATGATAAGGAGGTGGAGGAGGAGGAGAAGGATGAAGAGAGGGAGGAGGAGAAGGAGGGGGAAGAAAAGGGGATAAGGAGGAGGAGGGGTCGGATGTGTGGGAGGATGGCGAGGAGGAGGAAGAAAGGGGACGGGGGGAGGAGGAGAAGGAGGAGGATGAGGAGGAGGAGGCCGTTTTTTGTGGATGCAAACACGGATGCGCCGTATGGCGCGAACAACTCGGGTATAGTTGCCCGTGATAGTGGTAGCGGAACTGTAGTGCGACCCCCCGTGATTTGTTGCGCCAGCAACGGCTGCATCTTGCTAAGCAGCCTTCTTGGTAGCGGATCTTGAGATTGCGCGGCGTGCCGTGGTACATTCGGCCTGTGTTATTGATGTCATGTCGGGCGTGCGTGCGCATGAATGAAACTATTGTGTTGGCGCGTGAACCGCTCGCTATGGTGCGCCCAAGCACACGGAGATACAAAAAAACCAAAAAAGCGGCGCTGAGAAGGAAAACGTGTATATGGAAAAAAAGAAAGGGTTTGAGGAAAAAAACATGAACCCTGACATAGCTCTTGCGGATGCTCTGCGGATGCTCTGCGGGTGCTTTCGGGTGGGCCTGCGGATGCCTCTGCGGGAGCCTGGCGGGGAAAAAACAAAAGGGTTCCCGATGTGGCCCTGTAGGATGATCTGCCGACATAATGCTAGGGCTTCCTCGCAGCGATCTTTGAAGGCGTGGCGTAGCTGGCTTCTAGACGGCATCGACAAGGGGGGTCGTAATGCCCATCTTTGGACCAAGGAGTTGAAGCCGTGGGTCGCGACCACCACGCTCTCGGCCGAAGGGCTCGTTCTCTCGGACCCTCTTTCGCTCCTCCAGTCGGAGGGGGCTAGGTTTGGTGAGCATTGGAACTCGAAGTCCCACCCTCCTGAGGCCTCCAGGGAGCCCATCGAGTACTTGGAAGGCCTAAGCCCCCTCACGCCAGAAAATCTGATCACTGTGAGTAAGTCCTACGCAACAGGTGCTGCCACAAGTGTGGATGGCTTCCACATGCGTCATTTTTCGATGTTGCAACCAGGCCTCCTGTCTGTTCTGTGCACGCTCTACTACATGATGGAGTGTACTGGGCTCATGGCCCACCAGACACAGGTATTGATCACTCTCCTCCTTGCCAAACCAGCAGGAGGTTATCGGCCGATCGGCTTTTTTTTCAGCTTATTATCGTTTGTGGGAGAGAGTTCGCCGCCCATGCGCCGAGCGATGGGAAGCCGATCATCAGCGGACCTACTCAGCAGCTGGTTCCTTTAACTCTGCGCCCGACGTAGTCTACAGGCAAGCCGTCAGAAACGAACGCTCGGTGGGGAAAGGAAGGGCGGTAACTAAGATCCTCTGGGACCTCTACAAGTTCTATGAATCGATTCGGCTTCCTAAGCTCGTTGCGCGGTGTGAGGCCCAAAGTTCCCCCAAGCAGATTTACAGGGTCTCGATGAAGGCCTACGGAGGTGCTCGGTTTATTTCTCTTGGGGGCCTGTTGCGTGGCCCGCATTTCAGTGAGCATGGAATTGTTGCAGGTTGCAGTTTCGCTACTGCGTGCACGATGGACCTCCTGAAGGCACGCGTTATCCCCACGATGGACCTCCTGAGGCTCCCCTACCAGGTTCAGCTCGACATCTACATATACGACTACGGTATATCTAGCAGTGGGTCTGGGAAGTCTGCAGTGTCTTCGCTGAAGATGGCCTCTACCGGGCTGCTTATTGCCCTCGAAGAGGACATGGAGTCGCGTATTTCTGACGAGAAGGCAGCAGAGGTATCATCTGTCAAATGGGTCGGCCAGGCAATCAAGTCTTTCTTGGGGAGGTACGGAGGACCTTCCGCTGATTGCCACACTGCCGTCAACCTTGGTATTGACGACGGCGCTGGTCAGGCGCGTCGTGCCAGAGGTCGTGGTCGCAAAGCTGCTGCTCGTTTTCGTGTTTTTCGTCAAAGAGTCAAGAGGGCCTCAAATGTCGGCAGGCGCTTGGACGTCGTTCCCGTAACATATTCGTGTCTGGGCCTGTAGCCTCGGTGACGTATGGGGCGGCTGTCTTTGGGACGTCTGATCATGAAATGGGGCTCTTGAGGACTGGTGTCGGAAAGGCTGTCAAACCATCGGCTAGTTCGAGGTCCCTTACGGCCCTGTGTATTCTCGAGAACGACCCGTTATACCACGCTTCCATCGCACCTATCGCTCGGTACTCCAGGGAGATTTGGGACGCCCAGGTGCAGCAGACTCCTTTCGCTCTAGGGTTTCGCGAGCTTCGTGCAGCCTGGGAACTTGTCTGGGCTAGCCCACCTACCTCGTGGCGCAGGGTACGCGGCCCGATGGGCGCCATGTTTCTTTCGCTCAGCCGTATAGGCTGGTCCATGACATCCTTTGCGCAGCTGAAGAGCGACCTTGGTGTCGAGTATTCCCTGACCATCAATTCCCCCCAGCTCATCGAGCAGTTGCTGCACGAAGGAGTGGTCAGGATGCTATGCCGTGTTTCTGGTCAGAAGCTCGGTCTTCAAGGCCGTGCATGCTACGACGCTGTGATCAGAGACTTGCGCAGCTCGAAATACTCCTATTTCGAGAAGGGGTGCATCCGCGCCAATGCCTGCGGGGCCTGTTGGACCCAGGAGAAAGCCATGTCCCTCGGATATCAATTCCCTGAGGTCCGTTGTTCTCTGTGTGGCGGCCCTTCGGACTCGATGTGGCACAGGTTATGGGTGTGTCCTGCGGTCGACGATCTCGGGAAGGAGCTTTGTGATCCCGAAGTGTTGCAGGCGAGTTCCGATGTGGACTTAGCCACCGTCTCGAACGACCAGTTCGTGCTGTTCACGAAAGGTATCTTCACCCACCCCAGCGAGCATCTCCCGATGCCCTCCAAAGAATGTCTCCCTATGGTCCATTGGGAAGCTCCTCATCGCGATGATCCGGATGAGCAATTATTTTCTGGGAGTGTTTTCTTCGACGGATCATGTAGGAAGCACGCAATTAAGGAACTTAGCAGGGCAGGATGGGGTTTAGCTGTTCATGCTAATCATAGGAATTTGCAGTGTGTCATGTGGGCCCCCCTCTGGGACAGGTTCCCCCAGACCTCCCAAGCGGCGGAGTTCGGGGGCCTAGCCTGCGGGTCTCTGTGTCCCCTTGGGCGCTCGGAAGGTTTCAGCGATTGTCTCAATGTGCGCAAAGCTTTTCTTTTGGAGAGGCCCAAGCGTCTCTCCTACAAGCGGCCCTATGCAGGGCTAATGGTTAATACCCTTCAGCCTAAATTGACCAGTCTTCACAAGGTGAGGGCCCACGTTGCGGATTCCCCAGTTTTAACGGCCGATCAGCGTTATTTCAAACTAGGTAATGACGAGGCCGACAGAGCGGCCAAGCGAGGAGCGGACATGCACGCCATAGGATCTCAGGCTGAGCTGGATCTTGTTGGCTGGCAACTCAAAGTTGCCAAGAACGTCGGCCTGCTGGCAGCCCGTCTCCTCCCGTCTTGGCCTAGGCCCAACCTTGACGGAGTTGATTTTATCGCCCCAGCCCGCGTGGTGGAGCCGCCGCCCCCCCCTGTGGAGCAGTATCAACATGAGTGGATGTGGTGTGCCACCTTCTGGCGCTGCTGTGTCTGTCTCCGTAGCCGCCGCCAGTCTGCGAACCCTGATATTTCAGGGTGCTCGGGCCAGCTCCCTGACGTGGCCCTTTCCATGCGGGGTAAGGGCCACGCCATCACAGCCCTTCTCTGTTCGAATCAAAGCATGCTTTATTTTTGTCATCTCTGCTGCGGGTGCAGCTGCGGTGGAAGATTCAAGAAGCTAAGTGAGTCTTGTATCCGAGAGCCCGAGGGGCCCAGGAAGTCAAAGTGCGCGTCCTCGGTCTTGGGGGCGCTGCGGAGGGGGAGGCATCCCAGGCTGGCTGGCGTGTTTTGTGATGTGTTTGACCCTGCTGCTGAAGCGAGCGAGTCCGAGGCTGGCGATCGGGCCGAGCCTGTCGGGTCAGCTCAGGCCTGCAGACCGCTTCAGGAGGAGGGCGAGCACGCTCCAGACCAGCAGCCCCTTTCAGGCAGCTCGGGCTGACCTGCACCAGGCGGGTACTAGTCCGAGTTTTTTCTTAACTCAGCCCGAGCTAGCTCGGGTTCAGGGCGCTTGTAAAAAAACCGCCTCAGCCTCAGCCTCAGCTGCCTGAGCCTGCCTCAGCCTCAGCCTCAGTCTGCCTTCAGCCTCGGCCTCAGCCTCAGCCTGCCTCAGCCTCAGCCTGCATCAGCCTCAGCCTCAGCCTCAGCCTCAGCTTCAGCCTCAGCCTCAGCCTCAGCCTGCCTCAGCCTCAGCCTTAGCCTGTTTCAGCCTCAGCCTCAGTCTGCCTCAGCCTCGGCCTCAGCCTCAGCCTGCCTCAGCCTCAGCCTGCCTCAGCCTCAGCCTCAGCCTCAGCCTCAGCCTCAGCCTCAGCCTGCTTCAGCCTCAGCCTCAGTCTGCCTTCAGCCTCGGCCTCAGCCTCAGCCTGCCTCAGCCTCAGCCTGCATCAGCCTCAGCCTCAGCCTCAGCCTGCCTCAGCATCAGCCTGCCTCAGCCTCAGCCTCAGCCTGCCTCAGCCTCAGCCTCAGTCTGCCTGCTTCAGCCTCAGCCTCAGTCTGCCCTCAGCCTCGGCCTCAGCCTCAGCCTGCCTCAGCCTCAGCCTGCAGCCTCAGCCTCAGCCTCAGCCTGCCTCAGCCTGCCTCAGCCTCAGCCTGCCTCAGCCTCAGCCTCAGCCTGCCTCAGCCTCAGCCTCAGCCTGCTTCAGCCTCAGCCTCAGTCGGCCTTCAGCCTCGGCCTCAGCCTCGCCTGCCTCAGCCTCAGCCTGCATGAGCCTCAGCCTCAGCCTCAGCCTGCCTCAGCATCAGCCTGCCTCAGCCTCAGCCTCAGCCTGCCTCAGCCTCAGCCTCAGCCTGCTTCAGCCTCAGCCTCAGTCTGCCTTCAGCCTCGGCCTCAGCCTCAGCCTGCCTCAGCCTCAGCCTGCATCAGCCTCAGCCTCAGCCTCAGCCTGCCTCAGCATCAGCCTGCCTCAGCCTCAGCCTCAGCCTGCCTCAGCCTCAGCCTCAGCCTGCTTCAGCCTCAGCCTCAGTCTGCCTTCAGCCTCGGCCTCAGCCTCAGCTCAGCCTGCCTCAGCCCTCAGCCTCAGCCTCAGCCTGCCTCAGCCTCAGCCTGCCTCAGCCTCAGCCTCAGCCTGCCTCAGCCTCAGCCTCAGCCTGCTTCAGCCTCAGCCTCAGTCTGCCTTCAGCCTCGGCCTCAGCCTCAGCCTGCCTCAGCCTCAGCCTGCATCAGCCTCAGCCTCAGCCTCAGCCTGCCTCAGCATCAGCCTGCCTCAGCCTCAGCCTCAGCCTGCCTCAGCCTCAGCCTCAGTCTGCTTCAGCCTCAGCCTCAGTCTGCCTTCAGCCTCGGCCTCAGCCTCAGCCTGCCTCAGCCTCAGCCTGCCTCAGCCTCAGCATCAGCCTGCCTCAGCATTCAAAATGTGGCCCGGGAATGGAGTTCTGGGAACTCGAAGAACACGAAGTGGCCTACAGTTGGCTCCGGGCATTCAAAATCATGCCCAGGAATGGAGTTCTGGGAACTCGAAGACCACGAAGTGGCCTACAGTTGGTTCCGGGCATTCAAAATCATGCCCAGGAATGGAGTTCTGGGAACTCGAAGAACACGATGTGGCCTACAGTTGGCTCCGGGCATTCAAAATCATGCCCAGGAATGGAGTTCTGGGAACTCGAAGACCACGAAGTGCGTTATTGTTGGTTAAGAATAGAGTCACCGGCATCCTCCCCCGGATCGCGCCCAGACCCCCTTGGGGCGTCAAGATGTTTCTTTTGACCCTACTAGAAAGCTATCAGTCTTCGTTGTTAGGTAAAAAGTTCCGTGCCCTTCAACCACATTGTAATATGTACAGTGTACGGTACACTGTTGTCTTCTTCTTGGTCTACATCTCTCTGTGTCAGCTGGTCTTCGTGGACGAAACAGCCCCCTAATACAGTAAGATGTTTGCTTTGGGGGCGCAGGGATGTATGGCTGGATCCTACCATTCAATATTGCTCGTGCTCTTCATTGAGGGTGGTTTCCCTTATAGTGTACGGCACGTGTGCTTCTTATTAGGTGTATTAGTCATCGTTCCACAGTCGTATAGCGTCTTTCTTCTTAGTACTATAGCAATATACGTTTAAGTATAACCCTTATGACCAATAATTCCTCTTCCTGTATTTTTACAAGCCCGGGGGGGAGGGGAAACCCTCCCCCCAAAAAAAAACTGGACACCCGGGATCTGGGGTTCTCGGGCTCCCTTGGACGTCCTAGGAAAAGGTCACCCGGCTTTCCGCGTCTCCACAAACGCCTTGCCAGCAGACCCAGAGCGATCCGAGGGGTCATCAGAAAGGCTTCAGGGAGACCCCAGACAGCACAAGAGCGCTCCAAGAAGGACTCCAATTGCGTCAGGACGGCCCAAAAGACCCCCAAGGCACCTCAAAAAACTTTCCATGGGGCCTTCAAAGCACAATTATCCCGGCTAAGCAACCTAACAGCGATGTGTAGGAGCATATCTGGAAGCATTCCCCTTAAGATTCAGATGAGAATCCAGTTGTAGAATTCTGCTGTTCTCGCAGTCGTAGTCGCATTCGCGATGGCAGTCGCAGTGGCAACGGCAGTCGCAGTCACAGCCTCAGCCTCAGCCTGCCTCAGCCTGAGTCTCAGCCAGCCTCAGCCTCAGCTTGCCTCAGCCTCAGCCTCAACCTGCTTCAGCCTCAGCATCAGTCTGCCTTCAGCCTCGGCCTCAGCCTCAGCATGCCTCAGCCTCAGTCTGCCTTCAGCCTCGGCCTCAGCCTCAGCCTGCCTCAGCATCAGCCTGCCTCAGCCTCAGCCTCAGCCTGCCTCTCAGCCTGAGCCTGCTTCAGCCTCAGCCTCAGTCTGCCGTCGGCCTCGGCCTCAGCCTTAGCCTGCCTCAGCCTCCTGCCTCCGCTCAGCCTCAGCCTCAGCCTGCCTCAGCCTCAGCCTCAGCCTCAGCCTGCCTCAGCCTCAGCCTCAGCCTCAGCCTGCTTCAGCCTCAGCCTCAGTCCTGCAGCCTCAGCCTCAGCCTCAGCCTGCCTCAGCCTCAGCCTCAGCCTGCTTCAGCCTCAGCCTCAGTCTGCCTTCAGCCTCGGCCTCAGCCTCAGCCTGCCTCAGCCTCAGCCTGCATCAGCCTCAGCCTCAGCCTCAGCCTGCCTCAGCATCAGCCTGCCTCAGCCTCAGCCTCAGCCTGCCTCAGCCTCAGCCTCAGCCTGCTTCAGCCTCAGCCTCAGTCTGCGTTCAGCCTCGGCCTCAGCCTCAGCCTGCCTCAGCCTCAGCCTGCAGCCTCAGCCTCAGCCTCAGCCTCAGCCTGCCTCAGCATCAGCCTGCCTCAGCCTCAGCCTCAGCCTGCCTCAGCCTCAGCCTCAGCCCTTCAGCCTCAGCCTCAGCCTTCAGCCTGCCTCAGCCTCATCAGCCTCAGCCTCTCAGCCTCAGCCTCAGCCTCAGCCTGCCTCAGCCTCAGCCTCAGCCTCAGCCTCAGCCTCAGCCTCAGCCTCAGCCTCAGCCTCAGCCTCAGCCTCAGCCTGCCTCAGCCTGCCTCAGCCTCAGCCTCAGCCTCAGCCTGCCTCAGCCTCAGCCTGCCTCAGCCTCAGCCTCAGCCTCAGCCTCAGCCTCAGCCTCAGCCTCAGCCTGCCTCAGCCTCAGCCTGCTCAGCCTCAGCTCAGCCTCAGCCCTCAGCATCAGCCTGCCTCAGCCTCAGCCTGCCTCAGCCTCAGCCTGCCTCAGCCTCAGCCTCAGCCTGCTTCAGCCTCAGCCTCAGTCTGCCTTCAGCCTCGGCCTCAGCCTCAGCCTGCCTCAGCCTCAGCCTGCATCAGCCTCAGCCTCAGCCTCAGCCTGCCTCAGCATCAGCCTGCCTCAGCCTCAGCCTCAGCCTGCCTCAGCCTCAGCCTCAGCCTGCTTCAGCCTCAGCCTCAGTCTGCCTTCAGCCTCGGCCTCAGCCTCAGCCTGCCTCAGCCTCAGCCTGCCTCAGCCTCAGCATCAGCCTGCCTCAGCATTCAAAATGTGGCCCGGGAATGGAGTTCTGGGAACTCGAAGAACACGAAGTGGCCTACAGTTGGCTCCGGGCATTCAAAATCATGCCCAGGAATGGAGTTCTGGGAACTCGAAGACACGAAGTGGCCTACAGTTGGCTCCGGGCATTCAAAATCATGCCCAGGAATGGAGTTCTGGGAACTCGAAGACCACGAAGTGGCCTACAGTTGGCTCCAGGCATTCAAAATCATGCCCAGGAATGGAGTTCTGGGAACTCGAAGACCACGAAGTGGCCTACAGTTGGCTCCGGGCATTCAAAATCATGCCCAGGAATGGAGTTCTGGGACTTCGAAGACCACGAAGTGCGTTACTGTTGGCTTGAGAAAGAGTGCCCGGCATCCTCCCCCGGATCGCGCCCAGACCCCCCTGGGGCGTCAAGATGCTCTCTTTTGACCCTACTAGAAGCCTATCAGTCTTCGCTGTTAGATAAAAATGCAGGCGAAAACCTAACTCCGGGCAAACCTGTGTGTTCAAAAACAGTACGCGGGGGGGGGGGCGAACACTCCCAAGACGTCATCAGGGGAAGAGGGAGAGTAGTATTCATATTGAGTAATTGTGGAGGGGGGGGGTTTTGCTGGGGGGGGTGTCCAGCAGGGGGGGGGATTTTCGGACGGGGGGGGGGACCCCCGGGTTCCGGAGGAAGAGGGGGGTGAATTTTCCATAGTAAAACGGCGGTGGATCACGCTCTCTCGTTGAAGCCCCAACGACGACAACGGCTTCCGCTCGAGACCGTGGACTCGGGGGGAAGCGCTCTCGCTCGGCGTCCTCGCAATTTGATCAAATTGGTGAAGGCTCAACTGCGACGACGCCGGCTCCCGCTCGATTCCTCATATCTTTCTCCGAGACGCCTTGGTCAGATAGGTTCTCTAACTCAAGAACGGACCTCTCGCCTCTCGCTCAAGGTTTCCTGACAAAGTATACCAACTGTGACGGCACCGGCTCCCACTTGATCCGTCCCTGTAATTTACTCTCGTCCGCGACTTCCCGCAATTCGTTCAAGGTGGTGAAAGCCGATTTGTGACGACAACAGCTCCCGCTCGATACATCATGTCAGTTTACTTCGAGACGCCCTCAAGTTCAGGAACGGCGCTCTCTCCACAGACCTCCACGGCTATTACTCGGCCTGGTGCGCACGCAGAGGGCACTGCTGAATGTTTCTCCCAGGTGCTGGTATGGAAAGAAGCCCCCCAAGGAGGAGGGGCTGGTTCATAGACTCAGCGGGCGGGTACACGGGACAGCGAGAGAGAGAGAGAGAGACAGAGAGAGAGAGATAATCGAAGGTCACATCAGTTTGTGATATCACATGTTCACAAATGGTCGTCGTCGCCGTCTTCGTCGTCCTTGGATGTTCGGCTTTATCGATTTGCAGACATGTATGTACATGTTTGTACTTCTGTGTGCAGCGCCTCTCGGCCATACCCGCCACCGTGCCTGGGTCGAGGATTAGGGGGTTATTTGGGAGGGACCGCTTGAATCACACCGATTCCACTAGGCTCCGGCTTAACCCAAGTTTTGCCAATGAGGCCATATAGGTCGCAATCACTCCGACAATACCTACGTGGCACGAGCTCTTCGTTACCGTCGCGATGCCAGACGCACGGTTGGTCGGGCACCATCTCAATCATCCAGGTTACCATTTGGGCTAATGCGATCCCAGCGGAGCTTTGTGATACCCCATGGTACGCCACTGTCCCATATGATCCAACTTGTATGTCTCTAGTCGTATGGTTTGCCGTGGTTCCGACATCGAGATAACCCACGTGGTACTGACGGCTGCGCCTGCGTCGCTACCAGGCACGGGCTTGGGTTGTAGGTCAGGACTTTCTGGATGCACAAGAGGGGATTTTAGAATGCTCATCGGGGACCCTATTGAGGGCTTCTTGGGGTCTTTGGGAGCCCATTGATTTTGTTGTGCCTCTTGAGAGCCTCTTGTGGCCTCTTTGGGTCGCCCTGGGGGTCTCTGGTGTAGTCTTGGGCCATCTTGGGATGCAAGGCTCGAACTGTCAGTTCGAGCTCCCCTTCTTGGGGCCTTCTTCATGGGCCCTCGTTGGGGCGTTTTAGGCCCTCCAGGGGGCCAGTGGGTCTTGGGGCCCTCCTAGGCTGTCTTGAGAGCCTTTTTGGGGCCTGTCGGGCCTTCCTGGGGCGATCTTCGGTCTGCGTGAGCCGTCGTGGACGGTCGGAAGCCAGAACAGGCGAACAGGTTTAAATCAGTCGAAAACCCAAGGGACAGCTGTGCCTCTTGGGGTCCTGTTGGGAGTCTTGTTATCGCCCACTCGGGGCATCTTGGGCGGCTCTTGGACCGTCTCAAGTCCACATTCGGGGTTTTGGAGCGCTCTTGGGCTGTCTCCGAGCCCTGTTGGACCGTCTTGGGCGCTTCTCGGGACCCTCTCGGACCCTACTGCGGTCCTCTGCAAAAAGTTACGCGTCCAGCCCCAGGAAGCATGCGGGGCGGCCCACCAGGCACGCGGACCCCCTCTGGACTCGGGGCCCCTGTTAAGCAGTATAGGCAATATGTATTGTTGAGGATTGAGACCTCCTAATGACCTGGGGATTCTCCAGCTCGTGCCTCGAGGCATGAGTGTGTATACATACGCACACATCCACACATATACACATACATATACACATACACGTGCATATGCATATATATATACATGCGCATCTACCTCTCCATATATACATTCACATATCCATATACATATGTATATACATGTATATCAGCCAGCGTTGACTCCAACTATATCAGACGACTCAAATCAAGGAAGCTCAGACGATTAGGAGTCAAGCATGCTTGAAATCCGCAGCTCAGCAAGCAAGGATGCGTGCAAGCACGCGCGCAAGCAATCAAGTGTGCAAGCGCGCCATCAAGCAAGCTAGCAAGCAAACAAGCAAGCAGGCATATGCATAGGCATAGGCGTAGGCATAGGAGTTAGAGGGGGAGGCATAGGCATAAGCATAGGCATACTCACAGGAATTAGTGGGTGAGGGGCATAGGAATTAAGGGGGGCGGGACGGTTCAATGAGTAGGGTTTGAGCTAGGACTCCTCTAGGGCAAGCCTATTTGGAGAACGTTTCCAACTATATCTACATATACATTTCCTTATGCATAAACATATAACACACATATACATTGACATGCACACGTACATACACAAATACATGTACACATACATATATACATATAAATGTACGTACACACATACACATACATTTACATACACACTTACGTTTACATTTACATTTACCTTCACACCTACATTTACATTTACGTTTCCAGGTATATTACGCATACATTTACATATGCATACATATCACGCTCACATGCACATCGACATCTACGCATACATATGCATAAACATGCACACATACATATCCATATCCATATACCATTTACCGATACACACACCTGTTCAGGTACATGTACAGCTACACGTTCATAATCATTTACAAATACGTATACATATACATATACATATGCATCTACACATACGTATACACATACACATAATTTACATACACATATACACATACATTTACATATACATATACATAGACGTATGCAGATACACGAGCAGACACATACATCCACATCTGCATACACATGTACACATACATGTACATGTACATGCACATATACATGTACACATACAAATACATAGATATACGTATATACATTTTTACATATACATATACATGCACATAGTCAGATGCGTAAATGTATGCATGCTATTCCAGATCCACAGATTCTTGATCCATGCCAGTGCGCGCCCGACTTGATTGTCCAGAGGCCCGAGAGAGGGCCCCAGGCGCCGAAGTATGTCCAGAAAGCTCGCCGCGATTTGTTGAGGGATGCCTAGTGGTCTGGGTCCTCTCCAAATTCGGCCCCCATACCTCTCCTTGGGTGCGTTCTGGCCAGAATTGCGACACCCGGCCGTGGCGACGAGGGCATCCCAGGAGGCACAAGAAGGGGAAGAGCGCGATCATAGATAGCCGAGGCGTCGAATTCAGTCCTGTTTTCCGAGTGCGCAGGACACTCCGACGGGAGTCCAGACCTCAAGGAGCCGTCAGTCGGCCCGAGCTCGACGTTCATTGCCGATCAATAAAAACAAGAGCGGTAAGAAATACGCCAAGCAGCTCAATCCCGGATCGAGTGGCGGCGCGCTGCTGGCCACAGCAGCTGTCCCAGCGAGCGTCGGTAATCAGCTGGAGGCTTCAGCTGGCGAAAGTCCTGGGTCAACCGCGGGAGCGCCAAGATGATCGCGCTTCGCGCGTCGCGGCCTGGGCCAGAGCAGCTGGCTTTCCCGAAGGGGGCCGACTCGAGTGCGTGAAGGCTCGAAGATAATCGCACATCGCGCATTGCGGGGCGCGACATGCGAAGCTAGGTGGTCCACGGTCGGGAACTTTTGAATAGCGTGCCGCGTCGCCGGTTCTGGCCCACCACGCTGTGGCGTGACACACATTACCCGCTTCCCGACCCACATACGCCAACGTCCAGAGCTTTCCCGAGCCCCCCGCCCCGTGGAGCGGAGCGACACGCAATCCGCTTGCACGGCGTAGCGTGTCGCCGGGGCCGCCGCGGCGACACGTTAGGCAAAGGTTCCCGACCGTAGGAGAGCCGGTCTTCAGGCTGTCGCCCCTTGGTGCCGTCGATCTCCACGGGGCCAGCCCGGGGCCCGCGGGGTGGTCTGCGTGGCCACGCGCGCGCGCATTTAGGCCGCGCGCAGGGCCTGCCCTGCGCACGCAGCAGCCCCGCGCAGGGCGCGCGCTGCGGCAAATGCTGCACCCTGGCCCTTCCAGGGCTCATTTCGATTCCTTCGACTCGACTCGATTCGATTTTGATCGATTCCGATTCCGATTCGATTTGACCTCGGATTCCGATTCGGGCTTCCGCTTCTCGACGGAGGCCTTGAACGTCTGCCGATTTCCGCCGATTCGACGTCTCCCGACCTCCGCCGATCCGATTCATTTCGAGCGCCGATCCGACTAATCGATTCGATTCTGGGCTCTCCTGCCCTTCGGGTGTCGCTACGGGTGGCCCTGGCCCATCGGGTCGGACGAAAGGGTTGGGGATAGGGAAAGGGGGGGGTAAGGAATCTGCTGCATGCAGCTGGTTTCGGCTCCGCCACCAGGCGCCTTTCCTGGACGCATGCGAACCTCTGGCGCCGAGATGCGCAGGGAACACCAGCCAACCAGCCACGTGAGCTGAGTCGCTAACCCCTGCTTTCTTACCCGCTCCCCTGCTCGTCCTTCCCCTGCTGTCCGAGGTGTGCCCAGCCTTTCGCGCCTGCTTGGGGCCCCGGGGCTCCTCTGTGGGCCTCGTGAGGGGAGCTCTTTGTGCCGCCGGGGCCTCCACGGAACTCCCGGGGGCACCTCGCGGACAGGGACACCTCTGGCGACGTCCGAGCCCTGACCCCTACCTGGCGTGCGCTCAGAAATCTTCTGGTATATGCTCGGTGGCGGGCGCTCGGTGGCCACACCGCATGGGTAACGATATAATGTTCAAGATGGTTGTACTATATGTTCAGTTCGGACGTGCGCCTTCAAGGGGGTCGCATAGCACTACTACTACCCTCGACGACATTCGCCTCAAACATGAGTGACGCAGATTGCTTGTCGATGTGATGTTCTGGGTTTGGGTGAGACTGCGTGTCAAGAGCTTGTTGGTGTTCCCCCATCCAACGCCGGCCATCGTTGAACTTCCGAGGCGCACCCGTTCAGACCGCGGTTCGCCCTGCTTCGACCTTGAAGGGGGGCGACATTGCAGGGGTGAGTGGGGGCGACGCTGCAGGGCGGCGCCAACCTTTCTTGATATTCATCTTGTCGAGGTTTGTAGCATGGCTTTCTGCGTCCCATCGACCTCTCCTCCTCCTCCTCCTCCTGCTCCTCCTCCTCCTCCTCTTCTCCTCCTCCTCCACCTGCTCCTCCTCCTCCTGCTCCTCCTCCCTCCTCCTCCTCCTCCTCCTCCTCCTCCTCCTCCTCCTCCTCCTCCTCCTCCCTCCTCCTCCTCCTCCTCCTCCTCCTCCTCATCATCGTCTTGGCAGGTTGGGTTGTGCCGACTGCCCTCGCTACTTGCCGGGCCCGCGATCGCCCCCAGGCCCCACTGCAAGACCGCATTCTGTCAGCCTTGCAGCAACAGGGCTCAGGGTCCACACGACTCGCAGCGTGCATGCGGATCCTATCTCCAACAGAGCTGCAGATCGCGGCAGCCTTGCGAGGTGCGGATGACGTTCTTCTCGGTCCAGACGAATCCCAGGAGTCTATATGCCAGCAGCTTCAAAAGCAGACGGAGTGGCTGGGTTGGTGGGCCGCGCTCGCTCGCGCCGCGGGCAGGGCCCCCACGACAGAGCAGTCACGGAGACGGAGGTCATCAGGGCCATCGACACACTAGGCACCACGGGGGCTACAACCCCGGACCTTCTGCCGAGAATCGTCCTCTTTCTTAGAGATGCCCGTCTGGGCGCGGTCGTCTGGATCCTCCTGAGGCTTACAGGCCCTGGGTTCTTAGCGGTTCGCCCCAAACATTGGCGGGGAAGTTGTGTTGTGCCCCTGCACAAAGAAGGCCTTCTGGACAGAAGATATTCTTTTCGTCTTATCATGAGTAAGTCCCAGATGGGCCTCTTCCAGGAACTCGTCCTGCTCTTCCGTGTCCGCCCAGGCCTGTGGGGTAGACTCACGCCGGGGCAAAGTGGGTACATCCGCGACGTGGGCGACGCCCAGCTCTTATTCCATGAACTGGCAGCGGAGGCCGCCTTCACAGGGATACCCTTGTGGACAATGTTCGGAGACCTCCAGAAAGCATTCCCGCGAACTTGGCGGGGGTCGCTCCTGGTCAGGCTCAGGGACGCTGTGGGTTTATCCGACGGTGTCTTCTCACTGCTGGCTAGCATGTTGGAGTCAGACCGAGTCCACGTGAACTACGACGGTGTCCAAACAGTTCCCCTTACCCACGGGATTGCAGAAGGGGGGGCTATCGGACCCCTGACTTTCCCCGCGCACATGGACACCCTGCCCGAAACTCTGCTCTCCGAAGGGTGTGGATTCGGCATTGGCGCCCGCTGTCCACGGGCTTGGGCACAGCACCAATGGCGTGGCACCGAGGAGCCTAATGCAGAGCACACGTCTGAGTTGCTACGTTCCCTGCAGGAGAACTTGCCACTCCCTGCCGCCAAGGACCTCGCTGCCGACGTGAATCTTGAGGCGTCCGCCCTCGCGGCCATGGACGCCTCAGCCCCACGGCGCCTGGCGGCGATTCTCCACGCGGACGACCCCATGCTACTTGCATTATCCCGAGGGGCCGCGCAGAGGTCGCAGGCCGTGCTTGCGGATTGGGCCTTTCGCCAGAAGACTTCGCCTCACACCAAAGCCACCAAGCATGCTGTCAGGGTCCACGGCGGGGCGCTAGCTAGAACGGCGGGCGGAGCTGCGCCGCCCATTGTCCTCCGATTGCAGGGGATTCAGCCGGTCCAGCTCCAGATGCCTGAGTCCCACAAGTGCTAAGGAACACAATGGCAAGGCGGTCTGCGCTTGGAGCGTCTACTGGCTTCCCGCTTGGGCGCAGCATCTGCCCAGTGCCACTGTGCTACTTTAGCAGGCCAGGTCTCCAGTGGGCTCCTTCCCTTGGCCGTAGCGCCGGGGATTTTCGAGGCGAAGATCGACTCCGTCCTCCGCTTCGGCAGGCGGCTGTTTGCCATGGCGGACGGGGCAGCTCTCAAGCTGGACGAAGCCTACTTGTCCTGGGCGAGGGCCTTCCTCGACAGCCCCCCCCTGGAAACCTGCCGATCCAGCGGTGGCGGAACTGGGATGGACGCTTTCAGGCTCTGGTCGTGCATTGCTCGATGTTGCCTCCCGACGTGCTGGTCTTTGGAGGCTTCCGGACTCGGATTTATACAGAAGTGTCTTCATCCGTGCCCATCTGGTGCCTGGTAGGACTTGGTCGCGCGCTTCCCTGCAGCTGCTCCAGTCTTGGGACCTGCCGGATTGGCCAGCCTGGGAATGGGCTTTCCTCGGGTCCAGCCTGGAAGCGTACGAAGCCAGAGTCAGCGAGCCAGTGGAGGAACGATGCCGCAGGCTCCTCAACCAGGAGCTTGTCAAGCACGTGCGACCGCTACCTTACTTGTCCCTGGGTGGGGGGGTCTGGCAGGATCTACGCCGAGCCCTGTCGTCAGGCCTGAGCTGGGCTGAGCTCCGGGGCCAGCGACCACTCGCCCGATTGCGCCTTTGCCTTGTCCGCCCTGCACACATCGGAGGGGCACGTTCTTGGGCTCGTCGCCGGTGTTGCATCTGCTGCGCGGTCCTCACACACAGCCCCACTTTCCACGTTCTTGCAGCATGCGAGCGGACGGAGACCATACGGCAGGCCTATTGCTCGCTCGCCGAGCGGACGCTCCGCCTGAGTGGGAGGCCACCACAAGGGCGATACTGAGCTCACGACCAGGAGAGGCTGGCTACGCAGAGGCGGCCGCGCTGGCAAGCTTTTTAGAGAAGGCGGAGGCGTCATTCTGGGCCAGGCCACCAGGAGCCGAGTAATACAAATCTCTGCTTCTGCTGGGGTGACCCCCTCTCCCTCCGTTCTCTCAGTCTCGCAGCTGCGCCCTGCGCTGACACGAGGCGGCTGGGAGTACGGGGGGCGGGGTCGCCGTGGGAGGGAGTCGCCGTGAGGCCCCCCCCCGGGCCTTCCCCTCTTCTCCATCGCGTTCGCTTCCAGCGCCAAAGAGCGGCTCCTCCTCCGCGGTCCTGGGAGAAGCGCGGGGCCAGGCTCAGCTGGGCGTTCCTTGGTTCGCCCCCTGTCCTCCCCCTCTTTTTCCTCTAGCCCCGCAGGCGGTGTCGTTGCTTCCCCTGAGCGGACGCTGCGGGGTCGCGGCAGTCGCCATCCTCCGGCGGCGCCCCCACAATGCCGCCTCCCCGGGAGGACACCAACCGACCAACCAACCCCTCCTCCTCCCCCCCCTCCTCCTCCTCCTCCTCCTCCTCCTCCTCCTCCTCCTCCTCCCCCTCCTCCTCCTTCTCCTCCTCCTCCTCCTCCCCCTCCTCCTCCGCCTCCGCCTCTCCTCCTCCTCCTCCTCCTCCTCCCTCCTCCTCCTCCTTCTCCTCCTCCTCCTCCTCCTCCTCCTCCTCCTCCTCCTCCCCCCTCCGTCCATGCGCCCCCTCAGCCTGGCCAGGTCGGGCCCCTTGGCGCGTCGAAGGCTGCCACGGCCGCCGCACTGCTGGAGCCGCCCTCGCCGCCTCGTGCGGCGCAGCCGGCGCCGCAGCCGGCGCAGCGGCCGCCTCTGGCTCCGGTGCCTGGTCGACGGAGGAGGAGGAGGGGGGAGGAGGAGGAGGAGGAGGAGGAGGAGGAGGAGGAGGAGGCGGAGCAGGAGGAGGAGGAGGATGCGGAGGCGGAGGCGGAGGCGGAGGCGGAGGAGGAGGCGGAGGAGGAGGAGGCGGAGGAGGAGGACGAGGAGGACGAGGGGGCGCTAGGAAGAAGAGCGAGGTAGGAGGACGACGAGGAGCGGGCAGCGGGAGGCGAGAGTGCTTGCGGCGTCGGCGGGAGACTTTCGCTCAAGAAAGACGTCAGGATACCGAATTTGTATCAAAAGCGGCTTGAGTCAACAACAACTGGTTGGAGATGCAGAGTCTTTCTTTGACAGTTTGCCGTTGCTGAAGTGCGCTTTTTCGTTTTCGTGTTCAAAAACAGGGAGGTCGTCCAAGACTGCGATAGTTTAGAACATGTGTCGTGAAGGGGCGGGGGGCGTTGTTCTGTTTGAAAGCGGCTGGAAAAATAACCTGAAACAGAGGCTGTTCCGTGTGGCCCGCCCCCGATTTTCAACAGGGGCTTCTTTGGATATATTCCGCGTTCCCCAAAGAAGATCGGAGGCGTCGACTGCGGCGAATTGCCTAAGGGCGGGCATTGCATGCATTCGCCTGCGAGCCTCGACGAAGACATGGACCATCGGCGCCCCTGGATACGTGTATTCTTTCATTCTGGGCTATGTGCCACTATTGTACCGTCGTTTCCGAGAAGGCCACCCAGCAGCGACGACGAAGCGAGACTGCAAGAGGGGGAATACCGATGGGCGAGACTAGAGAACGAGAGCGATATAGAGGCCACGGAGCCAGGAGAAGTGGAGAGTGCAGGCAGCGCAAGCGCAGCGGAAGGAGTAGGAGGAGGAGGAGGAGGAGGAGGAGGAGGAGGAGGAGGAGGAGGAGGAGGAGGAGGGGGGAGGAGGAGGGGGAGGGGGAGGACGAGGAGGGGGAGGGGGAGGGGGAGAAAGTATGAAGTAGAAGGATGACGCCCCCATACATTCTTGGCAGAGGAGACACTGGCATAGACATAAGAAGATAGTTCCGTGCAGATTTCTTGGGTCGGCGCGGGACCCCTCTTCCCTGGCAGCGCCTCTGGCGCTCCCTGGCAGCGCTTCCAGCGCCTGATACGGCGTGCTCCGTGCGACGGGGCACGGGGTCCAGCGCCGACCCAAGACTTGCGCGCGGACTGCGAAATACTTCCGCTAGGATTGCAGGGATGCTGTCCTCCTCCTCTTCCCACAGCGCTTGTGCTGCCTGTGCTCTCTCCTGGTTCTTTTTTATTATTATTATTTCTTTCATTCTTTCTTTCTTTCTTTCTTTCTCTCTCTCTCTCTCTTTTCTCGCCCGTCGGCATCCTTTTCCTGCGTTCTCACGAGTCCAAGCTGGCCCCGGGGAAGGGGTTCGAGATCCCCTGGGGGCCGACCTCACGAAAAGATACGACGTCGGAGGAGGGCGGCTATTGCCTACAAGTATAGTGGTTTGGGTTTTGTCCATTGTTAGGTAAACGGCCCAGAGGCAATGCAGTCTTTTTTTCATCAGTGTGTTGCGGGACTCCAAGGGATTGAAATGTGCATTGATGGGCCCACGCGTGTCGACGAAACTTGTGTTTCCAGACATTTTTGTAGGACGGTTCAATTTGGTCGTGGGCGCCTTTTGGCAGCGTCTTTGGACAGGCAGAAATATTCGTGGCATATTTGTTCGGGATGGTAGGTCTCGTGGCTAACCAGGTCGCGCTAACACATTACAGCTTTGGGGGTCTGAACCCCGCGCTCTTCACGGGCATCTTCGTAACCCTGGAGTCGCATAAGACCCCTGACCTGATGGCAGACCATGTTGATCGGTGCGACGACCATGAAGTGGTCAGATTATCTGGGTACACTTTCTTGCCACATGGCTAGCGACGAAGCGTGCTACCGTACATTGACAAAATGTTGCACCACTTTTGCTGTGCATTGGCACCTGTACTGCATTGCTCTTCCCCCCCTTCCCCCCGATCTTACAATTGTGTGCATGACGAAGAGCCCCTGTTCCGCCCGGGGGCTCCCGACAAAATGTTGCACCACCGAGCTGTTTCGACCAGCCCGGACCGAACCCAATATTGAGATCGGGGGGGAGGGGGGAAAACAAACGATTGATGTAACAGAGGTGCGATTTCTTGTCAGCGCCAGGTGGTGCAACATTTTGTCGATGTACTATACGTGGCAAGCTCATTGAAAGGCAATATGAGTGGTTATTGAACATGTACTTGAGTAGGCGTCGCGTAATTTCAGTTCTCGGGATGGAGCTTGCAGCGCATATATTCGAAAGAGCGTGCTTGTGGCGCACTTTTCACTGAAAGGTGGGCCCCAGCTTCAAGCTACCCCCCTCCCTTGGGAAAGGAGGGGGCTTCCGACGCTACCCCGCTGCTCCCCCCTTTTGTGAGCCAGGGGGGCCCTAGCTACAGTGGGGGGGCTTGGAAACTGCCCCCTCCTTTTTCGGGGCCCAAGGTCAGCTCGGGCTTCCCTTTCAAAGGGGGGAGGGCTTCGGAAGCTGCATTTGCATTCGTTTTGTCGATGGTGTCCACGGCTGTCATTCTCGCCCTGCAACCCTACCTCCTATTTTTCACTCCATTGTTCTGCCGATTTTCCGAGCGGTTCAACGTGTACACGCGGTGTGTTGCCTACAGACTGGCATAGTGCCGATCCTGCTGTGATCGGACTTTGGTGGGTGAGGACCACGCGACCCCTCCTAAGGATATAGTAGCGTTGCTAATTGCCAGATTCCGCCAATGACAATTCGGCTGCTCAGTTGCTGACGCTTTCTCTTCGCAGCCTCAAGGTCCCCACATCGGGGGGCAGCGGATATGAACAAGGCTGCCTAGTTGGTTAGCTCCTCGAGTGCAGGCTGGAAGGGCTTTAGGGCCGGTGACCAGCCCCAACAACCAAATCAATGGGAGCCCCTCGTCCCCCCACTGCGCTCACATGTCCTCCCAGCCAAGGTGCAGGTGGCGGTGTCGCCGTCGCAGGCGACCGCATTGACGGCGGAGCTTCCAGCTGTGCAGCTGGCGCCAGCGGTACCGTCGCTCCCGAAGCCGAACTTTGTGAGCCCGAGGCAGGTTACGGTGGTGTCGTCGGCGGTGCAGCCAGTGTCAGTGTCGCCATTGGTAGTGCGGGTCGCCAAGCCGAGTGCGCCAGCGAAATCTCCGCTGCCCATGCAGCCCTTGGCGGTGCGGCCGCCAGTGGTGATAGTGGCACCGCAGCAGCGGAAGCCAGTGCCAGCCCTGCGGACGGCACCAGTGTTGCAGCCTCCGCGGCCAAGTGCCACACGCATCATCCAGGAGGGGTGGGCGGGGACAGGGGCTGCAGGGTGGATGCGAGGACCACGAGCAGATCACAAGCGGGGTCCTCAAGTAGGGGCCAGAAGTACTGACTATAAAAGCGGACTTCAAGCAGGGATCACAAGCAAGGATAACAAGCAGCGGCCTCAAGCCAGGACTTTCGGCGGGGACCACCAGCAGGGGCAACGAGGCTGAACCTCATGCAGGCATCACGAGCGGGGACCTCCAGCAGGGGCCTCAAACGGAAACCCCAAGCAGGGATCACAAGCGGGTTCCACAAGCACGGGCCGCAAGAGACTGACTACAGGTATATGCCTCAAGTGATTTCAACAACCTTGTGCTACAGGCAACGAACACAAGCAGGGACCGCAAGCGGGGTCGCAAGCAAATCACATCGTCGCGAAGCAACGCCGCTAAAGAAACCTGGCGCGAAGTATATATTATTGCCTGTGATCATGACGCGGAGATTACACCCACCTGCTCGCACAAACATATTTGTTTATTATTGGATGTTCCATCGCGACACACATCTCCTCCTTTGTCGATAGTTTGTAACACGTGCTACCTCTCATGTTAATCCCGGTGAGGACGAGGATGTTAAAGACGTCCGTTGATGGTGGTGATGATGTCGACGATGAGGCAGGCCAGAGGCCGCGACTGCGGATAACGGTGGGAACTTACCGTTTTTGTTTTCAAATTGTTTCCCCCGACCTTCGCGAGTTGCCAGTTCATCCAAGAGTGTGGTTAAGGTCACTTCACACCCGCACGTTGAACAAGCCGATCCTGGGCAGTACCGGAATATTGGTCGACTTTTTATTTCCACCATTCTTCGATTCGTTTTGATTCTATTTTTCAGGGCCCGTTTTTGTTCTCCAGCGACTTCGCGACGCGAGCGCACATGTAGCCGCTGTGACTATTGTTTTCTGGCAGTGCGCCCTTGGGGTAAGCAGATGTCCGCGATCATTTTTGATGTATGTAGAAATGCGCCTGGGCCAGATCCGGCGTCACAGGTCATTTTAAACATTTAGGGCTAGAGTGATCATTGGGGCCACGAGCGTTGTGCAAACGCGTGGGGAACTTGAGATCACCTGTATCGGGCTGGGTAGAGGGAGAGGGAGACAAAGAAAGAGAGAGAGATTGTTATGGAGAGAAAGAGAAATAGAGGAAGAGAGAGAAAGAGAGAGAGAGAGAGAGAGAGAGAGAGAAAGAGAGAGAGAAGAGAGAGAGAGAGAGAGAAGAGAGAGAGAGAGAGATGCCCCCGTGTACCAACACGTAAGTGTATTCTCCTGCTTGTCCGACGTCTGTGGCCACTTGGGCTCAGGCGCTCTGCCGATTCTGATCAACGGTTGGGCGCGGATGCAGGCCCTTGGGCCGTGCGCCCTCGACGCCGCGCGGCGGCGGGCCAGCAAGGTGTTGCATGGGTATGGGCTCCTCGGCCTGCGGCTGCCGCCGCAGGCTGGTGAGCATGAGTTCGAGGAGATGCTCGTGCATGCGGCGGCTGCAGATGTGGGGAAATATACTCATCTGGTGCATCGTAGCAGAACTGCGCGCGATTCTGCAGCCATTCCAGATCTCAAGAAAAGGTATCAAATAACATAGTATCATCCCATGGTAGCGTGAACTAGGTTTGACTTGAGTTTCGATCCCGATTCGAATCCAAGGAAGAGCATCCACCAAGTGAGCGTGGCTCTGCAATACAATGGCGTTCCGGGAACAAATTCAACAGTTGTTCGACGGATTGCAGCACAAGGATCGGCATATCAATCAACTAATGCAGCAACTGCAAGCGCAAAATGCGAACATGGAACAAATGCAGCAAAGTCATGATCAACACATGCAAGGAATGCAGCATTCACATGAGGCTACAGTGCAGGCAATGCAAAGCACCCTGCAACATACATCCGAGCATGTAGCATCGCTTTGGCGCAGCGTGAAATCAATAGGTGGCACGAAAGGAATATAGGGAAACCAAACAACTTTGACAGCGGCATGAAGAAATTGTCGAACTTCAGTGTCAAGTTTAAGAACTTTGTGTCGTCTGCTTTCCGGAACGTTTGTACTTTGATGGATTGGGCTGAGGAGCAACAGCATGTAATCTCGAGTGCAATGGTTCAGAATATTGCTCCCCAGTTTCCCATTGCAGTTGATTTCTCAACACAACTGTACACTACACTTGCGCAGATGACGGACGGCGAAGCGTCCGACATCGTGAAGAACACTCTTGCGGACCACGGTCTGGAAACCTGGCGCAAGTTGTGTCGCCGTTTCGACCCGCACACGGGTCAGCGTAAGCGTGCCCTAATGAGTTCGATTTTGCAACCCGGTCAGTTCAGGATCCAAGAGTTGTCTTCGAGTATCGAACAGTGGGAAGAAAAGCTCCGCACGTACGAAAACAGAACACGCAAGAACCTCGACGACGACATCATTTCTGGAATATTAGTCACCATGTGCCCCCGAAGGTCTTCAGAACCATTTGAATTTGAACCAGTCGAAATTTGATGATTATTCGGACGTACGTGAAGAGATCATGTCGTATCTAGAGACCAAACACGTGAACGCAGACACCTGGGGCACGCCGATGGATCTCGGCTCTGTCGGAAAACGCGGAAAGGACTCCAAAATTTGATCAATTTGCGGGAAGACCAACCACAAAACTGACGAGTGTTATTTCCGCGATTCCAAAAGCAAGGGAACCGGCCCCTGCGGCCGGGACCGGCGGCCGGCTGCGCTGAGTTGGGGGCGCAGCTCGGTACGATCGAAACTGATGGAACAAAGGGGGAAACGGGTCATTAGGTTTTGCGTCGTTTTTCCCAACCATCCTGTGGTGTTGGGTCCTCGTTTTGAAAAGACAGCGCCCCCCGTCCCTCCTTCCTCCCGCTGCCTCCTCCCCCTCCTCCTCCGCGCGCCCATTTCGGCACACCTTTCACACGTTTCGTGGCCCCTTAAGGAGTTCCGCCGAAGGTCCCAGTGGGTGTGCCCGCATGCGTCCCGCACACCCATATCGGCACACCCCTCACACGTTTCGTGGCCCCATACAGCTCCACCGAAGGTCCCAGTGGGTGTGCCCGCATGCGTCCCGTGGGTGTGCCCGCATGCGTCCCGCACACCCATTTCGGCACACCCCTCACACGTTTCGTGGCCCCATGGAACTCCACCGAACGTCCCAGTGGGTGTGCCCGCATGCGTCCCGCATACCCATTTCGGCACACCCCTCACACGTTTCGTGGCCCCAGAGGGAGCTCCACCGAAGGTCCCAGTGGGTGTGCCCGCATGCGTCCCGCACACCCATTTCGGCACACCCCTCACACGTTTCGTGGCCCCATTGGGAGCTCCACCAAAGGTCCCAGTGGGTGTGCCCGCATGCGTCCCGCACACCCATTTCGGCACACCCCTCACACGCTTCGTGGCCCATAGGGTGCTCCACCGAAGGTCCCAGTGGGTGTGCCCGCATGCGTCCCGCACGCCCATTTCGGCACACCCCTCACACGTTTCGTGGCCACATAGGAGCTCCACCGAAGGTCCCAGTGGGTGTGCCCGCATGCGTCCCGCACACCCATTTCGGCACACCCCTCACACGTTTCGTGGCCCCATGGGGAGGCTCCACCAAAGGTCCCAGTGGGTGTGCCCGCATGCGTCCCGCATACCCATTTCGGCACACCCCTCACACGTTTCGTGGCCCAATACGGAGTTCCACCGAAGGTCCCAGTGGTTGTGTCCGCTTGCGTCCCGCACACCAATTTCGGCACACCCCTCACACGTTTCGTGGCCCCATACGGAGCCCCACCGAAGGTCCCAGTGGGTGTGCCCGCACGCGTCCCGCACACCCATTTCGGCACACCCCTCACACGTTCCGTGGCCCCATAGGGAGCTCCACCGAAGGTCCCAGTGGGTGTGCCCGCACGCGTCCCGCACACCAATTTCGACACACCCCTCACGCGTCACGTGGCCCCATAAAAAGGCTTCACCGAAGGCGTTCTTGCGCGCGTCGCGAGGGCTCCGCGTTGCGCTGCGCCCGCAGCCTTGGACTTTGGAGTGCGCGGGCAAAGGAAAAGGAAAAAGGAGGGGAGGAAACGGGCGCGATCCTCGTGTGGGGCGTGCCGACATGGGCGTCGCGGCGCGCGGGCGCTGCCGTCGGGGTTCCCAGGGAAGCCCCCTGCAGAGGCTACGCCACACAATTCGGCACACCTTCATAAGGTTCGTGGCCCCATAGGGAGCGCCACCGAAGAAGATATTCACAATTGCGGTATTCATAACTGCATATGGTTGGGTCCTTCGCCAGGATAGTTGGCTTCCCAGGGCCCTCCACGGGCGCCCCGGGACCGTCAGGCAACGACTGAGGATGAAGAGCTGGTCCTGGGGGAGGACCCCAGGGTCCAGGGCCCGTTTCCCGCAGGACTCGTTTCCCCCATGTTAAAGTGGTCTGCAAAAAATGGGGGACGAAGATTGGCAGCAGTTCCTGATCCTTTTGAACAAGTCTCGCTGTCCTTGCCGCCGCAGGCTTTGTCCAGTTGAGACAGAAGGCCGCCTGCCCAGCAGCGGCCGCTGTCGATTTGGAGCGACATTTGCTGTTGGGCATCGTGCCTATTTTTTCCGTGCCCATCTCGGGCGTCCAAAGCAGCGTGGAGTCAGCACGGGGACAGGCCAGAGCGGAGAGGGCTGGAACGCTCAGGGGCAGCGTCAGCGGGGGGCGACTGACTCAGGCGAAGGGGGGCCGCACATCTAGGCGCCGCACGACTGATGGTTTCTGTTATTTCCAACCATCTTGTGGTGTTGGGTCCTCGTTTTGAAGAGACGGTCCCCGCGTTCTCCTCCTCCTCCTCTCCTCTCCTCTCCTCTCCTCTCCTCTCCTCTCCTCTCCCCTCCTCTCCTCTCTTCCTCCCCATTCTCCCTCGTCCATCATCATTACCATAAACCGTTTCAGCATACCCCTCACACGTTTCGTGGCCCCATAGGGAGCCCCACCGAAGGTCCCAGTTCTACCGTCCGCATGCGTCCCCCCACCCGGTACAGCGTTTCGTGGCCCCATAGGGAGCCCCACCGAAGGTCCCAGTGCTACCGTCCGCATGCGTCCCCCCCCCCTAGTACAGCGATTCGTGGCCCCATAGGGAGCCCCAGCAAAGGTCCCAGTGCTACCGTCCGCATGCGTCCCCCCCACCCACTACAGCGCTTCGTGGCCCCATAGGGGGCCTCACCGAAGGTCCCAGCGCTACCGTCCGCAGGCGCCCCCCCCACCCAGTACAGTTGTTTCGTGGCCCCATAGGGAGCCTCACCGAAGGTTCCAGTGCTGCCGTCCGCATGCGTCCCCCCCACCCGGTACAGCGTTTCGTGGCCCCATAGGGAGCCCCACCGAACGTCCCAGCGCTACCGTCCGCATGCGTCCCCCCCACCCAGTAGAGCGTTTCGTGGCCCCATACGGAGCCCCACCGAAGGTCCCAGTGCTACCGTCCGCAGGCGTCCCCCCACCCAATACAGCGCTTCGTGGCCCCATAGGGAGCCCCACCGAAGGTCCCAGTGCTACCGTCCGCATGCGTCCCCCGCGCCCAGTACAGCGTTCCGTGGCCCCGGAGGGAGCCCCGCCGAAGGTCCCAATGCTACCGTCCGCATGCGTTCTCCGCACCCAGTACAGCATTTCGTGGCCCCATAGGGAGCCCCACCGAAGGTCCCAGTGCTACCGTCTGCATGCGTCCCCCCCCCCTGTACAGCGCTTCGTGGCCCTATAGAGAGCCCCACCGAAGCCCCTGGGACTGTCCGCATGCGTCCCGGAAATTTAATTTGGCATTTTCACCCCACCCAGTACGGCGTTTCGTGGCCCCATAGAGAGCCCCACCGAAGCCCCCAGTGGGAATGTCCGCATGCGTCCCTGAAACATAATTTTGGTATTTTCACACCAACCACTACGGCGTTTCGTGTCCCCGTAGAGAGCTCCACCGAAGCCCCCAGTGGGACCGTCCGCATGCGTCTCGGAAACCCAATTTGGCATTTTCACCCACCCAGTACAACGCTTCGTGGCCCCATAGGGAGCTCCACCGAAGTCCCCGGTGGGACCGTCCGCATGCGTCCTGGAAACCAAATGTGGCACACCCCTCATACGTTTCGTGGCCCCATAGGGAGCTCGACCGAAGCCACCAGTGGGACCGCCCGCATGCGTCCCACACACCAAATTTGGCATTTTCACCCCACCCAGTACGGCGTTTCGTGGCCCCATAGGGAGTTCGCCCGACGGCCCCAGTTCTACCGCCCGCATGCGTCCCCCCCACCCAGTGCAGCGCTTCGTGGCCCCATAGGGAGCTCCACCGAAGAAAATATTCACAATTGCGGTACCCACAACTGCATATGGTTGGGTCCCTCGCCGGGCTCCGGGACTGTCCAAAAACCACTCAGGATGAAAAGCCGGTCCTGGGGAATGGTTCGAGACCTCTCGGTGTTTGCGTTGTGATTGGTCCAGGTCCAGCGGGAAAGCATCAGCATCGACCTCCGATCGCCCATTCATCGCCGATAGGGGCCCGAGAGTCCACCTTGCCCATGATCGGGCGGTTTGGCAATCGGGGGCTTGTCGCAGATCTATCGGCGATGCATCCCCGATACCAGGTCGATGTTCCCCCGCCCGAGCCAGCCGCCCGGGGACGTTTGCCCTCGAAAGCGGAGAGTGCCGAACGGCGCCTGTGCTTAATTTGACAGGCGTGGCGGCGTGGTCGCGCCACCTGGGGCGTTTCAGAAAAGGCCTCGCCTTCGGCTCATCGAGCCTCCGGCGGAAGGTGTCGGAAGGTCGGCGGAAGGCGGCGGACGTCAACGTGAGACCCCACTGTTTGTGCAGTCGGGGATTCGAAATTGGCCACCCGGTGCCTGGTACATCCTCCCACCTGTTGAGCTCTGGTACTACTCGCTCGTGTCTACGAGAGTTTCGGAGTTCGTGGAAGTCCTTACAGCCGAGACGCTGAACCAAGGGCAACCCTGGGCTCAGGGCTCAGGCGGGGCGCTGGTTGTTGGGCCTTTCTTGAGATCTAGGTCGGGGAACGTATTCGCGGCCGAGGTTCGCCGCGGCGGGGACGCCGTATCGTTCCGCATCCAGCATTCTTCTTGGTAGCATGATGAACGTAGGCATGTGCGCACTCTGCAGCTGACGGGATTTTCGGCCGCACCTGATCCCAGTCGGCGATCGATTCGCGCACTGCGTGCTCCTTTCCCCCTCCGCAGCCATTTTGGCTCAAGCTTGTGTTTCTTGCGGCAGCCTTCGAGGTTGCCTGCGCTGGAGCGCTATAGCAGTTTTTGACAATCCTCTGCCTCTGCTTTCGCAGCCATGAGCAGCAGCGGGAGCTTCCGGTTCTTGAACCTCATCAAGCCGATGATGTGCGTCTTGCCCGAGGTGCAGGCGCCAGACCGGAGGATCCCCTTCAAGGAGAGGATACTGTGGACCTCGATCACCCTGTTCGTGTTTTTAGTTTGCTGCCAGATCCCGTTGTACGGCATCGTGACATCTAAGTCCGCGGACCCCTTCTACTGGATGCGGGTGATCCACGGCCACAGAATACCCATATCCACCACTGCCTCGAAGTCGTGCCCCAGGATCTTGCGTACCTCTGGCGGATATGCATATCTGCCCCCTCAGGGCGGGACAGTATCCACATCCACAGCTCCTCAGGGGTCCAGGGCAGGGCTGCGGCAGCTGTGGATGTGGACGCTTCCTGGCAGTGCAGGTGATTCTGGCGTCCAACCGTGGCAGCCTGATGGAGCTCGGCATCTCGCCGATCATCACCTCGGGCATGGTCATGCAGCTGCTGGCGGGCAGCCGCATCATCGACGTGGACCAGAGCTTGAAGGAGGACCGCAACCTGTTCAACGGGGCTCAGAAGCTTTTCGGCATGCTCATCACCATGGGCGAGGCGGTGACGACGACGGCGACGACAACGATGGCGGCGGCGGCGACGGCGACGTCGACTGCGTCGACGACGACGATTACGGCGGCGGCGACGACGGCGACGGCGACAGGGACAGCAACGACGACGACGACGACGACGACGACGACGACGACGACGACGACGACGACGACGACGACTACGACGACGATGGCGGCGGCGGCGGCGGCGGTGGCGGCGGCGGCGCGGCGGCAACGTCGACGACGACGACGACCTCTGGAGGCCTCCCGAGGTCCTGGGACGTTCCCAGAGGTCCCCGGACGTTCCCAGAGGTCCCCGGAGGTCCCTGGAGGCTTCGGGAGGTCTCCCGAGACTTCGGGAGGCCCCCCAAAGCGACACATCGCGCAAGTACCTCGACGCCGACGCTCGATCGACGACAACGGCGGCGACGACGACAACGACCTACGACCACGACGACCACGACGACCACGACGACCACGACGACCACGACGACGAAGACGACAACGACGACCAGGACGACGGCGACGATGACGACGACGACGACGACCACGACCACGACCACGACCAAGACCACGACCATGACCACGACCACGACCACGACCACGACCACGACCACGACGACGACCACGACGACGACGACGACGACCACGACGACCACGACGACGACGACGACGTCGACGCCGACGACAACGACGACGATAACGACGACGACGGTACGACGACGATGAAGACGACGACAACGACCACGACCACGTTCACGACCACGACCACGACCACGACCACGACGACCACGACGATGGCGAAGACGATCACGACGACCACGACGACGTCGAAAGCGACGACTACGACGTCGTCGCCGCCGCCGCGAGGCGGTAGCCTACGTCATGAGCGGCATGTACGGGGACCTCCGCGAGCTGGGCGCTGGGAACGCCCTGCTGATCATCTTCGAGCTCTTCTTTGCAGGCGTGATCGTGCTGCTTCTGGACGAGCTCATGCAGAAGGGGTCACCAGGGACAAGGGCTCGATTCGGCTTCAGGGCCGTTTCGGGCTTCGGCCCGTTTCGGCTTCGGCCCATAGCTGTAGCGCGCCGGAGTCGAAACGCGCCGGAGGCGAAACGGGCCGAAGCCGACATGGGCCGAAGCCGAAACAGACCGATGGAGACGAAACGGGCCAGTGCCGAAACGGACCGAAGCCGAAAGCGGCCTCTTCCCCAGCCCCCCCCCCTCGCGCCGTACTTCGGGGATCCAGATTCTTGGCGCCCTGCTCATAGTCACAGGATCTAGGTTTTTGCCTTCGAGGGGTCTTGAGCGTCGAGGGTTCGAGGATCTAGATTTTTTGAGCCTCGTGGGGCGCCCCCGCCCTCACGGCTTGCCCCGCCTTGGAATCTTGGCCATGGCGCGCGCCCCGTTTGGAGGTTGGCGGGTCCTGGCAGCGGCGTTGGACCCCCGAGGCCCCGACACACAGTGGGGGCTAGTCCAGTCAATGCTAGGAAGACCCAGCAGCAATGAGGTGTACGTGCTAATGTTTATCCGTTGCGACACGGTTGGAGTGATCGTTCGAACACTGTTTGCTGCGAACGATTCCGTGCAAGGCAGTCGCAAGGGGGGCTGGAACCAAAAAGGCTGCGGAAGAACGGTATGCAAGGGACAGTCAGGACAGCCGTGGCCCCCACCGAAATTACGACATAATGCTTTTCAATGTATTCGGCCTCTGCTGAGATGACCGCGGGGGTTGCTAAGGGTCGGCGGCGAGCGAGGGGGAAGGCCTTCTCAGAAGGCGGCGGGACTTCTCAGAAGCCCTCGCGCCTTCTGGGACATTTTCTGTGTCTCAGGGGAAAGCTTAGGAACTTCTCAGAAGGCCAGGGGACTTCGAGCCTTCTGAGAAGGCCCACCCTTACTCACTTCCCCACCGAGCTAGGAAGCGGATGTTAAGGTAGGTAATATTTGGCCCTGTCTAGCTTATAAGTGGGCTATATGTTCCCTTAGGGGGCTAGGGGAGTTTCTGATCTGGGCTAACTGGGCTCCGCCCACTTCGCGGAGTTATCTGGACCTCCTAAGCCACTGCATGCACTTGTAACCCACTTCAAAGCCAGTCGGGGGGCCAAATAAATTCCACCTTAGCATCTCTGGTCTCTGTCCCCTTAGCGACCCCCGCGTTCATCTCAGTGGGGATCGTTACCAGCAAAAGCCGGCCCGGGACGAGAAGCCAATCCTGGGGAAGGGGTCGAGACCTCCAGGGGTGCACGATGTGAAGAAGGCACGGCGTCGGAGGTCTGGGATGCTCGAAAGCCAGGAAGCGCCATGCGGAAGGTTCGCGCTGCGCTGACACGGCGGCGACCCCAGCGCGGGGATTCGAGACTGACTGCCCCGCCAGTGCCCCAGAACAAGTCGATACCGATCAACCTGCGCTACGGTCAGGAACGTTTGCTTAGCGTGTCACGCCGCCAGTGCTGGCCCACCACACTTCGACGTAACGCGCTCAGCGCATCCCAGTGCCCCAGCATCAACGTTCCGAGTTTTTTCCCGGCCTCCCGTCCCACAAAGCGGAGCGACACGCCCACGGATTGCAGGGCGTGGCGTATCGCAGGGACCGTCGCCACGACACGCCAAGCCAACGTTCTGGACGCTCTCGGAAAGCCATGGTCGCTCATGGTTGAGCTATCCGCGTGGTGTCGGAGACCAAGCAGGGGGCGCTGCCCGCAGGAGGCGCTGCCGCAGCCCTAGGACAAGCCCCAAAAAGATATTAACCTGGGTTTGTAATGTTCCGGGATTACTGACCAGGGTTCAGAATGTCCCCCTGGAACATTATGAATATGGGTTTTGATGTTCCCGGACGTATTGATTGGGGTTCATAATGTTTCCCCCGGAACAGTAGAAAGCTTGGTTTATAGTGTTCAGGGAATATCGGCCACACAAAGATATTAACCTCGGTTCATAATGTTCTGGGAAAATTGACTGTGATAAATAATGTCTCGGGCATAAAGAACTCAGGTTGATCATTTTGGAATGATAATAATGGGGGCTGAGGGGTATCCGGATTCATGATTCCGGAATGATTATAATCATTTCCCCCCCCTCAGCCCCGCGCCTCCAAATTGGGATACACTATGTTAGAATATTGCCCCTAGTCCATTCTATCTAGAACATCATAAACTTGGATTCGTAATGTTTCGGGAATAATAGACTCAGGTTTGTTATATCGGAATGATGATGATGATTCGGCGGAGGGGGGGCGCCTGAGAAGGAGTTTGGATTGGGATCCACCCTGGTCCATGATGTTGGGAAATCGACCCCAGATGCATTATTCTGGAATGAAAGTGATCCGGCGAGGGGGGAACACCGATCCATCCACAGGACAATAATCCAATGTGGGTATCGTCTGCACATAGCGAACCTCGGTTTATCATTCCTAGATAGTACACCACGGTCGACGTGGATTTCGGGGCCACCCTCCGCAGCCCGTAGGGGGCGCTGCCCCAGGCCGGTCTCAGGGCCCTCGTAGGGGCCCCACGCCCCCGTGTTCCCCTCTCCCGCCCCTACGAGCAGTGCCGGCGTCGAGAGTTTATGCCCGCGCGCATTTGCAGTGGGAGGGAGGAGGCGAGGGTGCTTGGCATCGCTCGGACGTGTGCATTCCTCCCGACGAGGACCATCGAGGAGCATCTTGGATCATCTTGCGGCACAAGAAGCGCACGAAGCCGAACAACGCCCGGGTAATGGACGCCCGAGCGATGGCGAGGGTGTGGGGGAGAGAAGTGCCGCGCCGACCCAAGATATCCGCGCGGACCCTCCGACAATGTGTGCTCATGCCGATTTGGGTTTTCAAGGTACGGCATCGGATCGGGGATCTCGCTGTTCATCGCTACCAACATCTGCGAGAGCATCATCTGGAAGGCGTTCTCCCCCACGACGATGAACACGGGCAAGGGCACGGAGTTCGAGGGTGCCATCGTGGCGACTTTCCATTTCATGGCGTCGAGGAGCGACAAGGTGACAGCCTTGAGAGAGGCCTTCTACAGACAGTCTGCCCCGAACCTGACCAACTTGTTTGCCACCGTCCTGGTGTTCTTCATCGTGATTTACTTCCAGGGCTTCCGTGTGGACCTGGGTGTGAAGTACCAGAAGATCCGCGGCCAGCAGGGGTCCTATCCGATCAAGCTGTTCTACACCTCGAACATCCCCATCATCCTGCAGACGGCGCTCGTGTCGAATCTGTACTTCTTCTCGCAGCTGCTGTACCGGCGTTTCAAGTCCAACATGCTGGTCAACCTCCTAGGCCAGTGGCAGGAGATGGACTACGGCGGCCAGTCGATCCCTGTGGGAGGCCTTGCGTACTACATGTCGCCGCCCCGCAACGTCTCCGACATTTGGGAGGACCCGCTCCATGCCCTCTTCTACGTGGCGTTCGTGCTCCTCTCATGCGCCCTCTTCTCCAAGACGTGGATCGAGGTGTCGGGGTCGTCCCCCCGCGACGTGGCAAAGCAGCTGCGCGACCAGCAGATGATGTTCAAGGGGCACCGCGAGAGCTCCCTCGTGCACGTGCTCGAGATGTACATCCCCACGGCGGCCGCCTTCGGCGGCATGTGCATTGGCATGCTCACCATCGTCGCAGACTTCCTCGGCGCCATCGGCAGCGGCACGGGGATCCTCTTGGCGGTGACCATCATCTACCAGTACTTCGAGATGATCTACAAGGAGAAGGAGCAAGGCAACATGCTCTTCTGAGCGCCGCGCGCACGAGGAGTGTACAGTGGCCAAGCCGGCGGAGGTGCGGCGTTGGAACTTCTCGTCGTCGTCGATCGAGGGTCGAGGATCGAAGTTCGAGGATCGAGGTTCTGGGTCTTTCTGGGTCTCGAGGGGCGCCCTCGTGGCCACGGCTGGATCCTCCTCGGAGTCATGTCCAGAAAGTCATCCAGGACGGACGGCGTACGGAGGCCTCTGGAGGCCGCTGGAATCTGGAAGCGTCCAGAGTTCTAAGGAGCGCCGGAGGCGGAAACATGACTTGATCCTCGATCCTCGGACCGCGGACCCCGAAGCTCGAGGAGGAGTAGGAGGAGGACCCGCGGATTGCAGGGCTCGGTCGTTCATTGAATCGGCCTCACACGGCCCTCGCCCTCCGCTTGGGCGCCAGAGATTGGCCCCGGCCGTCCCCGCGGCCTGGGGGGCGATGAGGCCGCCGAGTGAGCAGGCTTTTTCCATCGCTCACGACTGTTATTACCTATGCAGTGCCGCATCCTCCTGCCCCCGCCGACACGGCTACAAACAAGAACGGGAAGAGAGGGGGAGGAGCGGAAGAGGCAGGCGGAGAGGGCTTCTCCATCTCCTGTTCCTTCTTCTCCCCGCCCCCTCCACTACAGCGTCCTACGACGACGACGACGACGACGACGACGACGACGACGACGACGACGACGACGACGACGACGACGACGACGACGACTATGACGACGACGACGACGGCGGCGGCGGCGGCGGCGATGGCGACGGCGACGTCGACGTCGACGGCGGACGACGACGCAGTGCGGACGATTCATGGGGGGGAGAAGGGCGGGGGTGCTGCGTATGCCCGCTGTAGTCGTCGGCCACGACGGCGACGGCGACGGCGACGGCGACAGCGACGGCGGACGACGACGCACTGCGGATGCTCCATGGACGGGGGGGGCAACGACGGCGGCGACGACGACGACGACGACGGACGACGGCCCACTGCGGATGCCCTGGCTGCAGTCGACGACGACGACGACGACGACGTCGACGACGACGACGGCTGCGACGACGCGACGACGACGGCTGCGACGACGACGACGCATTGCGGATGCCCTATGGGGTGGGGGTGGGGGGTGTGCTGCGCAGGCCCGCTGTAGCCAACGACGACGAGGACGAGGACGAGAACGAGGACAAGGACGAGGACGAGGACGAGGACGAGAACGAGGACAAGGACGAGGACGGGGACGAGGACGAGGACGAGAACGAGGATGACGACGACGGACGACGCTGGCGACGGCAACGCACTGCGGATGCCCTATCTACATGGTGTGTGCGTGTGCTGCTTAGGCCCGCTGTAGTCGACGACGACGACGAGGAAAAGGACGAGGACGAGGACGACGACGACGACGACGACGACGACGACGGCGACAGCGACGGCGACGATGACGGCGACGGCGAAGGCGACGGCGACGGCGACGAAGACGAACACGAAGACGATGATGTCGAAAACACGACGACGACGCATTGCGGATGCCCCATTGGCGACGGGAGGGTGCTGCGTAGGCCCGGCCCTCTGTAGGCGACGACGATGACGACGACGACGACGGCGACGGCGTTTGCGACGGCGACGGCGACGGCGACGGCGGTGACGACGACGACGAGGATGAGAACGAGGACGAGGACGGCGACGACGAGGACGAGGACGGTGGACGAGCACGAGGACAACGACGACGACGACGACGACGACGACAGCGGCGGCGGCGGCGGCGACGACGACGACGACAACGACGACTGGTGGCAGTAATTTGCCTGAGAGGGGGAAAAACTTCCCCTCGGTTGTATACGATCCTTACTACAACTTCTATACAAAGGGCAATCGTTTTCAGGCTGCCGTGCAGGCGGGTACACGATCCTCTCGACGGCGCCCGCGACGACCCCCTGGCGCGCGTGAGTAGAAAATTGTTTCGCGCCGCGTGGGATCTATTGATCAGCAACAGGGGGGGTCTCATTTGTTAATGACAGGCTGACATTCCCTCCTACCTCCTACCTCCTACCTCGTGACTCCGACCTACCTCCTGCCTCCTACCTCCTACCTCCTACCTTCTACTCCTCCTCCTCCTCCTCCTCCTCCCTCTTCCTGCTCCCTCCCTTTTCTTCCCCCTCCTTACTCCTGGCCGGCGGGAGGCCCCTGGCGCGGGCCCGGCGGGCAAGCCGAAGCCTCCGGCGGGGCCCCCGCCATCGGCGCTGGTGTCCAGGGGGGGGGCCAAGGTCGTTGCCGTCGTCGTCGCCGCCGCCGCCACCGCCGTTGTCGTCGTCGTCCTCGTCGTCGTTGTCGTCGTCGTTGTCGTCGTCGTCGTCGTCGTCGTCGTCGTCGTCGTCATCGTCGTCGTCCTCGATTTCGTCGTCCTTGGAGGATCATTTTGAGGGGGAGGGGGTCAGGGGTCGCGCTTGGGGCACTTTCTGAGCCTCGGGAACTCTCCAATGGCTTCGGGGACCTATTCCCCCTCCTCTTCCCCTTTCGTCTTTGGCGCGGTGGAGGGGTCGGGGAAACGTATTAGTTTGCCGGATCCCGGGTTCGCCGCCGCCTCTTGACGGCACCGGTGTGAGTTTTTGACGGGATGTGATTGCAGCGGGAGCTCGCGTCGAATGTTGGACTGGGTCCCGTCATTTTTTGGATGGCCCCGACGTGCAAGTCCGCGCCTCCCCGATCGCGGCCGTCATCGCCTCCGTCGCCGTCTTTGCTGTTCCCAGCGGGGCTGCAGAGGAGCGTGGAGGAGGTGGAGGAGGCGGAGGGGGCAGAGGAAATTGCGGAGGAGAAGGACTAGCACGCTGCCCCATATTGAGCTCGGTGTGCAGTCGCCAGGGAGGCGCGGGAGGGAGGGAGGGAGGGAGGGACGGAGGGAGGGCGGCAAGGAGGGAGGGAGGGAGGGTTGAAGCGAGGAGGAGGAGGAGGAGGAGGAGGAGGAGGAGGAGGAGGAGGGAGGAGGAGGAGGAGGAGCAGGGAGGCGGAGAAGGCGGAGGCGGAGGAGGAGGAGAAGGAGGAGGAGAAGAAGGAGGAGGAGGTCATAAGGGTCCGCCTCGCGCTGTGGTGCCCCGCGGCCCCGCCGCGGCGGCGCGCACGGCGCGCTGGTTTCGGCGGCCCGATTCTGGGACCATCCGCTACAGCTCCGAAGGAACGAATAATATGATGATGATGATGCTGATGATGATGATGATGTGGAGGAGGAGGAGGAGGAGGAGGAGGAGGAGGAGGAGGAGGAGGAGGGAAAGGAGGAGGAGGAAGAGGAGGATGAGGAAAGGGAGGAGGAGGAGGAGGAGGAGGAGGAGGAGAGATAGGGAGAGGTCGCAACACTTCGGACAGCAGGTGTGTGCTCCGAGGCTACTAAACGCCCCGCAGGCCTTCCTCGCAAGGCGGGAGGCGCCGCTCACGTAACAGGGGTGGTGGGATAACCTCACCCCTGGCGCGGTCTGTGGGGACCCCGACTGGAAGAACGGCGGGCCGTGGCGACCACGGTGTGGCACACCCCGTCTGCACGCCCGAGACTGCAAGAGGCTCCGGCTTTTAGCACGCTGTGGCCTGCGCGCTCCGGAGCCCTGGGAAGTGAACGGCGCCGCCTTGGGGAAGCCCCTCTTCCGGGCCAGTAAGAACAGTCGACGGAGCAGGTGCCAATTGTTCACGTAGCCATTTGGTGGAGGGGTTGCTAGCACTGGTGTGCTGCACGTTGAGCGTCGATAAAGGCTTGGAGGTTGCCGTGAAGGGACGCGACGCCCCCAGGGCCACTTCCGGCCGAAAGGCCTGTTGCAGGCCGCTCCGGGCCTCTTGCGCTCGCTGGGACCTGTCGAGCAACGGGGCTGACTCGCCCTGAATCTGGTGAAGGGAAAGCGCCAGCTGATTGGTTCGCGAATGGGGCGCATGAATATTGGCGATGAGGTCCTGCGGACATCTTGGTGCTGACTGCTCGCCGCAGTGAGGTGCTGCGTGAGGGCTTGCATGCCTACAGTCCGTGCGTTGGGCGGCACTGCTGGCGTGATGGCCGTCACCCCTCGCCTCTCGGCCACCCCTCGAAACTCCGGTCTGCCGAATGGGGGGGCGGGTTGACGTGGAGGTTCGGGGCAACCACCGGGCTCTGACGCTCCTGGGCGGTCGTCGATTGGCCGAGAAAGGGTGATCCTCGACTGCGTTGTCTTCGCCTAGGAAGGGGCTCTGAGGAGGGAAATCGTTTGCTCCGTCATCATGGTGCGAGGCCCCAAGCCCGAGCGGGTCGAGGCCCTCCCCTTCGAAGTCGTCTGGTGGTGGCGACCAAGGGTCGTCGAGTTCGTCGAAGCGATCCGGTCCTGGTGGATCCCCTGGCTGAGGTGGTCCTCCTTGTGCGCCTGGGTCCTGCCTCCCAGTTCGATGGTGAGCGGGTTCGGAGTCATTTTAGAGAGCTCCGATCTGGAATGCACGCTTCTCATGTTAGGCAGGGGGGGCGTCCGATATCGCCGGTCGTAGATGGCGACGGCCGTGCTATGGAGGACAGCGGCAGCGTTGCCATTTGGCAGCGTCGACCAGGCATTGTGGGACACTGTGGAGCCGTGCCCCCGCGGTGGCGAGTTAATCAACGTGACGGTTGAAGGCTTTTGTGATAAGAGTGATGCGCCTTTCGTTAATGCCTTGCTCCCCCTGATGATTTTCCACCCTCTGAACTTTGAACAAGTCGGGCTGAAACCCACGGTGGATTTTCTGCCAGAGGTCTGCTCGAAGCCCCACACGCTGCGGTGATTTACCCCTTGAGGAGGTCTTCGAACCCGTCAGCGACCGCCTGGTTGTCGACAAAAACATGCACCAGTCGTTTTGCCGTGGCGACAGGGTGAAGCATGGCAAGTGCTTCGGCCCGCTGCGGCGACTGTATCACACCGTACGGACCGAGCTTGAGCTGGTGACTTGAACCGTAGTTAGCAGCGACCGTCAAAGAGACCATCCTTAAACCAATTTCGCTGGCACTCAGCTTCGGGGAGATCAGGAATCCCACTTCGGCGGTCTCCTACCCTTCCGCGTCTCCAGAGAGCAGCAATCAGAAATCGTGGTTCGTGATGTCGTAGCTTGGCTCTGATTTTTGAGTTTCCCGCAGTGCCCGAATCTCGTTCCGAATCTCTATATATATACCCATGTTTTCCATGTAATCTTGTAGTTCCTCCAGCTTCGTCTCGGTGAACCCCTCCACGCTCCAGGAGCCCATGGCCAGATCCCGCCCACACGGTCTCAGCCGACTGCTCCGATCACCCTCGAGGTCTATCCCCGGATCGTGCTCACGATGAGATCTAGATTTATGTACAGAAGTGTGAAATGAAGGATTCGCTTGTCCCGAACAGTAGTGCTGCCGACTGCGGGCATCAAATCACGAGTCGTGCACTCCAAGTGGTTTAAACGATGGGTCATACGTGCAGATGGCCGACTGCAGATGAAACGTCTGGAAAGTGATCTTTTTGTCAATTGTCCGCGGGCCCTCGCCCGCCTCCCTTGGCCACGCCTTTCATGCCGGCTGCCGCCCTGTATACGATCCTGGCGCACTTGGCTTTCAGCTCGATGACCAGTGCGTGCTGGTGCAACTCGTCCCAAGAAGCCCGCTCGCCCTTCCAGTCGTATTCAAACCCGGTCTTCGTGAAGTTCGCCGTGAGAGCATGCTCTTCGTCGGTAATCAATCGGAATTGCGTATGGCACCTGCCATTCCGTCTTCAAGATACACTCGAGGCCGAACCGGAAGAACTCAGTCCCCTATCTTTGCATCAGGAATAATCTCATTTTGGGTGGTTGGTTTGATACATGTACTGAAAAGGCTCCCTCTCCTTCGTGTTTTTGGCCTCTCGCCTCAGGTCCGCCGCTCCCAACTGGTGAGGGGTCCCTTCGTTGCTGATATTTCGGCTTAAGTCGGGCCTGTCCCTCTACAGGGGTAATATTCAAAAACGGTGAAAATTAGTCCAGCGACGATGTTTTGACCATTTTCGAATCTGTTTGGGGTATTTACCTAACAGCTCTTGCTGATAGGTTTCTAGTGGTCTCAAAAGAGAGAGAGCATCATGACTCCTAAGGGGGGTCTGGGCGGGACCCGGAACGGCTGCCGCCGAAGCCGAAATCGCTTGGGACATCCTCGCAAAATCGCTCTTGGTACTCCCAGAACTCCATTCCCGGGCCACATTTTGGATGACAGGAGCCAACTGTAGGCCACTTCGTGCTCTTCGACTTCCCAGAACTCCATTCCCGGGCCACATTTTGGATGCCCGGAGCCAACTGTAGGCCACTTCGTGCTCTTCGATTTCCCAGGACTCCATTCCCGGGCCACATTTTGGATGCCCGGAGCCAATGTAGGCCACTTCGTGCTCTTCAAGTTCCCAGAACTCCATTCCTGGGCATGATTTTGAATGCCCGGAGCCAACTGTAGGCCACTTCGTGTTCTTCTAGTTCCCAGAACTCCATTCCTGGGCCACATTTTGAATGCTGAGGCAGGCTGATGCTGCGGCCGAGGCAGGCTGAGGCTGAGGCAGGCTGAGGCTGAGGCCGAGGCTGAAGGCAGACTGAGGCTGAGGCTGAAGCAGACTGAGGCTGAGGCTGAGGCAGGCTGAGGCTGAGGCTGAGCAGGCTGATGCTGAGGCAGGCTGAGGCTGAGGCTGAGGCTGATGCAGGCTGAGGCTGAGGCAGGCTGAGGCTGAGGCCGAGGCTGAAGGCAGACTGAGGCTGAGGCTGAAGGCAGGCTGAGGCTGAGGCTGAGGCAGGCTGAGGCTGAGGCTGAGGCAGGCTGAGGCTGAGGCTGTGACTGCGACTGCCGTTGCCGCTGCGACTGTCATCGCGAATGCGACTACGACTGCGAGAACAGCAGAATTCGACAACTGGATTTTCATCTGAATCTTAAGGGGAATGCTTTCAGATATGCTTCTACACATCGCTGTTAGGTTGCTTTGCCGGGATAATTTTTTGGGGTATTTTTGATTTTTCGCCCAAAATGCTCTGTAGGGGGACAGGCCCGACCTCAAAATTAGGCGGGCTGGATGGCTCAGGGGCAACGTCAGCGGGAGGGTCTGGCGGGGGGGGGGGGAGGGCGCTCTGACACCCTCGCGCCCTGAAGAAGCAGCATGAGGGACGGTCTTTGCTGTTTTTCCCCATATCCTAAGGATTGGGGTTCTTGTTATTGCTCTGACGCCTCCCACTGCTCCTCCTTCCTCCCGCTCGCGCCTCCCTCCTCCCAGTGATAATCACCAGAAAAGACAAGACAAGATAAGATACTACAAGATAAGATAAGATATCACAATATATGATAAGAAGAGATTTCAAGATAAGATAAGATAAGTTAAGCTCACACTCACACTCTCTCATGATCACAAAACGCTGCCAGGGGCATCATTTGGGAGCCCCAAGGGGGAGCCACCCTGGCTGATCTCACGAGCCCGTTCGCGCCGATTTTGGTGGGACGTCTCAGCTAGAATTGCCGTTTGGCGCCCCCAACATGTATCTCTTGAGAGCCTCATGGTCACAAAACGCTGCCAGGGGCATCATTTGGGAGCCCCAAGGGGGAGCCACCCTGGCTGATCTCACGAGCCCGTTCGCGCCGATTTTGGTGGGACGTCTCAGCTAGAATTGCCGTTTGGCGCCCCCAACATGTATCTCTTGAGAGCCTCATGGTCACAAAACGCTGCCAGGGGCATCATTTGGGAGCCCCAAGGGGGAGCCACCCTGGCTGATCTCACGAGCCCGTTCGCGCCGATTTTGGTGGGACGTCTCAGCTAGAATTGCCGTTTGGCGCCCCCAACATGTATCTCTTGAGAGCCTCATGGTCACAAAACGCTGCCAGGGGCATCATTTGGGAGCCCCAAGGGGGAGCCACCCTGGCTGATCTCACGAGCCCGTTCGCGCCGATTTTGGTGGGACGTCTCAGCTAGAATTGCCGTTTGGCGCCCCCAACATGTATCTCTTGAGAGCCTCATGGTCGCAAAACGCTGCCAGGGGCATCATTTGGGAGCCCCAAGGGGGAGCCACCCTGGCTGATCTCACGAGCCCGTTCGCGCCGATTTTGGTGGGACGTCTCAGCTAGAATTGCCGTTTGGCGCCCCCAACATGTATCTCTTGAGAGCCTCATGGTCACAAAACGCTGCCAGGGGCATCACTTGGGAGCCCCAAGGGGGAGCCACCCTGGCTGATCTCACGAGCCCGTTCGCGCCGATTTTGGTGGGACGTCTCAGCTAGAATTGCCGTTTGGCGTCCCCAACATGTATCTCTTGAGAGCCTCATGGTCACAAAACGCTGCCAGGGGCATCATTTGGGAGCCCCAAGGGGGAGCCACCCTGGCTGATCTCACGAGCCCGTTCGCGCCGATTTTGGTGGGACGTCTCAGCTAGAATTGCCGTTTGGCGCCCCCAACATGTATCTCTTGAGAGCCTCATGGTCACAAAACGCTGCCAGGGGCATCATTTGGGAGCCCCAAGGGGGAGCCACCCTGGCTGATCTCACGAGCCCGTTCGCGCCGATTTTGGTGGGACGCCTCAGCTAGAATTGCCGTTTGGCGCCCCCAACATGTATCTCTTGAGAGCCTCATGGTCACAAAACGCTGCCAGGGGCATCATTTGGGAGCCCCAAGGGGGAGCCACCCTGGCTGATCTCACGAGCCCGTGACGAGAGAGAGAGAGAGAGAGAGAGAGAGAGAGAGAGAGAGAGAGAGAGAGGAAGAGAGAGAGAGAGAGAGAGAGAGAGAGAGAGAGAGAGAGAGCGGAGAGAGAGAGAGGGGGAGTTGAGAGAGGAGACAGGCGAGAGAAAGAGAGAAGAGAGAGAGAGAGAGAGAGAGAGAGAAGAGAGATAGAAGAGAAGAGAAAAGAGAGAGAGAGATAAGAGAGAGAGAGAGAGAGAGAGAGAGAGCGGAGAGAGAGAGAGAGAGGGGGAGTTGAGAGAGGAGACAGGCGAGAGAAAGAGAGAAGAGAGAAGAGAGAGATAGAGAGAGAGAGAGAGAGAGAGAGAGAGAGAGAGAGAGAGAGAAGAGAGAAGAGAGAAGAGAGAGAGAGAGAGAGAGAGATAGAAGAGAGGAGAGAGGAGAGAGAGAGAGAGAGAGAGAGAGAGAGAGAGAGAGAGAGAGAGAGAGAGAGAGATCGGACAAGTAGGCGGACCAGGGTCCGTCCGCGAGGCGCACTGCGGTGCGACAACTCGCAAGCACTATTTGCGGCGGTGCAGCCTTAAGATACGAGGGCGGGCTACAAAACCCCCTCCCCCGGCGCAGTGCGACTGACGCTACAGACGGCGGACAGACGATGAAGATCTCACCTGACAGACCGCGTGAGGTAAAAGGCCCCAACAAGAAAGGCGACGTGCTGGCACGTGGCTAGGCGGCTTGGCGGACCGCCAGTTGGGCGCTTGGCCGCTAAGCGGCGCGCAGTGACGGGGCACCCCCCGCCCCCACGCCCTGACACCGTGGACGCGGAGCCACACGTACACACGGGCAGGCAGAAAGGAGGAATCAGCGCGGGGCACCAGGTGGAGCGCCGCGGAACGATGACAACATAGCTTGGATGTTGAGTGACGGCACGACACCATCGGGCGAGGTCGTGAGCAGCTCGGCGAAGGCTCGCCCAGCGCTGTGGAGGCGCTGGAGTAGAGGACCTTGACGAGCTTGGGCAGCGGCGAGGTCCGCGGCGAGAGCTAAGCACCTCTGCTGAAGGGCAGCCATAGCCTGTGACAGCTCGGTTTCACGGTCGGTGAGAGGTGGCTGCTCAGTGACATCCGCCGAGGATCTCGAGACAGGGGCGAGGTCCTCGGTACGCCTGTCCAGGTGGGCTAGCGGCGTGCGGGACCCTGAACGCTGACGTCCGTCACCCTTAAAAGGTGACTGGAGGGGCCGGTGCGACCCCAGGGCTGGAGCCGCTAGGGCCGCGCCCCGAGAGGTCAGGGGAGCCGCTTCCTCACGCTCAGCAACGGAGGAAGCGTGGGTGGGGCACGAGGGCCTGTCTGGTTTAGTACCCTGCGGGGGGGCTGAAGCCGCCCCCGCGGGTCGCTGACGATGGGGAGGCGGAGTGGTATGCGCGGTGGGACCAGTCGTGATGCCGTGCAAGGCCGCTGAGGTCGGTCGCGTAGAGGGTTGGTGATTCGGTGGGGCGGCATGGTCGGCAGCGTGTGGTGTCGGCGGTGCGTCCTCAATGCCACCCAATCCTCGGGGGGCGCTCGGGTCGTGGTCGGCGTCTTGGCGGTGACCGATATCATCGTATGTGGGCGTTAACACTCTTGGGGACGGCGTCGCAGTAGGGTTTGCGAGGTTTCCCGACGGGGCGGGGTTTTCGTTGGCTGGTCCGTCGTCCAAAGCGTCCGATCCCCCACCGAGGCTGAAAAGGTCATCGTCCTGCTCATCAGCGTCTTGAAAAGGAACGGCGTTGTCATGTGGGTGGGCTGACGCACTCAATGGCGGAGTCGGGGGCGCCGTGCGGGTGCCCGCCGGGGCAGGGTTGGCGCTGGCTGACTCGTCGCCCAGGAAGTCCAAACCTCCACCAAAGCCGAACGGGTCGTCCTCCTGTTCGTCGAATAACGCCCGTTGGGCCTCGGCCCAGAGCTCGTCGGGGTTTTGTGGGATGTCTGGTCCAGCCGCGGGTGGAGCCTGGTCAGACAGCAGGGGATTTGGTTCCATTTTGTTTAGTTCAGCAGCAGTGAACCCAGCCCTGCGGTGTGGGAGAGGAAGTGTACGATGTCTCCGCTCGTAGATGGCAACGGCGACTCCATGGAGCACGGTCGCTTGGCGGTGTCGTGCTTTGGCAGCTTCAACGATGTCGTCTGGAAGGTTATGAGTACGTGCCGCCGCTGTGGCGAGGGCGTCAGCCTGACGATTGAACTCCTCCGCGATGGGCCCGATGAGTCCGAGGTCGATGCCCGTGTCGCCCTGGTGGCTAGCGACTTTCTCTACGCGGAACATGTTTGGCTTGGCCATGACACATCGGTGGACCTTTTCCCAGAACTCCACGTGCGTGCCCTGCGGAGGTGAGTGTCCGTCGATGATCCTTTGGAAGCCGTCGACCACCGCCTGGTTGTCCACGAAGACGTGTACGGGCCGTTCAGCACATGCCGTGAGGTGGACAATGGCGAGGGTCTCCGCAAGCTGTGCGTTCTGCGTGATGCCGTGAACGCGCGCACTGTAGTTCATGCGGTGGTCGATGCCGTAGTAGACGCCGTAGCCCGCTCTTGCAAGCAAAGGGATGGCTTGGTTGGTGCATGCACCGTCCGTGGCAGCGTAGACCCATGTCCAACCAGTGTCGTGGTCAAGGTAGGTGGTGTAGGAGTCCTGGGCTGAAGCCGCAGGATCTCCCTCAGGCGGGGGCCGCGGTATGGGTTGAGGTAGCGGGTCCCTCGCGAGGTCGGCTTGCAGATCGAGGAGGGCTGGGTCCTCATCGAAGAGCCCGCAATGTCTTGTGTGCGGAGGAAGACGGGCCCACTGCTCGTCACTGATGAGGGTGGTGAGAGGGACTCTTTCACGGGCCCAGCACTTGCAGTCACGCACAGTGTGCTCCTGAGTTTCCTCTTCCTCATCACAGTAACGGCAAATAGGGCTGGGATCAGCGGACGTATTTGATCGAGAACGTCGCTGTTGGGTGTGGTCCCCGCCCGACAGGTAGTTTAAGAGGAGCGCCAGCTGCCATGCGTTGCATTTGGCAGCTCCTTTGGTGCGGGCGAGCCACGTGCTGGCGAAAAGGTCGAGGCCCTGTCTGACCGAAGCTAGGTGTCCAAGGTCATGACGCCGTGGCTTGATTTTTCTCAGAAAGGCTCTGCGTTGCGAGGCGCGCAGCATGTGAAGGAAGGCGTTTTGGGGAAGGTTCAGCCAACTGATCTGACAGCCCCAGTCGTCGTACATGGTGCCAAATGTGGGCCAAGTCCAACGGAGCTGCTGAAGCGTCTGAACAAGTCGTCCAACAGGTCCTCCGCCAAAAAGGGTCTGGACATGGTGTTGAGATCCCTGACGAGGCCGCAGAGAGTGGCGTCGCGGTTGACCTGTCGCCGCAGGCACAGGAAGACTTCACGCTGCATAATGGCGTCAATCTCCAGGGCGTGCCCTGGGACGCACACGGCCATGAGAGTCCAAAACTCGACCCACCTGTTTCCCTTGGGGCGGATAGCCGCCTTAAGGGCATGGTTGTAGGCAGTTTTGACGGGGCCTGATGGGGCTTGGATGTCAGTGCCCGTGGTACAGACGCTGGCAGCAAGGGAGCGGGCGTGCCGCGCCTTAATACGCATCGGAGATGGGAGCTTGCCAATACGCGGCAGGCGACTAGTCGCCCTGCGAACACGGGCATCAGCGGTGGCCGTGAGGTTGAGCGCGGCTGGGGCCGGCGCTGCCTCGGCGTTGATGTAACTTCCGACGAGCTTGAAGGAGTCGACCACGCGTAAGGGCCGTTCCGCCAGAGTGAGTTGGGTAACGGCGGTGTGAAGCTCGTCAGTAAGCGCCCACCCCGCCACTTTTCCAGGATGAATGCGTTGACCAGAAAATCGATCAAACTTGGCGGTTTCATCAAGAGATTTCTGCAACTCGGGCGCGGTGTGGGTAGTGGAGTTGCTGTCGTCATCAAAAGTAGTGCTGAGTGACCGCGGCACGTAACGATGCTGTCTCTTGGTCCAGACGCACATGAGCAGCTTAATGTCGTCCAGGGACCAAGAGCTTCCCTGTAGGTGACCGTTTGTCCTGGCCAGTTCCTTAGAGTACGCACCGTTCATGCGGATGTAGCGTTTGTGGCGACTGTAGAAGTTTCTGCGGACAGTAACGATGTCTTGGGGGCACCCCGCGTGAAGCGCAAGGTTAAGGCATATGTCCGTGATGAGATAGTCGAAACACTTCTGACGGTCCAGGGCAGCTCCAGCCAAGGGAAGGAGAAGGGCTCTGGCGTGTTCGATGCGAAGGGCGAGAGAAGTGCTGACGTCCCCAATGGTAGCTTTGGGGACAGCGCCAAAACTCGAGGCGTGGGTCCATCCTTTCCGCCATTCCGTGAGGCTGCGGTAAGCTGGTGCTTCCCACGCGTACATCCAAACGGAAAGCACCGAGAGAAGTCGTTGGTCCGTTGGGAGTTCACCTCGGCCTTTTCGGAGGCACGGGTTTGGGACGTGGAGGAGGGGTTCTGGGATGGTGCCAGTGCGTTGCATAGCTCGTAGACCGCTGGCGAAGAGGCGGAGAATGTCATCGGGCAGCTCCTTTGCCTCCTTAGTAGTCCAACCGTCCAGACCCCCCGCGCGTCTCGGTGAACGGGTGCGAATGAAGTGGATGAGTTGGTCGTCGGTGAGGGGGAAAGGGGTAGCTGGTGATGGCGTAGGCAGCTCCTGTCGGTACTCGTCGTAGAAGTCGGCCCTCGTCGGCATGGCTTCGGCATCATGTCCCGCACGTGCGCGGTACCTGCCCAAGATGGGCTCCCAGGTGTCGACCATGAGCTTCAGCATGTCCTTGATGTTAGCAACAATGGCGTTGGCAGGGAGGATGTCGGGGACTTGCGCTGGTGGTGGTTCACGGGTGTGGTCTTCGTCGCTTTCCGTGTCGGGCGAACTACCGTCGCCGGGGCTGAAGCCGCCAGCTTCGGTGTCAGCGTCGCTGTCGTCCGTGCATGCTTCGTCAGGTTTGAAGGCGTTGGTGTCGCAGTGGAGTTGCGTATCGTCAGGAGTAGTAGGGGTGCGGAGATACGCCGTGGGCGAGCTATCAGCAGCTCGTGCGTATATGGCCGCCTTTCGCCCGCTTGGCTCACGGACGCCCTCGGCCCATATCCTGATGCGTTCCGCCTTGGCACGGTTCGCGCGTCGCGCCAGCTCTAAGTCGAGATGTTGGATCAAACCGTCAAGGTGCTCCCCGTGCGGCACTGGCTCGTCTGGGGCCCAGGCCTCGGGGAGTTCCAGGAGAACCGTGGGGCGCAGCTTGTGGCATAAGAGGCGGGCCGCGGCCCACGTGCAGTCGATGCGCTGCGCGAGGTACGGCGGGATAGCACGGCAATCTAGATGGCGGTGCTGTCCGATGAAACGGAGCTCGCAGAGTTGCCGATGGAGCTTGCGCAGTCGGTTCATGTGAATCGTGGAAGCTCCGTAGGTGGGGAACGCGCGGGGGACAACCTGTCGATCCTCGAACGTAGGCGTGAGCCCGTGCATGGTGGGGGGCTTCTTTTTTGGTTGGTGGGGCGGTGGAGGTGGCAGATCGCGTAGACGGGTGAGATGGTACTCATGACTGGCCTCGTTAGCCAGGGTGAACATGCGCTCCACGTCGTCTCGTGCGTCGGCCTGCTCCATGCGGTCCTGGTACCGCCCAGCGATGAGGGTCCCAAGTGCTTGCAGCTTGTGCCCCTCATGAACTCCATCGTCGGGCGGGTAGGGCGTAGGGGCAAGAAGACGTCGGGCCGTATGGTCGAGGCGACTGAGGTCAAGCGTGACCTGCAGGCCAACGTGAGAATTCGCAGGCAAGTCGCGAAGGTAGCCCGGGACGTCGGTGACGGGGGGGGAGCGGGGGGTGGCGGGGTAGGGGGGGGGGGGGGGGAGAGGGGGGGGGGGGGTGGGGGTGGGGGGTGAGGGGGGTGTGGTAGAGCGGGGGGGGGAGGGGGGGGGTGGGGGGTCGGAGGATTTTCGCGCCGCCTGGTTGGCAATGATATAATCGATGCGCGAAGTGCGGGGGCACTTGTTGACGCGGTCCCAATCAGGGATATTGCCATAGGTGTGCATGGTGTGGTCTGGTGTGCCCTCAGCGACGTTGGACCATCCGTGCTGCAACATGTGCAGAAGATGTGGATTGTCGTCAATGTTCGTGTTGGCGTCCATGCAGATGAAGTAGGGTGCTGAGCCGACCCTAGCGGCGGCACAGTCAGCGAGCCGAAAGAGAGCTGTGCTGTCTCCTCCAGCAATCCCGTAAAGGCTCTCTATGTAGATCCCCGCGGGCCCATGATTATTTCGTCGCCGCCTACGGCGGTGTTGAGTGCAGAGTGGGAGAAAGACCTCATGCCATCTTTTCTTGGCCTTGAGGGCGGCGATACAGGGCGCATTGTCGTCAACAGTGGAGTCGACGATGGCATCCTTAGAGAGAATGGCGACCCCTCCCGAGGCGCCAGTGTTGCCCACAACGGTGTGATCAGTGCCGCCGTGGGCAGCTCTGCGCTGGGCTCGCGCCAGATCACGGTCAGGCCCAAGACTGGCGTGGTATCCACCGTGGAGAGGATTGGCGGCGCTGGTAGCGATGGCTTGCCTAGTCGGCTTGGCATGTCGGGTCTCCTGCAGAGCTATGACGGCGGCGTTGTGGTCGACACCAAGGGCGGTGATGGTTGGCCAGTTCGCTGAGAGACTGGTGATGTTAAGGCTGGCGAGGTGTATGGAGCGACCTGGCCCGTCTCCATCGGTGGAACTGGGGTTTGCGCGCCCCGCACGGTGAAGGTCAGCTTGGCCCTCGCCCCAGTAGGAGGCTTGGCCACAGTAGGAGCTCATGGCGTTACTATGGGCTATCTTGATCGGGGCTGAAGCCGCCGTCAGGCCATCCATATAGGCGGGACACGGTCGGCACTGCGCCAGGGGGGGTTCATAAATATTAGTAAAAATGTCACGAAAATTCCTCCTCACTCCTGTACTATAGGGGACGAGGGGAGGAGAAGTGAGACGGCAGCAGTGGGAGAGGGGGGCGACTCCTCGATCCATCCTGCCGAACACAAAGACAAAAGCGAGACAGCGGCGGCGGCCAGGCGCGGCGGCGGCACAACGCACGCGCATGTACTGCGCACGCGCCACCGCTGGTCCCTTCTGCGGTGACACGCCCGCCCCGTCAGTGTCTTGATGAGCAGCATCTGGTGGAACGGCTCCGGCAGCACGATCGGAGGCCTGACGCTGGGCCTCGTCCATGCCCGCTGCCGTGAGGCCCACGTTGCGGACAGGGCTGATTCCCCGCGGGGCCGCAGCTGCCGCGGCAGCAGCCGAGGTGGCGGGGGCACCGCCCCGACTCTGAGGTGAGAGCGGTGAGCCCCCGCCAAAACCCGCCACAAGGTTCTTGACACGGTACTTTTTCTTGAACGGGTCGAAGGTTGGCGCCTCGTCGATGGGGACGATCACGCGGGTGAGCAGCTGCGGCTCGTGGTCCGTGGACGGCGTCGGCTCGAGGTCGACCTGGCTAGGGTCGATGACGCTGGCTCCGAAGCGTGGCACCACGTCGGGGGGTCGGCCATCGGCCTGAGTCTCGCGAGGCGGCGAGCTCGTGGAGCTCTCTGGGGCCTTGCGTGAACTGTGGCGGCTGCAGGTCCTGCTGCGCGGGACGCGCCCGCCCGTGTGACGGTCGCGTGGCGAAGTCGCCTGGGCATTAGCGCGCTCAGAATCCGCCCTGCTCGGGGATCGGATCGGCGCCGCGCAGGGTGATGGGCTGGCTGGCGAGAGGCGCTTGTGCCGCCTTCCGCCGTGGCTGTGGCCTGGTCGGGGTCGGCCGCGTCTGGGCGGGGGCTGACGTGGTGGGCGCTTCCCTCGCTGTGCCTCGGGGAGGCGCTGCGATGCGCCTGGATGCGCGTGAGGACGAGCGGGGTGAGCGGCTGCCTCTCCCGCACAGGTGGGGCAGGTTTGGCCTGGGCAGTGCGCAGTGCTGCAGCTACATTTGGCGGGGGCGTGTGCTGGCGCGGTTGCCAAGCGCGCACGTTCGCATCGCGCCATCCTTCGGGGCGCCCAGCCCTGCCACGGTTTGTTGCAGCCCCCTGGGCTGAAGCCGCAGGGGTTATCACTGCAGGCTGGTTGCTGGAGGGGCCCTCATGTCGACCTGAGTAAAGGCCCCAGGCGCGCGTGGACCCTGGCACTGGCGAGGTGGCCCTTAGGGCATGTAGGGGTGCACGCGAGTAGCCGATGGCCGCTGGGTGAACCCTGGCGTTGGGGGCTTGGCCGTAGCTGGAGGCGGCTGCTCCAGCCGCTGCAGGCCTGGCACCTACGGGACCACGGTGGTAGTCGGCAACCCCGTCGTAGGCCGTGTTACCGCCTGTCGGGACTCGCGCAGGGGAGCGGTAGCGTGGTGTGCCCTGCTGTCCTGCGTCACGTTGGTCCCGCTGCTGGATGCGCTGCTGGTGCTGTTGGTGACGCTGCCAGTCGGCTCTCGAGAGGGGACGGGTGTCGGGGAGGATGGTGGGCACGTCGGGCCGCTGCCAGCCCCGATAGACGTGCTCGAAGGCGTGGTCAGGGTAGGTCCCCCCTACGGGTGAGTATCGTCGCACATGCTCCGTGTAGTCGATATTCTGCGGCTCTGAGATCGCCGTAATGTTGATGGCCCGCTGGTGCGCTGGTCCATAGAGGCAGAAACTACCACGGTTGCTGCGGTCGTGGTTTAGCTCAGCTTCGGTCGTGGCACGGCTCACCATGGCGTCACAGAGTCGCATCTCGTAGTCGAGAGCTTGAGGCCCAGGACCACCCTCGGCGTCCCAGTACAGTACCACATCTCGCCAGCGGGTGCGGGTCATGTGGGTGCGCTCGGCGATCAACTCGCAGACGGTCCTGACCGTGACACGATCCCTGTACATGTTTGTAATGGCTAGGGAGAAGGGTCGGCGGACCGTCTTGTTGAAGGTGAGTTCCTCCTTGAGGGCCTGATGGGGGCTGAAGAGCACATAGCCTTCCCTCCAAAGCGGTTGGTCGGGGGAAGGTTCTTCGGGCATCCCCGTTCCTGTGAAACCAGGTGGCCGCGTTGTGCCGTCAGGCAATCCCTGCCTGGGGACGCGCCGCGGCTGTGGTGGGAGGTACCATTGGCCCTGGTAGCCTGCTTGCCCTGGTTGTGGAGGTTCTCCCCCGGGGCCTGAAGGCGCTCGGGGGGGTTCCTTGAGGTCGTGTAGGGCTGGCGCGTTGCCGAATTGGCGGGCAAGGATGTGCGGCGGCATCCCTGTGGCACGGACGTCGAGCTGGTTGTGTGGCCTGGGGGGGTGGGGACACCTGCTGGACAGGCAGCATGTGTCGGAGTCCCTCTTATTGGTGCTGTATGCACACGTCCAACTGTTGCACGAGAAGTCCGTGGACCAGTCCATAAGTGTACGCAGTCCGCTGCGGCCGCAGTCTGGGCACGTTGGTTGGCCCGAGGTGCCAAGCTGTGTGTTGCGGCGAGCCGCGCAATATTGGCAGCAATGGAATCGACACTGTAGGCAAGACCAGCGTCCTGGTAAGGGCGGTAGCGCATGCTCGTTTGTGCCTGGGTCGTCTGGGTGGGGTCTCGGGCGATCCCACAAGGGCCAGACGTCAGCAAACCAGGATTGGCCTGTAGTGCGGACTACCTCGGCGGGGGGGCGTGCGTCCTCGGCATGGCACCTGATCCACTGGGGCCCCATATCCGCTGGTACCATGACGGTGCGCCAGGAGTCGTCCCCCTTAACGTGGACTTGGGTCGGTGCCCAGAGCTTAGTAGTGGTGTCGCCGTGATCATGATGGAGGATGACCCAGCCGTCACTCCCGTCCACCGTAGGGTCAATGACGCGGTAGCCCATGACTGTCGTCCCCCACGGTAAGTAGGCGCCATCGTGGTGATCACCAGGGTCGAGCCAGACCTCGATGCCAGGGGCGTTGACACGGGACCGCACATCACGAACGTGGTAGGCGAGGACGTGGTAAGCAGTCGGCTCCTCCTCCGTCACAATGTGCTCCCACGTCTCGATGCCGCTGTTGTCGGAGGTGGAGTTCCCGTCGCTCTGTCGTGACGAGCGAGAGGCAGATCGTCGCGCACTGGCGCGGCCTCGGGCGAGGGCGGCGGCCGCGCTGATGAGGGATGGCGTACGGCGTTCGTCGACTCCAGATGACGTCGATGAGGGGTCTGGACTGTGAGCTAAGGCTGTGCCTGACTTGTGCGTGCGTGGTGGGTCCGACGCGGCCCCAGGGCTGGAGCCGCTGGGGCGCGACCCGTGTGCGTCAGGTTGCCCCCGCACGGGGACAGCTTGCAAGCCCGTGTACACCAGGTCGATGAGTGGTTTCGGGTCCAGCTGGAGTATGTGGAGCGAGACGCGTGGTCGAGGCTGATTAGGGTCGTCCCTGGTGGCTGCTTCCGTGTCGTAGTGCTGCTTGGCCCATGCTCGCGCCGCTTCTGGCGAGTATAGCGCCTGCGGTGGTGGCCATGCTGCCGCGATGGTTGATCTGCGCCTAGTGCTAGCTTCCTGGTCGTGAGCTTCAGCCGCCTCACGGAGATCTGGATGATCGTAGCCAGCAATGTGGAGGGCGTGCGCGCAGTCACACATGCCATAGGCGTGTGGAAGGGCACGGCACCTGGAAGCAGCTTCTGTGGGGGCACACCAGTCCATGCGGATGAGGAGGCTCAGGACCCGAGGGTAAATGAGGCGTGCTCCGTGGGCCTCCCCTTTCACGTAGTTGTGCCTGTTTTCCCCGCGCGGTGGTTGGGTGGCCTCGCACATCCAGAGTGCGATGGGTCCCCACGCGAGGGTGTCATCTTCGAGACTGTAAGGCGGGTGGGGCGGCATTGCATACCACGCGGCAGCGAAGGGTGCACGCTCGCGTACGTGCGGCCAACGTTGGGGCCAGTTCGGCCCTTCGCTTCACGGCGGGGGCCTGGCAAGAGGTGCCCTCCACAGGCAGCAAGACGGGCCGCAAGGTCGCCGCGGGTCCCATGCCAGAAAACAGTGGGCGCGTCGGTGGTGGGTTTACGGAGGTCCCACGTGAGGTATGGGAAAATTGTCTCGCCCGAGTTGCCGCCCGAGTCTTCCAGCACCCAAGTGAGGCGGTTCGGCGGCCTCTGCATGATGTCCGTCCACGGCCCCAGCACTTGGAGTGTTGGGTCGTGAGTGAATCGAGGGTGGTCGTGGAGTCGTAGAGCGTCTTTGATGTCCTCAGTGGACACGCCACTGTTCCCTAGCGCGAAGCCGTTTTGGTACAGGGCGTTGAGTATGCTCTTCGGCGGCTCGGGGACCGCTGGGTCACGCTGGATGGTGTTGCGTAAGTTGCGTGTCGGTGGCTTGAGGGCAGTGTAAGGCGTGCCAGGGCCTGAAGGCGCCTGGGGCCTGTCAGGTGATGCATAGCGTGCTCGCCGTCGTGGTGGTTGGGTGTCCGCGTCGGGGGGGGGAACCACGAGCGTCAGCGTGTCGGAAGATGGACCACGGGCTGCCATGGGTGCGCTCACTCGTTTCCCTTGGCTCGGTGTCGCTGCCGTGTGCTGTGGCATCCTCGTTTGTCGGTAGGTTACCGAATGTCGCGCCGTTCTTGGAGCCGTCTCGTGGAGTCGGGCTGGTCGATCTTGGTGTGACAGACGAGGCACGCGATACGGCGGCTGTGACTTCAACGATGGCGGCGGTGGTGGCGGTGGTGACGTCGGCGACTGCGGCGGCAACAGCTGCAGCGTAGTGTTCCTGTAGCAGCGGATGTCGGAGTGCGTGCACCTGCTGGTCGTCGTGTTCGTCGGCGAGCGTGCACGGCAATTTGTGTGTGGCCTCGTCCTTCGGCTTCCTGCTCGGTTGGCAACAGCGGAGGCACCAGTGGGCAGTGGATGAGTCCAGGGCCCGCGCACATATGCGGGCGCCTACGTGTCCGACAGCTCCCTGTGCAAGGAGTTTGGCACCGACGAGTAGAAGACCACACACAACTCCACCCGTGGCTATGGCCCCTAGCTTGCCGCTGGCCCATTTAAGGACGCCCCCGAAGCCGCTCCCGACTGCAGTGGCTCCGCCCGAGACACCATCTCTGAGTTTGTCGCTGTCCATTTGAGAGTGGCCCTCAATGTGGACGTGACATAGTATGTCGTTTTGCGTCGGAATATAGTGGACACCGATGGGCCTGGTGCGGTCGCTTGGCGTCGTCGTCGTTGTCGGTAGCTGGGGTCTCGGCTCGGGGTCGGCAAGTATCCATCGATCTGGCCCTTGTGCGGCATTGCTATCGCGATGGCGTACGTGGCCACCAGGAGGCAGATGAGGCAACCACAATGTCGTGATGCCGCTGAGCTGTGCTGGGGTTCGTGGGGACCGCTGGCATCTGGGTGTTCATCATCGATGGGGTCGTTGTCGATGTCGGCCTGCCAGTGGTCGATGGCACTGGGGTTGGAGTCGGTCACGTTGTCACCTCCTGCGGTCTGGGGATGTCCAGGTCTAGCCAGTGGTGCAGCGGGGCTGAAGCCGCCACTGCACGACCTGGCATGAGCTGGCGAAGCAGTGGAATGGCTAGTCACATCAGCGGCAGTGACGCCTTCAGCGTCGTTAGGCCGCGCAGAAGGGTCGGCCTGATCTGAGGTGTGGGGCGCACTGCGTTGCCACGGGGCGAGCCCAGAGTGAGGCTCACTGTCGCGGTCGCGCTGAGCCGAGTCGCCTGATGGCATCGTGCCGTCTCGATCCTGGATATCGATGTCGTCCTGGCTATCCTCCGACGCGTGGAACGAGTCCATGGATGTATTGCCGATATCGCTGGCCGCGATGTGCTGGAGCAGCCATGATACGGGATCTTCTGCGGCCTGATCGGTGCCGTCCGTCGGCGCCGCAGCGAGCTCCGCCTCGACGAGCGGCAGCATGTCTGGCGGGTGGTGCAGGATAACATCAGCGAGGTACGCCATGGCGTCATGGTCGGGTGGAGGGAGACCTCTTGGCAGCAGAGCATGGGCCCGTGAGAGGTATGGCGGCAAAGGTGCCATGAAAGCCTCAGGGCCAACGAGCGTGGCACGAGCGCCCTGGTACTCCAGAAGGAGGCCGAAATAGCGGGTGGCGTACTCGCGGCTTCTCTGGATCCGAGTGAGGTTGCGGTTGATGCGCTGCCTGTCGGGGCCCGCTCTGTGCCAGATGTCCTCGCACATGTCGACCGCGGTGCGATGACGCAGGGCGTCGGTGGGGTCCTCGGACGCCTCAAGGAAGAGGTGATCGTACTGTGGCAGATGGAGCGTCGCCAGGATGTACGGGACGCAGTCCTCGAGCCATGCCCAGAACATGTCCTGGTTATCCTCACCTGGTGCCCACGCCGCAGCACACGGTATGAGCCGGGCGCGGATCATCATCAGGTGCCAGAAAGCAGGGTCTTCCTCGGGTTCGCCCCTATATCGCATGGGAGTGGTGGGACCCGTAGGGCAATAGCGGGGCACAGCAGCGGGGCTGAAGCCGCCACTGTGTGCCTGGCCAATACTGCACGGACTCGCGGCAGCGGTGCCGTTGACGATCGGGTCCAAGGTGGTGCAGTGATCGTACTTGTAGATGCTGTCATCGTAGAGGTAGAAAAGGGACGCACGTTCGACGTGCTGCATAAGAAACCCACCTCCATGCTGGGGCGCACCGCCTGAAGACGGGTGTGCTCCAGCGAGCGAGGGGAGGGCCAGGCTGAAAGCAAAGCGCCACATGATGGCGAGGCCTGGCAGGCGGCGCGAGCGATGAGCCAAAAGCTGCATGTCAGCGCGCATCTTTAGGTACCCCTGCATGCTCGTGTACATTGCAACAAACACACCCACAGCAAGATGACAGGTGTCCCTACACCAGGTAGCTTGCTCGTGCTGCTGCCAAAAATGACATGATATAGCAAGGAGGAGGTACGACGAGAAGTGAGAAGGGATGCCTCTGAAGGCGCATCCTCGGAGGGCTGAGGCGGGCCCTCTGAGGCACCTTCAATAGGGTTCCTGTGTGGCCCGCCCTTTGTCTTTGCCTTTGTCAGCCCCTGGGGGCCCCGTCCCTGGGGTGACCTGGCCTGGCTGGTCGATCCACCCGCAGACGGCCACGGGATCGGCAACTGGTGCAGCTTCCTCCTGTTTGGTATCGAGGGTGGCTACCTGGGGCAGGTGGATGGTACCCCCCGTGAGGTGCCCGAGGAGGGCCTGGATGTCGCCGCGCAGTGCAGCAGATTCGGTAGTTGCCGTCTGTTGCTGAGTGACGACGGTGGCAAGCCCTCGTTCCAAGCCTGTAACGTGCTCCGTGAGTGTGGCCTGGGATGAGAGAACGCCCGCAAGCTGGACCTGCATGTTGTCCACCGTGTTGGCTAGCAGCTCGTGCTGTTGTTCCATGTGTTGGATGCGGGTCGTAGCGGCATCTGACAGTTTAGGGGCCGTAGCGAAGCGTTCGCCGAGGGTGTTCGGTTCGCGCGATGCCACGCTGAATTCATCCTCTGATGAGAGGATCTCGACGTCGCCTGTACCTCGGCGGCTGCGTCAGCGTGCCCTTCCGTGTGGCCCCCACCTTCGGCCGCCCCCGTGCCAGGTTGCGGGTCATGCCCGTCCCCACCTGGTCCTTGGACGGCCGTCTGCTCGGCAGCTCCATCCGTGCCGTGCGGGGGTGCAGAGGAGCTGCGGCCTGGAGCGCCGCGTGATCTTGCGTGCGGCGTGGCGTCGCGTTTCCCGCTGGAGGATCGGTGGCGCTTGGCTAAAGGCTCCTCCTTGGGGATCGGGAGCGGTGCGACGCCCTTGCCTTTGGGCGTGGCAGTCTTGAGGTCGTGGAGGTAGGGGCTCTGGGCCGCTTTGGTTAGGAGTGTGCCCGTGGCGGGGCTGAAGCCGCCACCACGGGCGGGCGGCGTCACAGGCTCTGTGATAGTGGTATGGGTGACAATGGTAACGTTGTCCCTCTTCGGCACGACCTCAGCCAACGGGGCCTCGGTGATGCTCCACGGGATGGGGCACCCTGCGACCTGTACCGTATATGTGGGTGGGGGACGATGAGCGCGCACTAAGGCAAACTGCGCCGAAGTGGCTGGTCCCAGGCGGTGTGGTAGACCTCACAGTCCCATTTGACGGACGGGCCCGTGAGAGTCTTAGCAAGCTGGGTCAGCGTGGCATGGCGTGCCGCAATGCCCGTGATGCGGTATCGCGTCTTGGCGAGGGTGGCTTCACAGCCACGGATGCTGACGGCAGCGGCCTTGGCGGCGTCTGACCCACGTGCAACACGGATCCCCAATAAGCCTGACTTGCCGTGCCTGACGACTCCAAGGGCCTTGAAATCCACCGACTTCTGAAACGCCTCTGCCATCGTGATGGGCTGGTCCTCGGGGAACCACACGGTCTGGTACTTGTCTGCCGTGGGCTCGTCCGCACCTACGTTGCTGAGGTCGTAGGTGGCGCCGAGTTGCCCCGACCCCGCCAAGACCTTGTCAACTGCTTGAAGACTGACGCCGAAAGTGGCAGCCAGGGACCTTTTTCCGACGCCAGATCCGTACCTGCCTAGACTTTTGCAGGGTTCGAGGATAGTGACGGCTTTAAAGTTGCCGTGGAAAAGGGCCTTGAAGTTGTCCTGCAGCTGACTGTCGAGCTCCTGGCGGCGAGCGTCTTTCTTAGACTCCCTGTGCTTTTGGTTTTGGCGCGCCTTGTCCTGTGGAGCGGAATCCCCTCGGAAAGGACACTTGGCGCGTGGACCACCGTTCACGGGGGCGCCTCCCGAAAACTGATCCTCGAAGGCCTGATGCATGGAGGGGACTGCGGCGATGGCTTCGGTTTCATGTATGGTGACCCGAATCCAGCATACGTGGTCGGCAGGATCAATGGTGGCGACGGCTACTTTTTCCGTGCAGGCGACTTCCTTGGTGCCCAGCTGGTACACGGTCACGGGGACGTGCGTGTGAACCACATTGGGCGCCTTGGGGTGGCGCTTCAGCACGGGGACGGCGTGCTCGGTGCCGACGTAGTTGTCGTTTTTTGGGCCCATGACAGCGATCGCGAGCTGACCCGTGGTACGCTTACCCTGCTCGAGATGGTGCTGCAGCAGCCGCTCGCCACTCTCGTAGTCGTGGAGGCTGTTGCTGGGCTTGTACGTCTTGCCGTCGTCGAGTGATGTGGGTTCGGCCAGGACTGGGACCTTCCAGAAGGCCGGGTCCAAGGCAATAAATTTGGCGTCCGCAGCCTGAAGACGTGCGGACGCAGCTGGTGGATAGGATGTGTCACCACCATTGCGCTTAGGCTTGCTGCGCTGGTGGTGGTCCAGCGTGTAGCTGATCTGGTTGGCGGCACACATGCGAATCAAGGCACTGCCGAGCTTCTTGGAGTTGGTCTTGTGCATGTCGTACGTGGCCTGCAGCTCGTCCGCGTTCAGCTCGGCGAGCCCGTTGTATGCGGCTGTGGGGCGGTCAGACCCCGCTTGCTTGACGGCTGCAATGCAGTCCTGTTTGCGTTGGAGGAGGGATCCTTCAGCTGCAGGACGTGAGCTCGGCGGCTGCTTGGAAGAGCGACGGCGCTCCGGCTTGGCGGGGGCCATTGCGGCGGGCGCTCTGGTGGGAGGGAGGAGGTGACGCAAATCGGTACCGCGCTGCTGGCGCGGTTCCGGTCTCGCGAGGCTTGGAGTCGGGACTCCAGAGCGGGGCGCTTCGCGTCGCGGCTACGCTATGAGTGCAGGGCACTCTCGAGCCGAGACTAGAGATTCAATAATGAGAAGAGAGTGAGAGGAGAGAGATGAGAGAGTGAGGGAGAGAGAGGTGAGAGTGAAGATGAGAGGTTGAAGAGAGAGAGAGAGAGAGAGATATAGAGGTAGAAGAGAAGAAGTTGAGAGAGGAAGAGAGAGAGAGATGAGAGAGAGTGAGAGAGAGAGTGATAGAGTGATTGTGGAGAGAGAGGGGAGGGGGGAGAGAGAGAGAGAGAGAGAGAGAGAGAGAGAGAGGAGAGGAGAGAGCGGATTAGAGGAGAGAGAGAGAGAGAGGAGAGTGCACGAGAGGGAGTGAGAGAGGAGATGAGAAACAGAGAGAGAGAGAGAGAGCGGGAAGAGAGCGAGAGAGAGAGCGGGAGAGAGCGAGAGAGAGAGAGAGAGCAGAAATAGAGAGAGAGAGAGAGAGAGAGCGGGAGAGAGCGAGAGAGAGCGAGAGAGAGCGAGAGAGAGCGAGTGAGAGCGAGAGAGAGAAAGAGAGCGAGAGAGAGCGACAGAGAGCGAGAGAGAGCAAGAGAGAGCGAGAGAGCGAAAGAGAGAGAGAGAGAAGAGAGAGAGAGAAGAGAGAGAGAGAGATAGAGAGAGAAAGAGAGAGAGAGAGATAGAGAGAGAGAGAGAAGAGAAGAGAAGAGAAGAGAGAGAGCGAGAGAGAGAGATCGGACAAGTAGGCGGACCAGGGTCCGTCCGCGAGGCGCACTGCGGTGCGACAACTCGCATGCACTATTTGCGGCGGTGCAGCCTTTAGATACGAGGGCGGGCAACAAAAAACCCCTCCCCCGGCGCAGTGCGACAGACGCAACAGACGGCGGACAGACGATGATGATCTCACCTGTCAGACCGCGTGAGGAAAAGGCCCCAACAAGAAAGGCGACGTGCTGACACGTGGCTAGGCGGCTTGGCAGACCGCCAGTTGGGCGCTTGGCCGCTAAGCGGCGCGCAGTGACGGGGCACCCCCCGCCCCCACGCCCTGACACCGTGGACGCGGAGCCACGCGTACACACGGGCAGGCAGAAAGGAGGAGATTAGCGCGGGGCACCAGGTGGAGCGCCGCGGAACGATGACAACATAGCTTGGATGGTGAGTGACGGCACGGCACCATCGGGCGAGGCCGTGAGCAGCTCGGCAAAGGCTCGCCCAGCGCTGTGGAGGCGCTGGAGTAGAGGGCCTTGACGAGCTTGGGCGGCGGCGAGGTCCGCGGCGAGAGCTAAGCACCTCTGCTGGAGAGCAGCCATAGCCTGTGACAGCTCGGTTTCGCGGTCGGTGAGGGGTGGCAGCTCAGTGCCAGCAGCCGAGGGCCTCGAGACAGAGGCGAGGTCCTCGGTACGCCTGTCCAAATGGTGGACTAGCGTAGTGCGGGACCCTGTACGCTGACGTCCGTCACCCTTGAAGGGTGACTGGAGGGGCCGACGCGACCCCAGGGCTGGAGCCGCTAGGGCCACGCCCCGAGAGGTCGGGAGAGCCGCTTCCTCTCGCTCAGCAACGATGGAAGCGTGGATGGGGCACGAGGGCCTGTCTGGTTTAGTACCCTGCGGGGGGGCTGAAGCCGCCCCCGCGGGCTGCCGGCGGTGGGGGGGCGGAGTGGTTTGCGCGGTGGGACCAGTCATGATGCCGTGCAAGGGCTCTGAGGTCGGTCGCGTAGAAGGTTGGCGTCTCGGTAGGGCGGCATGGTCGGCAGCGTGTGGTATCGGCGGTGCGTCCTCCATGCCACTCAGTCCGCGGGGGTCACCCAGGTCATGGTCGGCGTCTTGGCGGTGGCCGATATCATCGTACGTGGGCGATATCGCTCTCGGGGACGGAGTCGCAGTAGGGATCGAGAGGTTTCCCGACGGGGCGGGGTTTTCGCTGGCTGGTCCGTCGTCCAAAGCGTCCGATCCCCCACCGAAGCTGAACAGGTCATCCTCCTGTTCGTCAGCGTCTTGAAAATGAGCGGCGTTGTCATGTGGGTGCGCTGCCGCTCTCAATGGCGGAGTCGGGGGCGCCGTGCGGGTACCCGACGGGGCAGGGTTGGCGCTGGCTGGCCCGTCGCCCAGGAAGTCCAGGCCCCCACCAAAGCCGAACGGGTCGTCCTCCTGTTCGTCGAATATCGCCCGTTGGGCCTCGGCCCAGAGCTCGTCCGGGTTCTGTGGGATGTCTGGTCCAGCCGCGGGTGGTGCCTGGTCAGACAGCAGGGGGTTTGGTTCCATTGTTGTTTAGTTCCGCAGCTGTGAACCCAGCCCTGCGGTGTGGGAGGGGGAGTGTGCGGTGTCTACGCTCGTAGATGGCGACAGCGACTCCATGAAGCACGGTCGCTTGGCGATGTCGTGTTTTGGCAGCTTCGACAATGTCGTCTGGAAGGTTATGAGTACGTGCCGCCGTTGTGGCGAGGGCGTCAGCCTGACGATTGAACTCCTCCGCGATGGGCCCGATGAGCCCGAGGTCGATGCCCCTGTCGCCCTGGTGGCTAGCGACTTTCTCGACGCGGAACATGTTGGGCTTGGCCATGACGCATCGGTGGATCTTTTCCCAGAGCTCCACGTGCGTGCCCTGCGGTGGTGAGTGTCCGTCGATGATCCTTTGGAAACCATCAACCACCGCCTGGTTGTCCACGAAAACGTGTACGGGCCGTTCAGCACATGCCGTGAGGTGGACAATGGCGAGGGTCTCCGCAAGCTGTGCGTTCTGCGTGATGCCGTGAACGCGTGCACTGTAGTTCATGCGGTGGTCGATGCCGTAGTAGACGCCGTAGCCCGCTCGTGCAAGCAATGGGATGGCTTGGTTGGTGCATGCACCGTCCGTGGCAGCGTAGACCCATGTCCAACCAGTGTCGTGGTCAAGGTAGGTGGTGTAGGAGTCCTGGGCTGAAGCCGCAGGATCTCCCTCAGGTGGGGGCCGCGGTATGGGCTGAGGTAGCGGGTCCCTCGCGAGGTCGGCCTGCAGGTCGAGGAGGGCTGGGTCTTCATCGAAGAGCCCGCAGTGTCTTGTGTGCGGTGGAAGACGGGCCCACTGCTCGTCACTGATGAGGGTGGTAAGAGGGACTCTTTCTCGGGCCCAGCACTTGCAGTCGCGGACAGTGTGCTCCTGAGTTTCCTCTTCCTCGTCGCAGTATCGGCAGATGGGGCTGGGGTCAGCGGACGTGTTTGATCGGGATCGTCGCTGTTGGGTGTGGTCCCCGCCCGACAGGTAGTTAAGGAGGAGCGCCAGCTGCCATGCGTTGCATTTGGCTGCTCCTTTCGTTCGGGCGAGCCACGTGCTGGCGAAGAGGTCGAGGCCCTGTCTGACAGAGGCCAGGTGTCCAAGGTCATGACGCCGTGGCTTGATTTTTCTCAGAAAGGCTCTGCGTTGTGAGGCTCGCAGCATGTGAAGGAAGGCGTTTTGGGGTAGGTTCAGCCAACTGATCTGACAGCCCCAGTCGTCGTACATGATGCCAAATGTGGGCCAGGTCCAACGGAGCTGCTGAAGCGTCTGGACAAGTCGTCCTACAGGTCCTCCCCCGTAAAGGGTCTGGACATGGTGTTGGAGATCCCTGACGAGACCGCAGAGAGTAGCGTCGCGGTTAACCTGTCGCCGCAGACACAGGAAGACTTCACGCTGCATAATGGCGTCAATCTCCAGGGCGTGTCCTGGGACGCACACGGCCATGAGAGTCCAAAACTCGACCCACCTGTTTCCCTTGGGGCGGATAGCCGCCTTAAGGGCATGGTTGTAGGCAGTTTTGACGGGGCCTGATGGGGCTTGAATGTCGGTGCCCGTGGTACAGACGCTGGCAGCAAGGGAACGGGCGTGCCGCGCCTTAATAAGCATCGGTGATGGGAGCTTGCCAATGCGCGGCAGGCGACTAGTCGCCCTGCGAACACGGGCGTCAGCGGTGGCCGTGAGGTTAAGCGCGGCTGGAGCCGGCGCTGCCTCGGCGTTGATGTAACTCCCGACGAGCTTGAAGGAGTCGACCACGCGTAAGGGCCGTTCCGCCAGAGTGAGCTGGGTAACGGCGGTGTGAAGCTCGTCGGTGAGCGCCCACCCCGCCACTTTGCCAGGGTGAATGCGTTGACCTGAAAATCGATCAAACTTGGCGGTTTCATCAAGAGATTTCTGCAACTCAGGCGCGGTGTGAGTAGTGGAGTTGCTGTCGTCAACAAAGGTAGTGCTGAGTGATCGCGGAACGTATCGATGCTGTCTCTTGGTCCACACACACATGAGCAGCTTAATGTCGTCCAGGGACCAAGAGCTTCCCTGGAGGTGACCGTTAGTCCTGGCCAGTTCCTTAGAGTACGCACCGTTCATGCGGATGTAGCGTTTGTGGCGACTGTAGAAGTTTCTGCGGACAGTAACGATGTCTTGGGGACACCCCGCGTGAAGCGCAAGGTTAAGGCAGATGTCCGTGATGAGGTAGTCGAAACACTTCTGTCGGTCCAGGGCAGCTCCAGCTAAGGGAAGGAGTAAGGCCCTGGCGTGTTCGATGCGCAGGGCAAGAGAGGTGCTGACGTCCCCAATGGTAGCTTTGGGGACTGCGCCAAAACTCGTGGCGTGGGTCCATCCTTTCCGCCAGTCCGTGAGGCTGCGGTAAGCTGGCGCTTCCCACGCATACATCCAAACGGAAAGCACCGAGAGAAGTCGTTGGTCCGTTGGGAGTTCGCCTCGGCCTTTTCGGAGGCACGGGTTTGGCACGTGGAGGAGGGGTTCTGGGATGGTGCCAGTGCGTTGCATAGCGCGTAGGACGCTGGCGAAGAGGCGAAGAATGTCGTCGGGTAACTCCTTAGCCTCCTTAGTAGTCCAGCCGTCCAGTCCCCCCGCGCGGCGCGGTGAACGGGTGCGAATGAAGTGGATGAGTTGGTCGTCGGTGAGGTGGAAAGGGGTAGCTGGTGATGGCGTAGGCAGCTCTTGTCGGTACTCGTCGTAGAAGTCGGCCCACGTCGGCATGGCTTCGGCGTCATGTCCCGCACGTGCACGGTACCTGCCCAGGATGGGCTCCCAGGTGTCGACCATGAGCTTAAGCATGTCCTTGGTGTTAGCAACAATGGCGCTGGCAGGGAGGATGTCGGGGACTTGCGCAGGTGGAGCGAGAGAGCGAGAGAGAGAGAGAGGGAGAGTGAGAGAGAGAGGAGAGAGCAGAGAGAGAATAGAGAGAAGAGAGAGAGGAGAGAGAGAGAGAGAGAGAGAGAGAGAGAGGCAGAGATAGAGGCAGAGAGAGAGAGGCACAGAGAGAGAGGCAGAGAGAGAGAGAGAGGCAGAGAGACAGAGGCAGAGAGAGAGGCAGAGAGAGAGAGAGAGGCAGGGAAAGAGAGGCAGAGACAGAGAGAGGGCAGAGAGAGAGAGAGAGACAGAGAGAGCAGAGAGAGCAGAGAGAGAGGCAGCTCAGTCACACTTAAATCCAGATTCGTCCTCACCGAGTCCCACCACCAAGGGAGCGCCAGCAAGGAGATGCACATATGGGGATCCCCACGCAGTGAATAATTTTTTGCCTCTGGGGGCCCTCGCCGGGGCCCAGGGGCGGCCACCGGTCCGGGGAATGGGTTGAGATCGCAGGCCTAGAGGTTGACACCAATACCAATATCGGTTGTGTTCCTCTTCCGAGGGAAGAGGACCCCGATCTCGGTGATGGTGGTAATGTTATGACTTCCAAGGTAACCGGAATATTACCACCAACACCGAAATCGAGGATCATCTTCCCCCAGTGGAGGCAACCCCCTGTATTGGTGTTGGTGCCAATTTCCAGGCCTCCAATGAGACATCTGGGGGTCTGCGTCTTAAAAAAATGAGAAAATCGGGGGACTGCTTCAGGCAAGGGGGGGAAACATACCCCCATCGCCGATGCATCGCCCATGCATCGCCCATTCGTCGCCGATAGGGGCCCGATTGTTTTTGTTCCCGCCCGGTGACGTGTGGATTCGCTGTTGCGGGCTTCTCGCCGATCTATCGGCGATGATGCATCGCCGATTCCAGGGCGACGCTTCCCCCCTGGGCTGGTCCCCCCCCCTATCGTTACCCGTCGCTTCTGACAAACAGGCAGGCCCAGGACAGGGACAAATCGTTCTGGAGCGCTCTGGAACAGCCGCGGCGCCCGATAATCGCCGAATCTCAAAGATCTCGATTTGCCCTGGCCCGATTTTTTCCCTGTCCTGGCCCATTCTGAGACAGCCCTCCGCCGCCAGAGTTCATCTGACCACTGGTTCGTGTTTCTTGCTATGATGGGGCCGCTCGAACTGGACGACAGCGCAAAACATGGGAATGCGGCGTGAAATCATTTTGCTTTGAGTTTGGGATCGGCGACTGGAAAGAGACAGCTGGAGACTCCAACGCATGGAAGCGCACGGAGGAAGATTACCCGAGTCACGCGGGTGCATGCTAGCTTTGCCTCCTTCCGCCCCCCCTCCTCTTCCCCCTGCCCCTGTTTGAGTAGAGTTTGGGTAGATGGGGTCGAAGGACCGCTCTGCATCGCCGATGCATCGGCGTGTGGCTCGATGTGGAGGCACGGTTTTTTTCACGTTGACGTCGCCGATGCATCGCCGACGCATCGGCGATGCATCGGCGATGCGGCGCGATCCTCCGGCCCCATCTGCTCGGACCCCTTGCGGGAGGCATTTGCAGGAGCAGACCTCGAACCAAGCTTAAGTCGGGCGTGTCCCTCTACAGGGGGAATATTCAAACATAGTAAAAGAAATAGTCTGGGGACGATTTTTCCTTTTTTAAGATTTATTAGCCTGGCGAAGAACCCAACCATATGCAGTTGTCAGTACCGCAGCTGCGGGTTTCATCTTCAATGGAACTCCCCATAGGACTACGGAACGTGTGAGGGGTGTGCCGAGATGGGTGCCACTGGGGCATTCGGCGAAGCTCCCTATGGGGACATGAAACACGCGCGGGGCGTGCCGACATGGGTGGCGGAAACGCATGTGCGGGCCGCCACTGGGGCCTCCAGTGGAGCTCCCTATGGGTCCCCGAAACATGATGCTGCTGCGGGGGGGGGGGCCGGGATGGGTGGCGGAGACGCATGTAAGCGCCGCTACTGGGGCCTTCGGTGGAGCTCCCTATGGGGCCACGAAGCGCGTGAGGGGTGTACTGGGATGTGTGGCGGGGACGCATGTGAGCGCCGCCACTGGGGCCTTCGGTGCAGCTCTCTATGGGGCCACGAAACGTGTGAGGGGTGTGCCGAATTGGGTGCGGGTGGTGACGCATGCGGGCGGTGCCACTGGGGCCTTCGGTGGAGCTCCCTATGGGGCCACGAAACCTGTTGTTGTGAGGGGCGTGCCGGGATGGGTGGCGGGGACGCATGTGAGCGCGGCCGCTGGGGCCTTCGGTGGAGCTCCCTATGGGGCCACGAAACGTGTGAGGGGTGTGCCGAATTGGGTGGGTGTGGGTGACGCATGAGAGCGCCGCCACTGCTGGGGCCTCCGGTGGATGATGGGGCCACGAAACCTGTCAGGGATGTGCCGAAATGGGTGTGCGGGACGCATGCGCATGTGAGCGCGGCCGCTGGGGCCTTCGGTGGAGGTTCCTATGGGGCCACGAAACGTGTAAGGGGTGTGCCGAATTGGGTGTGCGGGACGCATGCGGGCGGCAGCACTGGGGCCTTCGGTGGGGCTTCCTATGGGGCCACGAAACGCGTGAGGGGTGTGCCGAATTGGGTGTGCGGGACGCATGCGGGCGGCAGCACTGGGGCCTTCGGTGGGGCTCCCTATGGGGCCACGAACGTGTGAGGGGTGTGCCGAATTGGGTGTGCGGGACGCATGCGGGCGGCAGCACTGGGGCCTTCGGTGGGGCTCCCTATGGGGCCACGAAACGTGTGAGGGGTGTGCCGAATTGGGTGTGGGACGCATGCGGGCGGCAGCACTGGGGCCTTCGGCGGGCTCCGGCCACGAAGGGGTGTGCCAATGCGGGCGGGCACTGGGGCCTTCGGTGGGGCTCCCTATGGGCCACGAAACGTGTGAGGGGTGTGCCGAATTGGGTGTGCGGGACGCATGCGGGCGGCAGCACTGGGGCCTTCGGTGGGGCTTCCTATGGGGCCACGAAACGTGTGAGGGGTGGTTGGGTGTGCGGGACGCATGCGGGCGGCAGCACTGGGGCCTTCGGTGGGGCTTCCCTATGGGGCCACGAAACGTGTGAGGGGTGTGCCGAATTGGGTGTGCGGGACGCATGCGGGCGGCAGCACTGGGGCCTTCGGTGGGGTCCCTATGGGGCCACGAAACGTGTGAGGGGTGTGCCGAATTGGGTGTGCGGGACGCATGCGGGCGGCAGCACTGGGGCCTTCGGCGGAGCTCCCTATGGGGCCACGAAGCGGTGTACTGGGTGGGTGAAGAGGAGAGGAGGAGAGGAGGCGAGGAGAGGAGGAGAGGAGAGGAGGACGCGGGGACCGTCTCTTCAAAACGAGGACCCAACACCACAGGATGGTTGGGGGAAACAAATATCTTTGAATATTTCTGAAGTATTTTTGGAGTACTCCGGATTTTTCGTCCACAATCCGCCTGTAGGGGGACACGCCCGACCTAAAACTAAGCAGAAACACGATTCCAGCTGCCTGGGGCAGGCCCTGGCCCCGTGCGAGCGCAGCACTCAGTGTGGCGACGCTTCGGGCGCCGCCGAGAATAGAATGCAACAACATTTGGCATCTCCTTGCGGGCTGCCGGGCCGTCCTGGGGCTTTCTTGGGCTCGCAATCGCCCACGGATCGCCGATAGGGGTCTGGGTCTGATAGCCCCACCCTGCTCAGGAGCGTGCAGGTTCGCCATCGCGGGCCACTCGCCGATGTATCGGCGATGTGTCGTCGATCCTAGGTCCATGTCCCCCCGCCTGAGCCAGTCCCCCCTCCCCCGTTGTCGTTGCACCTCAAGATTGACAAAACACCTCCCCGCATGGTCTTCTCATGACCCGAGCGTCGTGCGCCGCCGTGGCCGTGGCCCTGGGCTGCGGGCGAGGCGGCGGCGCGCCGGGCCGCCCGCGCGGGCCCGCAGCGCCCGCCGCGCGCCCATCGAGAGAGAGAGAGAGAGAGTGAGAGACTGGGCGCAGCCCTGTGATTCGACGTCGCGGACAAAACAACCAGGACATCGCCAGGAATCAGGACCGGAGCCCCCGACCCCCCCGACCTCCTCAGGTCATGACGGGAGGGTTTTCGCTGCTTCTGGCCTTTGAGGGCCCTCGCCGGGCTTCGGGGCCGTCACGGAACGACTCGGGATGAAAAACCAGTCCCCAGAAAGGGGTCCAGAGCAATGCGGGTCCACGTCATGAAGAACTAAAAGTCGGGGGTCTGGGAGGGCTTTTGAGACATCACCGAACATCACGACTGGAGTTTCCGACCCCACCTCCTTGCGCCTTTTTCTGGGCGGGTCGGGTCGATCTGCGAGGGTCCGGCCCCCGAAAGCGGGCGCAACCGCTCGGCTCGAACAAAATTCAGACGCCAGGATCCCCAGACCCCCGACGTCATGATCTTTCATGACGTCGACCCCTAGAGGTCTGGACCCATTCCTGGGGACTGGTTTCTCACCCCGAGTCGTTTTTTGACGGCTCCGAGGCCCAGTAAAGGCCCCAGGGGGCCGAACATCGCGACAAGCCTCCCGCCGTGATTCTCGGGCTTACGCCGCACCGCCGACCCCTTGGGGGTGTAGTAGATAACTGCCAGTGGGGGCCTCGTGTGGGCCCTTTGGGGGTCTGATGGGCCTCGTGGGTCTGGGTTGCGGGTTTGACGCCCTTCGGATGGCTGATGGGGTCGCGTGAGAGGCGCGTCGGGAGCGTCATGGAGGCAGGTTTTGAACCTGTTGGGGGCCTCTTGGCGGCGTCTGTTGGCTTTGGGGGGCCTTTTGGCGCTCTCTGGAAGTCTCTTTGAAGCTTTTCGGGGACTATTGGGGGCATCTGGGGGGCGGGAGCTCGAAATGTGCGTTCGGGCTCTCTCTCTAGGCCTCCCCTTGGGGCCGTCCTCGGGGCCTCCTCGGCTGTCTTGGAGGCTTCTGGGGCAGTCTTGGGGCCCTCGTGTGCCGTCTTGGAGCCCTCTTGGGGGCCTCTTGGTCTGTCTTGGGTCGATCTTGAAGGCCGGTTCGACCTGGGTGAGCCTCATGAGAGCACTAGCGGCGAATGCGCCGAGAATGTATGTTTTCCCAAGAGATGGGGGCGATTGTTTCTCCATGAAGGCCTCTTGGAACGCGCCGACTTCTTGGAACGTCCTGCGGGCCTCTGGGGCCGTTTGGGGCCAATCTTGGGCGTCTTGGCGCGATCTTCCAGCGACTCGTGCCCCTCTTGGACCTTCCAGGGGCCCTCTTCGGGCCCTCTTGGCCCGTTTTGGGCCCCCCTGCCCTTCATGGCGCGCTCGGGCGGTCCCGGGGGGACCCCCCCCTCCAAATCGACCGGACTGGGGTCCCAGGGGAGGGGTTTGGGGAGGGGGAAGCATCTCACACGCCGATGGACCTCAAGGGGCGGAGTCTTCCCTCCTCGAGGGGGCCCGGGCCTCCAGGGCTGCGCGTGGGGGAGCCCCCAGGCGGCCGGCAAGAAGGCGGCCGGCCGCCCGCTGGAGGACCCCGCGGCTGGCAGCGTCGTCTCCCGGCGGCGACCCCCTCGAGCGGTGAAAAGGAAGCCATGGCGGGAGGCCTTTCGCGACTTTCGGCCTCGACGGGGGCCCTTGTGCGGGGCCTCGGGGGCCGTCACAACACGGCTCGGGGTGAGAGGCCGGTCCTGGGTAATGGTCGGTATCGGTTCACCGATCCCCATCCCCATCCCCATCCCCCTCGAGACCCCCCCCAAATTACCACCCTAGCTGGGGATACACCCTTCGAAACCCGAAGGGAACGGCTTTGGTTGAAAGGCCGCTCCCTCCTCCTCCTCCTCCTCCTCCTCCTCCTCCTCCTCCTCCTCCTCCTCCTCATCCTCCTCCCCCTGCTCCTGGGTAACGGGTCGAAATCCCCCTGGGGGTCGACACGTCGACGTCGCCGATGCGTCGCCGATGCATCGCCGATGTATTTGTGATGCATCGGCGGTGCGGCACGATCCTCCGACCTTGCTCGGACCCCATCCAGGAGGCCTCTTAGAGCAGACGCATGTCTCGGGCGATGCAGTGGGGAGCAATCTGCTTTTCGTGAGGTCTTCTTCACGCTCCGCGTATCCCCACCAGCGGGCTTGCGACTCGCCCGTGGTCGCCACTTCTGCCCGCCCCCCTCTTGGCGATCCGGAACTCCTCCGTTGAGCGCCTGCATGCCCGCTCGTCGTACTCGTTGGTGACGCTTCCGCTCACGCTCCCGTTTGGCGATCCGGAGCACTTCCGTCGAGCGCCTGCACGCAAGTTCATCGCCGTCTCCAACCTGGTGGTCTCCGGGTTCGACGTCATCTTGCTCTTCGTCATTTTGGCGCTGCACGTTGTCCTGGAGCTGTTCTGGGTCCCCCGCGCTTCTGAATCGCAGCGTAGTTCGCTCCTGCGCGCTTAGTGGGTAATGTAGGCCATTGCTAGTTTGTAATTCCCTGACGGCGCCTGGCATCCCTGCGCGCTCGCGAACAAAGAAGTATCCCCACCAGCCGCCTCGCACACCTGGCACCTCCTGCAGCTCTGCCTTCAGTCCCCGGCGTCGCTCCACGGCGTCCTTCGGCGGCAGTTTCGGCGGCCCTTAGTTCGCGCGCTTAGGTAATTAGGGTTGGCTCGTTGCCTTGGCTGACGTCGGACGCCGCCTGCGCTTCCGCTGGCGGCCGCGACGCCCATTCAGAAACCCTGGCCTTCAGAGCTGGCGGAAAAAGGGACGAAGAGACACATCTAGGGAAACCCCTCCCCGAAGGGGAAGAGGGGTTTTTGGAAGAGGAACAAAAATATCGTGAGACCACCTACGCCCAGAGGGCTGGTGGGATATCTGGGGTTTCTTCGCGGCAGTGCGCCGTGCGTTGGCCTTCTTGCCCCAGGGAAAGGGGTCGGGGCCCTCCCTGGGGCTGCGCGTCGCCTTTGCGGCCGGGGGGGTCCTGAGCAGTGGGCCAGCTCCAGGATCGCAGGTCGGTTTATTTGGCCTTCCTGGTTCGTCTGGCGACCTTTGGATTCGCCTCGCAGGTGCCGCATCGTTGGCCCGAGCAGGCTGGGATGGTCGCCCTTCGTTTTCTCCTCGTCTCTTCTGGAAAGAGAGATGGTCGGCTCCAGGAATTCTGGGCCTTCCAAAGTAGGCCTGTTCGCGTCGTGGGGGAAAGGTACTTCGGATGGTTATTGGCGTTTGTCGGCCCCTGGGGAAGCGTTTCCCCGCCTTGGGGCCATCAAACAAGGCCCACGATGAACAGCTGGCTCTGGGGACGGCGTCAAGATCCCCAGGGGCCCGTGTCACGAAGCAGCTGCGACGGCGGAGAGGAGGCATGGCCAGCTCCAAAAATCCAGGCCTCCCAAATGGGGGCCAGAGCAGATGGGGTCGGCGGATCGCGCCGCATCGCCGACGCATCGGCGATGCGGCGCGATACGGAGTCATACTTTCTCAGCCCCGACGTCGCCAGTAATTATGGGCCTACTTTCAATCAGTAGATTGGCCCCCCTCTTATACGGTGCGAGTCGTGCGAAGGCTGTTTCAAATTGGTCGCGCGCCGAAGCAATGTGGCTCGCCCTTGCTGGGGCCCTTTATTGGGCTCCCTCCGAGGCGCGACGCGACACGTGTGAGGAGTGCGCCGGGACGGCCTTGGACTGGAACGGTCCTATGGCCACTTGGACTTAGCAAGCTTCGGAAGGGCCCAGCAAACGAGTGGTTGTGTGATCGCTCGGGCTCTGGTTGGGCCACCTGCGGGGATGGGGCACGGGATTCGCGAGGGGTGCACCGAAACGGTCGGGCCACTAGCCGGGCATCTCGCCCGATAGCTCCCCACAATCTGGGCGCGAAAGAGGCCCCTGCGAGGGCGGATCCTTGTCAGAACGGGGTCCTCGCCTAAGCTCCGCGCGCATTCCTTGCAAACGCGTGCAACCGTCGACCGGCGGCAGACCCTCTTCAACATGGGGCTATCACCTCAGCGCCGCGCGCACTCGACCTGAACGCCTGCGGCCGTTACATGGACGTTGGTCGGTCCCTTTAACAACTGGGGCTCTCGCCTCAGCGCAGCACGTGCGCTTCAACATCTTGCAGCAGTCACAGGGATGCCGGGCAGTTCCTTTTCAAAGTGGGGCTCCTGCCTCAGCGCCGCGAACGCTCGTCTGAAAAATGCGTGCAAGAGGTCCAGGGATGGAGGTCGACTATTTTTAAACATGGGCCTGTCGCTGGATATTTTGCAGATTTGCATAACGGCCAGAAGCTTCAACATGTCATGCAACAGCGACACGGGGTGGGACGGGAGGGTGTATTGCAGCATGGTCGATACATCCTGGGTTTTACTCTGTTCCTCCTTCCCTCCTCCTGCTCATTCTCTCCATTCTCCTCCTCTCTCCTCCCTTCTCTGCCGTCGACGATGGCCCTCCTCCTTCCCCTCCCTCTCCTTCCGCCCCCTCCTTTCCTCGAGCATCAAGGATCGAGGCTTTGAACGTTTTTTGTTTTTCCTTGGGCCTTCAGAGGCCTTCGAAGGCTTCCGTGGACCTCGTAAACCCTTAGAAGCCATTGGAGACCTCTGGCGACCTTTTGGGACCCCGGGGGACCTCCTCCACCTCGTTTTCCCTTCTTCCCTTGCTTCCCGACCTCGGCCTTCGATTCGCCCGATCGCGAAACTCGACCTCACCAGGATACGTACTTGGGGAAGAGCACGCGTCTTTCACGCCAGTGTCCAGAGGGTCTGCGAGCTGCATTCTCCATAGTCATTTTGATCGCAGCCGTCGTCATTATTGTCATCGTTTGGTCATTCTCGTCATTGTTATGGTCACGTGTGGCTTTTTCTGCTCAAGCGATTTCTGTTCGCGTTTTCTACAGGGATCGTGTTGTGGTAATCCTCGCCCAGATGTCTGCATTTGCTGCTCTTCGTCGTGCTGCAGTTCGCACTGTGACGCCGAGGATGCAAGTTGGTGCCTCGTCGGCGGAGGCGTCCGTGGGTCGCAGCTTCGGCACTTACACGAAGTCGTCTTCGCCGGAGACACCGCTGCTGCACTACACTGCTACCCAGCAGGCAACGAGTTCGATCAACCACCGCATCTTCTATGTTAACGTGGTCGCTATGGTGTTCGTCGTCGATGCGGGATCCGCCATGCTGGACATCTGAGCGTGCTAGCTGTGCGGCGAGCAACTGCTAGGGTGGGGCGGGAAGGAGGGTTGGCAGGGAGGTTGGGCTGAGAGGTTCACGGGGGTGGAGGGTGGGGAGGGTCAGCAGGGAGGTCACAGGATTGTGAGTTGCATGGAAGGGTAGCAGTTGCTCGTGATTCGAGAAGAGACCAGCGGCCCAAACTTTTTGTAACGTGGATGCGTCGGGTTTTTGGAAAGATATCGACAAAGTACCCAGTTCCAGCAGTTCCGAGCAATCATCGTCACCATCGTCTTCATTTGCCATAGTGTCGTCGCCCGTTGGCTACTTCCACAGAGTATTGCTTGGACGGCCGTACAGTGGGTCCATCATGCTTGCTGCACAATAGCAAGGGGGGCATGTTTTGATAATACGCGGGTGCATGGTGTGGTAATATTTCGTAGCAAATCCCGCAGAGATGTGCACCTCAAGACAGAGCACGTGACTCGCCGGGACACGTGCGCTTGTGTGGTGCATCGTCGCGGGAAGCGTCTTGTTGGCGATGGTTCGTTTGTGCCTTTCCAGCCATATCGAGCCTTGCTGTGCATTGTGCGAACAGTTCTAACGCTTCGCGTCTGCCTCCCCACCAATCCATCCATAAACAGTTCGCAGGGGAGCTGTTGTGGGAAGGGGAGTATGTGTAGTGGAGCATGAGCGGAAGAGGGGGGGGGGACCAGTCCAACCAAAGACGGGCTCACCCTAGACAGCCCCGCACAGTGGTCATCTCGGGGCCCGCTGGAAGCCTCTTGGAGGACTGCTGGAGCAATCTTGGGGCTCTTTGTGAGGTCCTTGGGGTGCTTGTGCGGCTCTGTCTGAGCCTTGCGGCCATCCTGCGGTGTTGGAGGTGAATAAGCGAAAGGGCCGAATCCGTTGGACAGCTTTAGCTGCTGCAGCACTTACGCATCAAGGGCTGCTTGGATTTTGAGGTGACGCAGCCATGTGCAGCCTCACGAGACAAGGGCATGCACTACGTAGTCAAACGGCCCAGGCATTGCGAATAATCAAGGAACCATTCTGCTTTGCAAGCATGCCCTGTTATCTGCACTGCCGATTCTTTCACCCATATCTGCCCGCCTGTGTATGCTCGCTTTTGAAACCCTTGGGCACTGTAAAACAGGTGGGTGCAGCAGAGCTTACGGGGCAGTACTTTGCAACACATTGAAGGGTACACCCATCAGGGGCACGAGGGGTATGTGCATAGCTCAATGTCAACACACTGAGGGTTTTGCGCGCCGAGCGAGTCGCGCGCCTGCTGACGAGATTCACGTTGGACTGCCGCGAGTTCTCCAGCTGACTGACAGTCTGGGGGTGGCCCCGAGAGAGTCTCAAAGTCATGGATTATCTACACGTCGTTCATTTCTAATCGTGCTCATTTCTAATTGTGCTCGCTTCTAATTATTCCTGGCCCTCCCTAGTGGCCAGAAAGAGGCCCAGGATAGAACAATTAGAAACGAAAGGATCTTGGCCCCCCAAAATCAAAGAACTTCCGAATATTTAGAAATGAACAATGTGTAGGCCTTTGGGGTCTTTCCCTGAGCTGACTCTCTGGCCTTGGCCCGTTGCCCTCGTGACTGTTGCGGTTGCACCGTTGTTGCTGGCTTGCGTCAGCGTCGTAACTACTATCACCATTCTATTCACGCAGAGCGAAGGATTTTCCTCTTGAGGTGCAAACGGCGATGATGACTTGGAACTTAACGGCCGAACCCTCTTCCCCCGTATAATTTTAACATGGGCGGGTTCCGCCGTAAAAAATGCGACCGGACACGGATCCAGCAAATTCGAAATCGGATCCGCGCGGACGGAAATCGGATCCACCGAAACAGACACCGAAGCCACGCTTGGATCCGCGCGAGCTTCATGGGATCCGACGGCGGTTATCTCATACGCGTCTGCTGAAGACTTGAAGCCGTCGTTTCGGGCCCCAGAGGAAAAAAGTTTCGTCCTGGGGATGTAGACATCACTCTTCGTATCTCTGCAGCCAATAATGCTAAAGCAGCAATGGTATAGACTTCTACTCTACCAAGCAGCCGGCCGGTAGGTGGCCAATCCGGGGGGGGGGCCCACCCCACCTGTCCCCCAAGACAGTTCGCAGTCTACCTTTCCTTGCAGCGCTGACGTTCTGTCACAAACGTCCCGCAATGTATGACAGCAATGGGACGGGGCGCACATCCCGTGCGAAAGGGCGAAAGGTCGCTCTCGCCTCGGCACCGTGTTCGTTTTCCCAGAAAGTCAAGCCCTTGGGCGCGTCGCACGTGTATCGCACGCCAAGTCGTCGACGCGCGCGGGACGAAAATGTCGCTCTCGACTCGGCGCCGCGCAGATTTCACATGAAAGTCTGGGCGCGGCGCATGTTTTTCCACTCGCCAAGCTTCGCGGCCCCGCGTGAGCGGGCGACGTGCCGCCGGAGTCCAAGCTCCGTGCACACTTCGCCACGAACTGACGTGCCCGCGCGGGCGCGGCGCATGTTTCGCCATTCGGACTGCATGAAAGCGGCAGCGGCAGCGGGCCGCGCGAGAGTGAGCGCAGTGCTGTCCTCACCCAAGCGCAGCGCAATTTGTCAATCGTGTCGGCGTGGCGCGCATTCTTCGTCTTCACCGCGTTCGTCGGAAGGTTTGACGCTCCCGCTTCATCGCGGCCCGCTGAGTGTTCCCTTCGCCATGTCGTCGGAGACCAGATCGCGCGCGAACGCCCTCCGTTCGCTAGGTGGGAATGCGTTCCAATCTCGCTGTTGAGTTGCGCCACGATTTCCCCAAACCGTGCTTGCATTTAGGGGTTCTCTGTTTCTCCCCAAGGAATGGCGAGGTTTTCTACGTTGCCGCCAGCTGTCACCTCGTTGCCACCTCGTGCGCTGAGTGGGTCCAGCCAGGTTTCGCCACTTTGTCGCGTTGCCGCCTCGTGCGCTGCGTGGGTCCGGAAAGATTCGCCACGCTGCCGCCTCGTTGCCGCCACGTGCGTTGAATGGGTCTGGCGAGGTTTCGCCACATCGCCGCCCATTGCCGCCTCGTTGCCGCTTCGTGCGCCTGCGTGGGTCTGGCGAGGTTTCGTCACGTCGCCACCCATTGCCGCCTCGTTGCCGCCTCGTGCGCTGGTTGGGTCTTGCGAGGTTTCGCGGCGTTGCCAGCCATTGCCGCTTCGTTGCCGCCTCGTTGCCGTCTCAAACGCCGGGTGGGCCTGGCGAGGTTTCGCCACGTTGTCGCCCGTTGCCGCCTCGTTGCCGCTTCGTTCGCTGAGTGGGACCGGCGAGGTGTCGCGGCTTTGCCGCCGGTTGCTGCTTCGTTACCGCCTCGTGCGCTGGGTGGGTCCGACGATTCTTCGCCACATTGCCGCCACGATGCATTTCGTTGCCGACTCGTTGCCGCCTCGTGCGCTGCGTGGGTCGGGCGAGGCTTCGCCACGCTGCCGCCCGTTGCCGTCTCGTTGCCTCCTCGTGCGCTGGGTGGGTCCAGCGGGGTTTCGCCACGTTACTGCCCGTTGCCGCCTCGTCGCCGCCTCGTGCGCTGGTTGGGTCCATCAGGGTTTCGCCACATTGCGCCCATTGCCGCTTCGTTTCCGCTTCTAGCTGGCACCACGTATATTTTCTTTGCATAAGAAGAGAAGGCTCTATCGCCCTCCCCCCTGGACTTATCGATACCCCCGTGGACACAGCAAATTACGTTTGTATCTGCTTCGTCGTTCACTTCCATATGAATTCGTACAATCCTAGGCAGGCCGGGTACCGCTCCCCCCTTCTCTCCCTTCATCCCTGCGAAATCATATTAGGCTCGCACACACACATTCGTGTGTCGCAAGAGATATGTTTCATAATCCCTTGCAACAAATCGTTAAAGTCCACACGTGCAAATGCTAAAGTCATTTCAAGTACACCAGTTTTGCAAGGAATCCAAATAACAAACATCAGAAACCCTTTCAGGTGTTCCATAACAGCTCTTGCAAACTATATGATCGCGTGCATTTGCTGAAATCGTGGGACAGCCATACGATTTTATCAGTCTCGCCCAGCACCCGCATTCTTGTCTCACCACGCGGTGCGTCCACGCTGATCCAGCATGCGCCCCGTGCACAAGTTCGTATCAAATAAAACCATGCGGGCCACACGCGCGCGCCGTCACGAGAGCGTGTCGAAATCCTTCCAACTTGGCTTTCGAAGCATTTCAAAATAGAGCTCCTCAAAAGCATATGAAAACAACACGTTTTTCAACAGGTTGCTGGCAAGGGTTATTGGATTTCCGCGCGCGCACTTCGTTACCATCACTTCCATCAGCGCCGCCGCATCATGTCATCGTCATCGAGAATCGCCGCAATTGTCGCCACCATCGCTCAAGCACCGTCGTCAACGACACATTGATAGCATCATCGTCATTGGCGTTACCAGCATCAGCGCCGTCATTGGCCATGCCGTCGTCATCGTCATCATCGCCACCACCATTGCTAAACTCATCATCGTTGCCGCCGTTGTCGACGTCATCATGATACCGCGCCCGCCCGAGCCACCGACCCACATTTACGTGCACGCGCGCCAGCGCGGTCTTGCACACGCGCTGGGACGTTGCCATCGGTAAGCGCCATCGCCCTGGCATCGGTTGTGCCAAACCAGCTGGCTGCTCTGCGCGCCAGCCCGGCCGCAGAGATGCGCCAGCCATGGCCAAGCAGTCGTCGCAATCGCCGCCGCAAGGGTTTCGCAAACCACGTTACTGGTGGGAGTGTGGGATATTTGCGCGAGCAGGAGAGTTGACAACTCACGAGTTGGCAAAAATGAGCTGCACCACGCAGCATGCACTACATAGCCTGCGATACATGGCTTGCACACCTACGGTGCAATTACTTACTGTTTGGGGTCCACGCTGTTTGAGGTCCACTGGGAGAGAGGGTGGGAATGGGCGGGGCCCGCTGACTCGTGCGAACTAAGCGAGTTTGTTTACTGCTCCTGCTTCCACCGCTCCGGCTGCTTCCACTACAAGTTATTGCTACTATTCCAATTGCTTTGCGTACTGGCACGTGCCACATTTTATTGCGACCAGCTCTGCTGCCGCAGATAGTTCCGAGATAGGCGCGAGAACCCTGACAATTGATATGCAGGGTTGCTCTATCATCGGTGCCTCCAGATGGGTATCACCGTTCGTTGCCCACCGCTGCGACAGATTAGGATGTAGCCAGCGCCACCTTGCTACATTAGTAGTGTATCCAGCACCTCGCCATCATACTTTTTTCTCGTTAGTCACCGCGGGCATCTTGCCATCGTGGACGCCGCGTTAGCACCTCGCCATCACATTTTCTTCGCGTTGCAGAACTTGTTGGCGCATTCTTAAAGCGAGTTTGCGCGGCGCTACGGCGACAACCACATTTTGAAAACGACCTGTCTTCAATTCGTGAAGTTCTTGAAATTTCTTGAATCGAATGTGCGCAGCGCTAAAGGCGAGAACCTCATTTTGAAAACTACCCGCCTTCAAAATGTGAAGCTCTTGCGCATTTTTTGAGATGAATGTGCGCGGCGCCAAGGCGAGAGCCACCTTTTGAAAACCACCCTCCTTCCATGTGTGAAACTGCTGTCAGTTTTTCAACTTCAGGGTCATACATGGTGAGGAAGTCTCTGGCGAGAAGCCCAGCCCGCCCTTTCGGCCGGCCTCGGGGAGCGACGGGGAAGAGCTATTCAAAAGGAATATGAATGGAGGAGGAGGGGAAGGTGGAGGAGGAGGTGGAGAAGGAGAAAGAGAAGGAGGAGGATGAGGAGGAGGGGCCCCCTTCCTTGCCACCTCGCCCGACCGCGCCAGGACCCGCGGGCTGCACTCACCAGCGCCGCGCAGCATGGCCGCACGGGTCCCGAAATGGGCTGCTGGCCTCCCTCCGAGACTTTTGGCCGCATGGCTGGCAGCATCGCTCGTAAGAGGGCTCGGGGATGAGGTAGGATAAGGATTGCGATGATGATGGGGAGGGGGCGGTGGAGGAGGAGGAGGAGCAGGAGGAGGAGGAGGAGGAGGAGGTGGAGGCGCCGATGATGATGATGATGATGATGATGATGATGATGATGATGATGATGATGATGATGATGATGATGATGATGATGATGATGAGGATGAGGATGAGGATGAGGATGATAATGAGGATGATGATGATGATGCTGATGATGATGATGATGATGCTGCTGATAATGATGCTTCTGATGACGAGGATGGCGATTATGATGATGGCGGTGACGATGACGATGACGATGACGATGAAGATGATGATGGTGATGGTGATGGTGATGGTGATGATGATGATGATGATGATGATGATGATGATGATGCCGATGCGGAGGAATCAGTCGAGGATGACAGCGATGGTGATGATGCTATGCTGATGATGACGACGATGAGGAGAAGGGTGAGGATGATGGTCCAACGATGCTGCAACGCACCCTCCAGTTCCAATTTCCTTTCCCATGCGTCAGTGCAGGCGCTCCTTTTCAATACGGGGCGCGCCACTTTGAAGACGAACGTCCCATGGACTTGCCGTTCGTGGGCCTCATTTTCAAACATGGCCGTTCTCTATGGTTCTAGCTGGCAGAGTTTGAACGGCGTATGTCGGATCATGCCACTGTCCAGCGAGAGTCCCGCTTTGAAAAGGGGCCGTTTTTGATCTGGGTACCTGTTGCCAAATTTCCAGAATCGAAAACCTAACATTTTCCAACGTAAGGCCATGCATTTTGAGGTGGTCTCACGCCGGAGCCCCATTTTGAAAGGAAGCCTATCTGCCTCCATCCGCGTAACTGGTGCAAGCTTTCAAGACGAATGTGCGCGGCGCCAACGCGAGAACCACATTGTGAAACGGAACCGCTCTTTATCTGTGTGCTCGTTGAAGGCTTTCTGGCCGAATGTTCGTAGCACTGTTGCGAGAGCAGCATATTGAGCATGATGCGCCGCCCTCCACCCATTTAACGCATACCTTTCGGAAGCTTGTAACACGCACGTGTGCGACGTTAAGGTTCGATCCGTGTGCCTGGGAGAAGCAGCAAGGAGGAGGTCACCCATTGCATCGACAGCCTGTGTACGTCTCGTCGCCTCCAAATTCGGTCTAGCTTTGCGGCTGAAGCGCTTGCTGCTGCACGCAACGTGGATGAATGCTATCTTTCGTTGGTGCATTTACCCTTCTGGACTCAAACATCTTCGTGGACGAGGTGGGCTCTGTATCAAGGTACCCCTTTCGATTGATACCGATTCCGTCTACACGTCTCTCTCCAGCAAGGACTGAGAGACACCTACAGAAAAATATATGGCTGGGCCATATCAGCTGGCTTAGAAAGTTCCTGGAACTCGGGATCATAAGTAACGTGCAGTGGTGTGGGGTCGGGGACATGACGGCGGATGGACACACCAAAGGCCTTTATCGGCATCGCTCTATTTCTACATGCCATGGATGGACATCAGAGTGACACGCGCGAAGTTCAGTTATTTGCGCTGTATCGTAATAGCACTCCTACTGCCAATGCGTGAAACCGCTGTTGTTCAAATGTCTTGATGGACCCTTGTGGTCTGAGAGATTGCACAGCCGCGGCCACCAATTGCATAAGAGGGGCCCCCCTCCTTCTGGCCCCACCAAGAGTCGTCGTGGAACCGCGACCGGTAACAGTGAGCGCGTGCCCGCGCTTCTCTTGCTTGTCTTCTTTCGTTGCATTTAGGTGCTGAGCTTGCCTCGCCCCTGTTGCATGTAGGTGCTGAGCTGACTGGTTTATGGAAACATGACCCAATGCTTCGCACCCTCGTCTTTTTTCTTGCCTCTTTGCATCAGTGGTATTTGAACCCGTCGGTTACCTCATACTTAGGCGATTGCTTTGGGCCAGCAATAGGGGCAGCAGCGATCAGGCTTCGCCCCCCCCCCCGCCCCTCGATTTTGAGGGAATGTCCCAAGGGGGGACATAGCATGCTTGCCTATTCTGCTGCCGTCACAGATCAAATAATGCGTCGCCCTGTTTGCCAGTGTTGGCGACGCCGCCTGCATTCGACCCGCAGCGCTGGGACTGAAAAGGGTTCTTTCCACCTGCCGTCGCCATCCTTCTTCACATACTTGTCTTCCATTCCTATACATACATGGCGTGTCTCCCTTGCTTCAAACTTCTTGGGCCGTCTTGAGCCGTCGGAAGGCCATAAAGGAGCACCCCCCGAAATCCTTCAAACACGTAAGGAGAATTCGCGACTTCTGCTTCTTCGGGCCTTCCCCGATGTCTTCGTGGAGGCCTCTTGGGCCGTCTTGGAGGCCCTTTTTGGTCCGTCTTGGGCCATCTTGGGGCCATCCTTGGTGCATATTGGGCCGTTCAGGAGACGTCTGGAGTCCATCTAGGGATTTTTCAGGGCCAGATTGGTCGTCTTTGAGGCCGTCTGACCCGTCTTGGAGGTCAGCTGAAACCGACGTTTCTGCGGTTTTCTGGGAGGCCGGCGCAGTAGGCCGAGGCTCCATTGGGATTCGCCCAAAGGTGCCACAGCCAACCAAGCGTCGGGCACGCCAGGCACCCCTCTGCAAACGAAAGGGGGCGGCGGATAGAAGACGTCTACAGCAAATCACCGCCGCCCCCTGTCTTTTGGAAGCGACAATGTGGCCGGATCATGCGTTCCCCCAGACGTTGTGGAACGATTCCAGGAACACGTCGGAGAGAAAGGAGAAACAGAGAGATCGGAGAGGTCTCTTCGAGCTTTCCTGGAGGCTCTGTCGGAGTCCTCTTGGGGACCGTTCTGGCCGTCGTGGGCCATCTCGGGGCCATCTTGAGCCATCTTGGGTGTATCTTTGGCCGTCTTGGAAACATTTTGATGCCATCCTGGGTTCTCTTGGGGCCGTCGTGGACGTCTTGGATGCATCGCGGAGACCATATTCAGCCATCTGGGCCGTGTTGGATGGGAAGGCCGATGACCACGGAATTTTACGGTTCCTTCTGCGGTGCTTTGGAGGACATCTTGGGGCTGTCTGGAGCGGGACGACCGATGGCCATGGAAGTTTACGGGCCCTTATGTGATGCCTTGAAGGCCAGCGGGATGACCGATGAACTGGGAAGTTTACGGAACCTTCTGGGTGGCCGGCGGGATCAGCAGAAGGGTCACTGGGATTGTTGAAAATGGCCAGCAATCAATTAAACAACCAAGCGACATCAATGATTTTGGCATCCTGGGGGGCGTCTTAGGGGGCATCTTAGGGGCAACCATTGAAGCCCTCTTGGGGCGTCTAAAGGGGCATCTTGGGTGCCGTCTTCACCTTGGTGCCATCTAAAACTCTCCTTAGGGTCGCGGAAGCGATTTTTCCCGTTCTTCCTCGTCTTGCGCGTCCTTGCGGGCTTTTGTGGGTCTTTCCAGGTGGCCCGCGGTCTGGGCCGAAGGCCCCCGGGGGAGGGGGTGAAGAGGAGGAGGAGGAGGAGGAGGAGGAGGAGGAGGAGGAGGACGAGGAGGAGGAAGAGGAGGAAGGTACCCCAATACATAATGGAGCAGTCTCAGAACTTTTGAACATACTCAGAACCTATCTAACATTGGGCGCGCCGTGCGCCCCTGTGGCAAGCCACAGGGGGCGGCAGATCTAGTGGCCTTCGGCCCATTCCCCCCCCTTTTCGCTAGCCGTCACTAGTGCGCTTGAGGCGACGGTGTGATCCACCTCTCGAGCCGCCTGTGGCTGGAGGTGCGCCAGGCTGTAGTTTGTGCACTTCTTCCGCGGCTCTGGCTTTCCGCCTTGCCTCCGCTGGGAGGTCGTGCGGCGTGTTCCAGCGCACGTGTATCACTCGGAGCCCTCCGCTCCCCGAGCAACAAGCCTTCGGCCCATTCCATCACCGTGCCTGGGTTGTGGACCAGAGGCCTCTCAGATTTCTCTTCTTGGGGTCTCTTGGGGTGCCTGCGGCCCGTGTGGGGCCTCCTTTGGGCCTCCTGCAGCCCTCTTGGGCGCCTCTTGAGGGCCTTTGGGCTTCTCGGGGGCGACTAGGGGTCTCCTGGCGATCTCGGAGGCCCATTCCCCCTCTTGCGCCTCGCTGTGGGCCATCTTGGGTTTTGGCCCTCTTGGGGGCCTCGAGGGCCGTCTCAGGCCCTCGTGGGGGCTTCCAGTGTCGTCTTGGGCCCTTTCAAAAACGTCTGGCCGAGCATGCGAACATGATAGAGCCATGCATTTTCCATTAACTTTGGCCTGCGGGTTATCCACGACAGCCAAAGATGCGCCGAGAGGGTTCCAGGACGATCTCGGAAACCATCGTAGGCCGTGTTGTAAGTATGGGATCCCGACTACGCCCCCGAACTCTCTAGAAACGTCACGTGGGGCGCCCCAAAAGTCACAGGCCACGCGCCAGCAGATCCCTCTCTGGAGCCGCTGGGCTTTCACAGAGTATGGCAACCTCCGATACAGAGAACTCGAAGGAACCCAAGGACACTCCACGCAGTGCTTAGCGGCACCGTCGCCTACTTATAGAGCTCAATACAGAGATCCCGAATGGATCGGATGACCCTTCGCTCAGTCCATAACAGCGCGGTGGCAGATCAAGGGGAGAGGCGGTAGTAGTCTTCCGTTTGAAGATTTGTAGGCGATGGGGAGGTGTGTGGGCTAGGGAGGGGGTGGTGATGCTGATTATGGTGAGGATGACGATCATGATGATGATGAGGAGGAGGAGAAGGAAGAGGAGGTGGATGATGATGATAATGATGATGAGGATGAGGATGCCGATGCTGATGAGGAGGAGACAGGAGGACCAGGAAGAGGACGATGATGAGGATAAGGATGCTGAGAATGCCGCGTTTTGGTGATGGCGATTGTGATGATGCCGACGGTAGTATTGTTGACAATGATGGCGGTGTTGGTGCCTGTCGTGACGACGACGATGGCGATGGCGATGCCGATAATGATGAAATCGAAGTTGATGATGACGATAACGATGATGATGCTGATGATGCTGATGATGCTGATGATGATGACAATGCTGATGATGCTGGCGATGCTGCTTATGATGAAGATAATAACGATGATGATGATAATGGTGATGAGGACGATAGTGATGATGATGCGGATGATACTAACGATGATGATGACGATGATGATGGTGGTGGTGATGATTATGATGATGATGATGATGATGATGATGATGATGATGATGATGAAAATAGTTATGATGAGGATGATGATGATGATGATGATGATGATGATGATGATGATGATGATGATGATGATGATGATCGGGACCGGACTCGGATCGAGCGCCGCGCGTGTTGAATGAGCGGAGCGTGCGAGGAGGTGGCCCAACGACCCAGACGAGCGTCGCGGCCAGGGCGTCCTCTCCGCGCCTCAATGGAGGGGACAACAAACATGACAGACGAACGCGAGCAAATCACGCGAGCAATAGACATGCCAGAGCCTCATCACCAACGACGAGGGCACGATGGACAGGAATCATGACACTAGGGTCGTCGGGGCGAAAACCCAGCAAACCAACGATTCAAACGATCACGATTTTTCGGCTCTCGACGGAGTTGGGTTGGATCGCAAGGCAGCAGCACGCCTCCACGAGATGATGAGGATGATGATGATGATGATGATGATGATGACGATGATGATGATGATGATGATGATGATGATGATGATGATGCTGCTGCTGCTGCTGATGATGATGATGATGATGATGCTGATGATGATGATGATGACGATGATGCTGATGCTGATGCTGATGATGATGATGATGATGATGAGATGATGGTGATGATGACGATGGCGATAACGAGCATGATGGCATCGGCGATGTTTTATTGTGATGACGATGATGCTGATGAGGATAACTATAATGATGATTCTGATGATGACGACGATGATAATGATGGCGATGCTGATGAGAATGACGGTGATGGTGTTAGATGTGATGATTTTTCAGATGCTGATGCTGATGCTGATGATGATGCTGATGATGACGATGATGAGGATGCGAGTAATGATGATTGCGATGCTGACTATGACGGTGCTGATGACGATGCCACTGATGTTGCAGCTGATGATGATTCTGATGATGATGATGATGATGATGATGATGATGATGTTGATGCCCGTGAGGTTTGTGCTGCGGCTGAGGCTGATGATGATGTCGGTTACGATGCTGCTGATGATGTTGATGCTGCTGATGATGGTGATGCTGATGCTGAGGATGGCGGCGGTGATGTTGCTGCTGCTGGTCTACTGGGGGTGGTGATGGTGAGGATGATGGCGATGCTGATGATAATGATGATGATGATTATCATCATCATCGTGATGATGATTGTCTTGCTTATGAGGATGCCTGTAACGGCAATGGCGACGATGACGAAGATGGAGTTGACGATAATGGAGTTGTTGATGCTGATGATGCTGCTGGTGTTGATGGTGAGGATAAAGATGTTGCTACTGCTGATGATGCTGACGATGCTGCTGACAGTGATAATGCTGAGGATGCTGGTGGTGTTGCTGCTGATGATGACTACCACAGTGTTGATGACGATGGTGATGATGAGTGCGACGATGCTGCCGACAAAATTGGTGCTTCTACTGATGCTGCGGATGCTGATGCTGATGCTGATGATGCTACTGCTGCTGCTGATGATGATGATGCTGTTGCTGCTGCTGTGGCTAGAGGTGTTGATGAGGTTGGTGATCTGCTGTTATTGGCGATGGTGCTGATGATGTTGGTGATGATGATGATGATGATGATGATGATTGTGATGCTGACGATGGTGATGATGCTGATGATAATTGTGAAGCTGGATGCTGCTGCTGCTAATGATGTTGTTTATGATGATGATGCTGATAACTTCGAGGATGCGGGGGGGAGTAAATGGGGTGCGATACGGATGCTGCTTCTGATGATTCCGATGACTGTGATGATGATGTTGATGATGATGATGACGATGATGCTGATTGATGATGATGATGGTGATGATGATGGTGTTGCCGGCTCTGATGATGCTGGTGAGGTTGATGATGGCGCTGATGATGATGCTGATGATGAGGATGACGTTGTTGATGTCGATGCTGACGATGGTGGCGATTGTGAGGATGCTGATTAGGAGGATTGTGGTGGTGGTGATGATGCAGACAATGATAGTTTTGCGGTTAATTGCATGACGACGATGATAACGATAGTACGTATGGATGCTGATGATGGTGATCATGCTGATGATGCTGATGCTGGTGATGACGCTGCTGCGGAGGATGATGATAATGATGCTGCTGCTGATGATGACGGTGCTGCTGCTGATGATGATGATGATGATGATGTGGATCATGATGATGCTGATGATGATGACCATAATGGTGATGATGGCGACGATGATGGTGGTGGCGGTGATAATGATGCTGATGATGATGCTGATGACGATGCTGGCGATGCTGACGATGATGCTGATGCTCATGATGATGGTGGTGGTGTTGATGATACACTGATACTGGTAATGATGCTAAGGATGATACTGGTACTGATGGTGATGACGATGATGATAATGATGATGATGATGCTGACGATGGCGATGATGAAGGTGATGATGAGTATAATGATGATGATGATGATGTGATGATGATGATGATGGTGGTGCTGATGATGATGAGTTTGGTGATGATGCTTATGATGATGCTGATGATGATGATAGTGGTGATGTGAATGATAATGATGATGATAATGATGATGCTGATGCTGGTGCTGCTGATGATGATGATCATTATGATAGTCGTGCTGATGCTGCTGGTCATGATGATGTTGGTGATTGCGATGGTGCTGTTCATGGTGATGAAGGTGATGATGATGGTGTTGATGACGATGATGATGCTGATGATGATGCTGCTGATGATGATGATTACGAACATGATGATGATGCTGATGGTGATGATGAGGATGATGACGATGAGGATGAGGATGAGGATGAAGATGAGGATGAGGATGATGATGATGATGATGATGATGATGATGATGCTGATGCTGATGATGATCATGCTGATGATGATGATGATGATGATGATGATGATGATGATGAGGAGGAGGAGGAGGAGGAGGAGGAGTAGGAGGAGGAGGAGGAGGATGAGATGGGGAGGAGGCGGAGGCGGAGGAGGCGGAGGAGGCGGAGGCGGAGGAGGCGGAGGAGGAGGAGGAGGCCTTTCGCAGGCCTTTCGGGCAGCCAGTCCGTGGCGGCCGCCGCTTACGCGCCCCCCGCACGCGCTCGGCGGCGGGCGCCCGACCCGCGCCTCGCGGGCGCCAGCCCTCCTCCATGGCGTGCTGGCTCTCCGCGAGCGCGGGCTCGCGCCCGGGGCCTCCTCCTCCCGCTTCGGGTCTCCTGCCCTGGCGGCCTCCTCCTCCTCCTCCTCCTCCTCCTCCTCCTCCTCCTCCTCCTCCTGCCCCGCGGGTGCGAGCCCGCACCCCGCGCCTCTGCTCCTCGCGGCGCTTGGGCCCCTCCCCCGTCCATGCCCCCATCCTCAACGGGGCTCCCGCTCAGGGTGCGGGGCGGCCGCGGGCGCTCGCCTGCTGCGCCGTGTCTCCGCCGCGGCTCCTGCCACGCGTCCATGCGCGGCCCTCCACACGGAAGAGCTTCACGCACTCCACGCGGAACAACTCCCTGAAGTGACCGGAGCTCATGTGGTCGTGCACGATGGTGATGTCGATGTCGTCCTCCTCCATCTGGCGGACCACGTCCGCCATGTCCGCGCCCACATTGTCCATTGCACCCTCGTTGGTCATCTTGGCGAGTAACTCTTCGGCGACGGAGT